>CAJQZJ010012579.1:2542222-2593404 GCA_907164525.1 Lophiomys imhausi
CTTTTCAGTTTCATGAGGTCCCATTTATTGATTGTTGATCTCAGGTCCTGAGCTGTTGGTGTTCTGTTCAGGAAGTTGTCACCTGTGCCAATGAGTTTGAGGGTTTCTCCTACTTTTTCTTCTAGTATCTTTAGTGTGGCTGGCCTTATGTTAAGGTCTTTGATCCACTTGGAATTAAGTTTTGTACAAGGTGATAGGCATGGGTCTAATTTCATTCTTTTGCAAGTGGACATCCAGTTGGACCAGCACCATTTGTTGAAGATGCTGTCCTTCTTCCATTGTGCGTTTTTGGCTTCTTTGTCAAAGATTAGTTGGCCATAGGTGTGTGGATCCATGTTTGGGTCTTCAATTCGATTCCATTGATCCACTGGTCTGTTTCTATACCAGTACCATGCTGTTTTTATTACTGTTGCTCTGTAGTACAGCTTGAAATCTGGGATGGTGATACCTCCAGATATTTTTTCATTGGACAAGATTGATTTAGCTATTCTGGGCTTTTTGTTGTTCCATATGAAGTTGAGACTAGCTTTTTCCAGGTCTATAAAGAATTGTGTTGGTATTTTGATAGGAATTGCATTAAATCTATATATTGCTTTTGGTAGGATAGCCATTTTTATTATGTTGATCTTACCTATCCATGAGCATGGGAGATCTTTCCATCTTCTAAAGGCCTCTTCCATTTCTTTCTTCAGGGGCTTGAAGTTCTTGTTATATAGGTCCTTTACATGCTTGGTTAGAGTTACCCCCAGGTATTTTATGTTGTTTGTGGCAATTGAAAGGGGTTGTTTCCCTTATTTCTTTCTCGGTATATTTGTTTGTTGTATAAAGAAGGGCTTCTGATTTTTTTGAGTTAATTTTGTATCCAGCCACCTTGCTGAAGTTGTTTATCAGCTGTAAGAGTTCTTTGGTGGAGTTTTTGGGGTCGCTTATGCATACTAACATATCATCTGCGAATAGGGATAATTTGACTTCTTCATTTCCAATTTTTATCCCTTTGATCTCCTTTAGTTGTCTTATTGCTCTAGCAAGGACCTCAAGTACTATATTGAAGAGATATGGTGAAAGTGGACATCCTTGTCTTGTCCCTGAGTTTAGAGAAAATGCTTCAAGCTTCTCTCCATTTAATTTGATGTTGGCTACTGGCTTGCTGTATATTGCCTTTATTATTTCTAGGTATGGTCCTTGTATGCCCGTTCTCTCCAGAACTTTTAGGATGAAGGGGTTTTGGATTTTGTCAAATGCTTTTTCTGCATCTAGCGAGATTATCATGTGGTTTTTTTCTTTCAACTTGTTTATGTGGTGAATTACATTGATAGACTTTCGTATATTGAACCATCCCTGCATTCCAGGGATGAAGCCTATTTGATCATGGTGTATGATACTTTTGATGTGTTCTTGAATTCGGTTTGCTAGTATTTTATTAAGTATTTTTGCATCTATGTTCATGAGGGAGATTGGTCTGAAGTTCTCTTTCTTTGTTGGGTCTTTGTGTGGTTTAGGAATCAGAATGACAGTGGCCTCATAGAATGAGTTTGGCATTGATCTTTCTGTTTCTATGTGGTGGAAGAGTTTGAAAAGTAAT
This sequence comes from Lophiomys imhausi, assembly GCA_907164525.1. Taxonomy (NCBI): domain Eukaryota; kingdom Metazoa; phylum Chordata; class Mammalia; order Rodentia; family Muridae; genus Lophiomys; species Lophiomys imhausi. The sequence continues at coordinate 2,543,805 of CAJQZJ010012579.1, forward strand.
GGTGTTAGTTCCTCTTTGAAGGTCCGGTAGAATTCTGTGCTAAAGCCATCTGGCCCTGGGCTTTTTTTGGTTGGGAGATTATTAATGACTGTTTCTATTTCCTTAGGTGTTATTGGGCTGTTTAAGCTGTTAATCTGATTTTGATTTAGTTTTGGTAGGTGGAATTTATCGAGGAAATTGTCCATTTCGCTTAGGTTTTCAAATTTAGTGGAATATAGATTTTTAAAGTAATGTCCAAATATTTTCTGGATCTCCTCAATGTCTGTTGTTATTTCTCCCTTTTCATTTCTGATTTTGTTGATTTGTGTTCTTTCCCTTTGCCTTTTAGTTAATTTGGCTAGGGGTCTGTCTATTTTGTTGATTTTCTCAAAGAACCAACTCTTGGTTTCATTGATTCTTTGTATAGTTCTTTTTGATTCTAAGTTGTTGATTTCAGCCCTAAGTTTGATGATTTCCTGCCTTCTGCTCTTCTTGGGAGTGTTTGTTTCTTTTTTTTCCAATTCACCCAGCTTAGCTGTTAGTTCACTAATATGAGCTGTCACAATTTTCTTTATGAAAACACTTAGTGCTATGAACTTTCCTCGTAGCACAGCTTTCAATGTATCCTATAGGTTTGGGTATGTTGTGTCTTCATTGTCGTTGGATTTTAAGAAGTCTTTGATTTCCTTCCTTATTTCTTCCCTGACCCAGTGGTCATCCAGTAAGGAGCTGTTCAATTTCCATGTGTGTGTAGGCTTTCTGTTGATTCTTTTACTGTTGAAGACCAGCTTTATTCCGTGGTGGTCTGATAAGATACAAGGTGTTATTTCAATTTTCTTGTATCTACTGAGACTATCTTTGTGACCAATTATGTGGTCGAATTTGGAGAAGGTTCCGTGGGGTGCTGAGAAAAAGGTGTATTCCTTTGTGTTTGGGTGAAACGTTCTGTAGATATCTGTTAGGTCCATTTGTTTCATGATCTCTGTTAGACTCAATATTTTTCTGTTTGTCTTCTGTCTTGATGATCTGTCCTTTGTTGTGAGTGGGGTGTTGAAGTCTCCCACTACTAATGTGTTGTGATCGACGTGTGCTTTAAGTTTTAGAAGTTTTTCTTTTACGAAAGTAGGTGCCTTTGTATTTGGGGCATAGATGTTCAGTATTGAAATTTCCTCTTGATGAATATTCCCTTTAATGAGTATATAGTGCCCTTCTTTGTCTTTCTTCATTAACTTCAGTTGGAAGTCTGTTTTGTTTGATATTAGGATGGCTACTCCAGCTTGCTTCCTGGGTCCATTTGCTTGGAAAACCTTTTCCCAGCCCTTCACTCTGAGGCAGTGTCTATCTTTTGTAGTTAGATGTGTCTCTTGTATACAGCATAAGGAAGGGTCTTGCTTGCGGATCCACTCTGTAAACCTATGTCTTTTTATTGGGGAGTTGAGTCCATTGATGTTGATGGATATTAGTGACCTGGGGTTGTTATTTCCCATTAATTTGGTATAGGCGGTGGTTCTGTTCCTCTTTTGGTTTAGTTGCTGATGGGTTTTCTATTCCCTTTGTTTTCTTGGGTGGAGTTTTCTTCTCTGGGTTGGGATTTTCCTTTTAGGATTTTCTGTAGGGCTAGGTTTGTGGGTAGATATTGTTTAAATTTAATTTTGTCATGGAATATCTTGTTTTCTCCATCTATGTTGATAGAGAGTTTTGCTGGGTAAAGTAGTCTGGCTGGGCATCTATGATCTCTTAGGACTTGCAGTATATCTGACCAGGCCCTTCTAGCTTTTATCGTTTCTGGGGAGAAGTCAGGTGTAATTCTGAGGGGTCTGCCATTGTATGTGACTTGACCTTTTTCTCTTACAGCTTTTAATATTCTTTCTTTGTTCTGTGTATTTGGGGTTTCAATTATTATGTGGCGAGAGGAGTTTCTTTTCTGGTCTAATCTGTTTGGTGTTCTGTATGCCTCTTGGATTTTTATTGGCATCTCTTTTTTCAGGTTTGGAAAGTTTTCCTCTATGATTTTGTTGAAGATATTTCCTGGACCTTGGAGTCGGGAGTCTTCTCTTTCCTCTATACCTATAATTCTTAGGTTCCGTCTTTTCAATGAGTCCTTGATTTCTTGGATGTTGTGGGTGAGAGATTTTTTAGCCTTCTCATTTTCTTTGGATGTTGTACTGATTTCTTCCACTGAATCTTACATGCCTGAGATCCTGTCTTCCATCTCTTGCATCCTATTGTTGATACTCACATCCATAGTTCCTATTCTCTTCCCTTGGTTCTCCACTTCCTCTTTTAACTCTGACTGTGTTTTCTTTATTGTTTCTATTTCTATTTTCATGTCTTGTATGGTTTTGTTCGTTTTGTACATTTCCTTCTCCAGCTTGCTTGTTTTTGTATGAAAATCTTTCATGGCTTTTTCCTTTTCCTCTTCAAGCTCTGTCACTTTGGCTTGGAGCTCTTTAATGGTGTTGTTCCTTGTTTTGATTTGTAGAATTGTGGTTTCTTTGAATTCCTTCATAGATTTAAGTTCTTCTTGCAGGGACTCTATCACTTTCCATACTGCAGAATTGTCAATGTTTTCATGTGTTTCTGTTGGTGTGTGGTCATCCGAATTGGATGAGCTAGGGTGGTTCTGCTTTGTTGGAGTCATAATTTCTTGATTTCTATTTTTTTTTTTGACCTTTCGCCATTGGATGCATTTAGCTGTCTGTTTTCTGTGCTTGGAACCACAGTGGATGCTTTGGTGCAGGGGACGAGTTACTTGGCTATCTGTCCTGGCTTACAGGGGGATTTCAAGGTCACTGTGATTTTAATGGCCAGAGGCACTGTGATCTGGTGCAGCCTATTCCCAGATTGTGAGTAATGGACCAGGATTGTTTCACTGCTCCCAATTCAGACTTCTCTATGTTGCACTCTGAGTTATCACCCTGTAATTGTTCTGATGGTATGGGCCTGTTTGCCCAGGCACAGATTCTGTGGGCTTTGTTTGTCTTCCCGGAGGCTGACAGGGTCTGGCTCCACACCTGATATGTCTGGATTTTCCAGGATACAGCTATGGTCCCGATTTCTGGTTTCTCTCTAGTCTTCTCGCCACAGGGCTGGACCCTGTGCCTGATTCCCTTCCTGTCTGCGCCGCCACGGGTCCGTACCCCAAGCCCCGGATCCTCCGGCTGCCTGAGTGCACCTCTCATCCCAGCAGCTCCGCCGTGGGTGCACGGACCCCTGGCCCCACCCACGCCTGTCTCTCTCCCCAGATGACCTGCCGTGGACTGGCGGGGATTTGGCCCTGCCAGCCGTGCTCCCTCCCCAGCTGCACTATCGTGAGTGTGCCCCTCCCGCCTGCTTTTGTGTTCCCAGCTTCCTGCGCTCTCTCGGAACCTCCCGCCCTCCACTTCACGAGTGGCTGCGGACCACCCGCTGAGCCCCCTGTTTGTTCCTTGCTAAGGCTTCCACTATCTCGCAACCTTTTCTAAGTGGGTATAAGTTCAACCTGATGTGTGGGGAGCCCAATAGGACAGCGATCTATGACCAAGTGGACCCTGATTCTGCCTGCTGTAAGTTGGGATCGATCTTACTAGGCGCCTCACCAAATGGGAGTTCCCGAATCCTCGGTTTAGTGGCCTCCGTGTCTGTGAGAGATGGGGAGAGCCTTGCCCTGGGACTTTTAACAGTCCCTTGGGAGCTGTGAGTGTTCCTGGGGGGGGGGGTCTAGCCCCTCCGGTTTTTGCACAGTGCCCAGTAACTCTGTGTTTTTTATGGCTCTTTTTTCCCCGCGCTCAGAATGCGTCAGTGTAGGTCGCCGCCATCTTCGCTCAAGGGTAGCGCTTCTTAAAGGTATTGTTCATAGTAATACTTAAAAATGAAATGTCAAGTTTTGACCTCTCGCTACCAACCGACATAAACTGTTTAGGATAATTAAGAAACGGAAACTAATAGTCATGAAAACGTGTCTTTTGTTAGTTACTATGACAGTCTATCACAGTTATTTTCTAAGCTACTCAGAAATCAAGTTGCTCAGAGACAAGCAATATTTGCTAATCTAAATATAAGAGATAGATAGGGCATCTTCAAAAACCTCAAGAGATCTGCAGAATATGGCATTCAAAGATGTTTTCTTAACTTAAGATTTTTTGATATCGAGACATGTCAGCTCCTGACAGCACCCCCTATTCTACTCCAAGTAGAAGGTGAGCATCGAAGAATCTCCAGTCGGAGATGATTGAATTGGTGGTAAGCCATTCTCTTGGCAAGAAAAACCCCTTGCTTCAACTGTAGACAGACTTCTGTCCAAAAAGGACAAAACTTGGAAGCAGATAAGTCGACAGCCTAGCTCTGTCAAGACAGGGTAGGTTAGTCCTTCATAATTCCTGCTCTACAACCAATGTCTGTCAGAGAAATGGGGCCAAATGGCTGAAGATTGATGCTGTAATGTATGGAGAGAAAATGGGAACTGTCCAGGCAGCCACTGATATGTCATTTCTTAGTTTTGGAAGCTGCAGGCCCTGGATTTCCTATATAATCAGATATATTTATCCCTCTCAGGTCTCTGAGGTGGTTGAAGAATAGATAGCTAGAGTCTCATAGTTAAATTTTGAGTTGTTTAGGAATCAAGAGGGTGTTGTGGATCTAAGAAGATATTTTTAAAATTATGAGGCAAATTAGTATGAAAGCTGAGTTAGATATAGAACTTTAAACTCATGGAGATGGTTAGATAGTAGAATGTTAAAGTCAGGTGCCAAATACATATAGACTGGACATTGGGAATGTATGCTAAGCCATATAACTCTTATAATTGTGGCTTATTTATTTCTGTTGTTTTGTATTGTATTTATAGTTATAAGAAAAAGAACCATTTTTTGGACTGAAATGGAGAGCTGTTGGGGGGAAAAAGAAATACCTTAAACTAAAAAAAAAAAACAAAAAAAAGAAGGGAAGGGGATGGGGGGGTTGAGGGGGAGGAGGGTGGAAGGGTGGGACTGGAAGGGGGAGTAGGGAGGGGATTGTGATTGAGATGTAACTTGAAGAAATAAAAAATAAATTATTTTAAAAAATAAATAAAAATAAATAAAAAACATCTGGAGGTATCATCATCGCTGACTTCAAGCTATACTACAGAACAACAATAATAAAAACAGCATGGCACTGGCATAGAAACTAAGTGGTGGATCAATGAAACTGAACTGAAGACCCAGAAATAAACCCACACACCTTTGGTCACTTAATTTTTGACAAAGAACCCAAAACTGTACAATTGAAAAGGAAAGCATCTTCAACAAATGGTGCTAGTCTAACTGGATGTCAACATGTAGAAGGATGCAAATAGACCCATATTTATCACCTTGCACAAAGCTTAAGTCCAAGTGGATCAAAGATCTAAACTTAAATCTGGACATACTAAATCTAGTGCAGGAGAAAGTGAAGAGAAGCCTCAAACTCATTGGCACAGATGACAACTTCCTGAACAGAATACCAATAGCTCATACTCTAAGACCAATAATCAATTAATGGGACTTTATGAAACTGAAAATCTTCTGTAAGGCAAAGGACACAGTCATTAGAATGAAATGGCAGCTTATAGATTGGAAAAAAGATTTTTATCAACCTCACATCTGGCAGAGCAATAATATCCAAAATTTACAAAGAACTCAAGAAACTAAACACCAAGAAATCAAATTATCCAATCAAAACTACTGGGATTCAGAGCTAAACCGAGAACTCACAAAAGAGACACCTGAAGAAATGCTGAACATTTTTAGTTATCAGAGAAATGCATCTCAAAACAACTCTGAGATTCCATCTCACTCCTGTCAGAATGGCTAAGATCAAAAACTCAAGTGACAGCACATGTTGGTGAGGGTGTGGAGAAAGGGGAACACTCCATTGCTAGTGGGAGTGCAAACTTTACAACCACTTTGGAAATAAATCTGGTGATATCGCAGAAAACTGGGAATAGTTCTACCTGAAGACCCATGCCATTCCTGGGCATATATCCACAAGATTCTTCACCAAACTAAAAGGACATGTGTTCAACTATAGCAGCTTTATTTGTAATAACTAGAAAGTGGAAACAACCCAGATGTCCCTCAACTGACGAATGGATAAAAAATACTGTAGTACATTTACACAGTGGAATCCTACTCAGGTATCAGAAACAAGGAAATCGTAATTTGCAATAAAATGGATGAAACTAGGAAAGTTCTTCCTGAGTGAGCTAATCCAGACTCAGACAGATACACTTGGTGTGTATTCACTCATAATTGGATTTTAGATATATAGTACAAGATAATGATCCTACAACCCACAGACCTAAAGGAACAGGAGCCTAGCCAAACTATCTTATGAGAAATGCCATCATGCAGCAGAACAAAGCAAAGCTGAAACACACAGTCAAACATATGGAGCTCTAGGAGTCCTATATAATAGAGGGAGGAGGAATATTGAGCCACGGAGATGTCAAGATCAACAAACGAAGATCAATACAACCAAACAATCTAGGCCCCTAGAGGCTGACAGACACAGAGACACTTAAAAAAAAAATGCTTAGACTGGACCTAGACCACCCTATACAAATATAGATGAATAGATGATAGGCAAATTTGTCATCATACAGATAGATCCCTTAGCAAGGGTGGAGGCAGTCTCAGTGATGGACTTTATTACCTATTAGTGGGACACTTTACCTTAGCTTAGCTGCCAGGCAGGTCAGGGCCTCACAGCAAGAGGAAGCTCTTAGCCCTCATGTGACTGATTAACTGAGAGAGACTGATATATGGGGGTTCCCCACACTGGAGGAGATAGATGGGAAAGGGAGTAGAGGATGGGAGGGTGGGAATGAAAGAGGAAGAGGGAGGTACTGAGACTGAGATGTAACTTGAATTAATAAATACATGTAATTAAAAAAAGAAAAGAAAATACAGAGCCCCATTTTGTCAATATAAGCAAAGTTCACCCCAACACATGGGCATCTCTCTGTAGGACCTGCAGGCTTTGGAAAATTTGGAAAATTTCCTCTAGGCAGCTGATTATCACTTGCATAATTTAGGGGGACTCTTTTTTTCTTTCTTCCCTTCTTTCTTTCTTTTTTTCTCTTTTGGTTTTTTGAGACAAGATTTCGCTGTGTAAAACCCCTGATTGTCCTGGAACTTGTTTTATAGACAAGGCTGGCCTCAAACTGACAGAGATCCACCTAGCTCTGCCTCCCAAGTGCTGGGATTAAAGGTGTGCACCACCACATATGCGTCTTCTTTTCTTTTTTTGCAAAATCCATGTACTGAGCCAGGCAAAGAGGAGGGACACAAGAGGCCTAGATGTTGGAGAATTTGCACAGAGCCCCTAAAACATTCTTTGTTTACCACCACCCAGGCTGCCAGGCAAACAGCTGCAAGCAGTCACCCAGGTAGATGTTAGTAAACAGGGAATGCACATAATCAAAACCAAATGCACATACAGACCAGCACACAGGCCAAAGGTAAGTAGGCATACAAGCAGAATAATAGGGATCTATCTTACAACTCTTTGTAACCTTAATTGTTTTAACAAGCACATTCCCCCAGAGAGGGAAGTGCTCTCAAACCAACATGCAGGCAGGTGATCTAAGGCAAATATTTCAGGATTTTGACCTCAAAACTATTTTTAAAATTTATTTATTTATTGCTTCAGATTACATCTCCATCATAGTGTCCTCTTTTGACCCTTCCCGGTCCCGCCCTCCTGCCCTCTACCCCCTAACACTTCCATCCCACTCCTCTGGAGTGGAGTGTACCTACATAACAGTCCCCAGACCCAGTTCAACAATCATATGATGGCCAACAGCCTCCTCATACACTGGGGGCCTTCAAGGCAGCACCACTAGGGCAAAGTGTCTCATTGACAGAAAGAAAAAGTCTATGTTCCTGTTCCCTTTGGTGCTTGGTTGTAGTATAGATATCCTGTACTATATAGCTAAAATCTGACTATAAGTGAATAGATGCCATGTGCATCCTTCTGAGTCTGGGTTAGCTCACTCAGAATGAGATTTTCTAGTTCCATGCATTTGGCTGCAAATTGCATAATTTCCTTGTTTCTGAATTTTACACGCAAGTGGCATTCTACTCAAAATAGTCATGTTACAATTTGCATCACTGTTTACTTTGGGTTCCCCAGGAATCTGGTGTGAGCCATTTCATGCTTATTCAACACACCAAGATGTTAAATGTTAGTCATGTTTTGCTGACTCAGGTTGGATGTCCATATCAGTGTCTTATTGTTCCAATGGAAACAGGTCCTTCAGCCTGGTTTGTTTTCGTGAAACAATTTAACAAACATTAGTTCATCTTACCGGATTCTTCGTTCAAAATTAGGTTTATTCATTTATTCTTAAATATTTCTTAGAATTGAGTGTAACACTGTCATTCCCTGGGCTTTTTCTCTTTAGTTCACATTTTACTAATTTAGGATTGTTACGTCTCCTTGGTCATTTCATGTGTTCTGACTCACTGTAGCTTTTTTCTTGTAAGATATATGTATCTGGTACTTTTTCCCCATTTCTTCTAAACTATCTGATTTGTTAATATACTTGTTCGTACTGACTGTGATTACATTGATATTTCTGTATGGCTGCTGCAGTGTCTTGCTAATCATCTCTTATTTTGTGAGCATACCACTGTCTAGTTATAGTTTGCCTCTTTTGAATCAATGATCTCTGTGTTGTTTTCTTTTGTATTGTTCTGTTCTGTTTTTTTTTTTTTTCCCATTTCAGTGTATCTGCCCTAATCATTATTACTTGCCCTCATCAAACTTGGCATTTGTTTGTTCTCATTTTTGAGTTCCTGGGGAAGCACTGTTAAATTTTCATCCTACTTGAGTTGTTTCTGATTTTATGCTGTGTAGGCTAACTTGCTTTTTACTGCTGCTCTCTCCAACTCCTATCAATTTTGTTATATTGTTTCCGTTCGGCTTTAAGAGCTTTTAAAATATTCTGTCTTGATTTATTACTTGATCAATTTACATCAATAACTATATACTTTAATTTTCATCTACACTTTTCTTCTGTTTCTTTATTTTTTTAGGGTAGAGGAAAGCACTGGGGATTAAATCTGAAACTCTCATAAATCTTTATTATCAACCCTGCATATCATTTTGTTGTTTCCAATGTTTCTTTTCTAATTGGGTTATATTTTTATTGTTTTGTTTTTGGAAAAGTGTCTAGGAGTGAGTGAATTTTCCAAAACATATTGATACTTTTTCTGTGACATATAAAATGATCTAAGCCGGGCGGTGGTGGCGCACGCCTTTAATCCCAGCACTCGGGAGGCAGAGGCAGGCGGATCTCTGTGAGTTCGAGGCCAGCCTGGTCTACAAAGCGAGTCCAGGACAGCCAAGGATACACAGAGAAACCCTGTCTCGAAAAACCAAAAAAAAAAAAAAAAAAAAAAGATCTATCCCAGTAAATGTCTTCTGTGTTAGGTGGCACAGATATTTCATTATTACTGTGTAATAGATGCCCTTAATATTTCTGTTAAGACCATTAAGGATTCACTGACCCTGCTTTTCACTAGCTGATTTCTTGTGAATTTCAGTTTCTATAAGTGGGGTGCTAAGACCTTCTATTAATATCAAATAAGAATGCATCTTTTCTTAATATGGTCAAATGTGTTTGCTTTAGTACAAGAGGTAGAATTCATTTTCTGTATTGCTAAATTCATCGTTTCATTGTATATTAGCATTATTTAATTCTTGCTTCCTTTTAATGGATGTTTTATATGATAATTGCATGGCTAGTCTTTTATTCTTTCAGATTCTATTCATGGGTGATATCTTCCATCGTTTTTGAATCAATGTGACAGAAATAAGGAGAAATGATAGTGATAAGAATACTCTATTTTACACTCAACCACTACCCAGCTTTTGGAAATTTATACAGTAACCAGTTTCATATTCTTTTCAAAATATTGATATAGTTATTATTTTGGTTAGACTTCATAATAAAAATAGCTACAATTGGCATACCATTTTTATAATATCAGCACTTATCCACACTCTGAGTTTGTTTGTATATTTATTCATACTCTTTACTTGTAGTTTTTTCTTTCACACTGACATTTTTATTTCAATCTGAAGAATTCTCTCCAGCACTTCTCACAGGAAAGGTCTAATGAAAGTTATTGTACCATCATCTAATTATGCACTAAATTTTTTTATTTATTGTTTTTCTATTTTTTCAAAATTACTTATTTTTAATTATTTTTAAATGTTTATTCATTACTTCAAATTACATCTCCATGAAAGTCCCCTCCCCGCATTAAAATCTTAATCTGTTTCATTTATAAAAGACGGTTTTGCTTTAGAAGTATCATTTAACAAACCTATCTGTATTCCCCTTCAGTATTATTGAAATCTACATAACTCTCTCCTAACCAGTATGGCATAATTTATTTTGGATCACTGGATTTGTGGACTTGACTTCATGCCCTTCTTGCCTTAGCCTGACTGCTGTTAGTTAGAGTGATAGGCATCTGTTACCATGATCAGCCCTCTAGATACACTAATGCTCATATTGGATCATCTTTTCTTAATAATGTTTTCTTTGTAACTTTTGATGTGAATTATCATAGTTTAATGCAAAAATTAAATGTACAATTTTAATGATTCAGTGCCTCATGTATTTTTATGAACTTGACATAATCCTTGAAAACAAAGTTTCTTGTCACGTCTATGGAGCAAATAAAGTATAAAGCATGAAAATACTTTCCAATATACAAAATCGGAAAAAAAATTTATAATACACCTCACATTAGAGTCTGCAAGTTTTGCTGGGATAGTTACGGGTTCTATACTAAGTTATATGCAAAGAAGAAATGGAAAGGAGGAAGAGTTAATACTTCACTTAACAAACATTCCACACTGAATCTTAAACTATCAACAATCTCTAAAGACAAAAGCTATTACTGTCTCATGTCAACAGGGATGTTCAAATATGAGATGAATTAGTAAATAAACCAGTGATATTGTCGCTCAATCCAGTTTACATTGCCTCTAGAATGTGTGAACTTCGAAAGGAAGCTCAGTTTATGAAAATGTACAGATGTGAAATTTCAATATCTTATGTGTATTTCCATCCGTATATTTTCCTTCTTTAAGAACATGTCCAAAGAAACCCTTGTGAGTAAAACAAAAGGAAGGAGATGAAAATCTCTACAAAGAATGGACACCAAGATGGCAGTGATAAGCCTGGACACATTCTGATCCTCAGGAACACCGACTGTACCACCGCAGAGATATATTCCTGCTGAAAGGAATTTGTGAGGTGTAATCCTATCTGGGCTTGCCTAGCAAAGCCAGGGACAATAAAATACTCTGTACTGGGAATACAGACACTAGAAGATCAGAGTCGCCAGACACAGGAAATGGAGTGCCAGGAGACTGCACTCCCTGCAGCAGTGGAAGAGATGGCAGATGGCAACATTTCAGGACATCAGCAGGTGGTTTTGACCTCCAAATAGAGGCCTTCCTCAGTTTCCTGAATCGGAAGCATCTTTGCAGGCATTCTGACACCCAGAAGAAGACCAGCAGAGCCACTACAGTAAGACTGAGGGTGATTCTCTATGGGATTCACGGCATAGCAGCATCTGTAACTAGGGAATGCAGCTGACAGTAGCTGAGCTTCCCTGAGCCCATGTGTTCTGTGGACAGGATATTGAATATATATTGGAACGCCACCCGCCCCCCGCCACCTTGGTGTCTTGGCTGAGTACTCCACTGTGCACTCAGGGTACAGCATCTACATCTAAGCCTAAAGCAGTGAAGCAGTTCTGGACCACTGTGTGCAGTCAGAGATCCAGGCTGCACCTGTTCACAGAGCTTCAGTCTGAGAGGCAAAGGATACCTCTGAGACTCATCTGTAAGTAGATCTGGAGGACTATGGCACAGTCCTGACACCCTAGCTACAAGGGACTGACTGTTGGAAGGCCCTGCCCACCTAGGCAGGCTGCTCTGGAACACTGCGATTCAGGCAGGGAAAAGGCGGCTGAGATTTGCTGAGCCCAAGAGCTGTAGAAACCTTGTTAACTCCATATTGGAACTCCAGGCCCTTGCTCACTTCAGCAGGACACTCAGTCTACAGCCTTAGTTCAGGACATGGAGATCTCCATCCAGAGCGGTCCTAGACTGTGGCATGCTGCCTGAGGAGGTGAGCTGCGCAGGACCACAGAACTTCTGACAGAGTGGCACAGTTGATTCTGAGACCTCCCTGAGTTTAGCTTAGGAGGTCCTTTCCCACAGTCCTGACACCCTAGCTATAGGGAATCTGTTAGAAGATTCCTGCTGACCCAGACAGGCTATACTGGAACACAGCAACTCTAACCAGGAAAAGGCAGCTGAGAGTACACCCTGAGTCCAAGTGCTACAGATGCCTTGTGAACTCCATGTTGGAACTCCCTGCCCACGCCCACTTTGGCAGGGCTCACAATCTACTGCCTCAATCTAGAGCATCGAGATCTTGGTCCGGTGCAGTACAGCAGTTCTGGACTATTACATGCTTCCCAAGCAAGTGGGCTGCACTGAACCAAAGAGCTTCGGACAGAGAGACATAGGTTGATCCTGAGACGAGCCCTCCCCCTCCCTACCACCAGAGAGTAGCTTGAGAAGACCACAGCGATGGTCCTGACACCCTAGCTAGAAGAAAACTGCCAGAAGCCACACACACACAGGCTAGATTGGAACACACTGGTTCTGCCTGAAAAAGGCAGCTAAGCTTCCCTGAATCCAAGCACTGTGGACAGGCTGTGAATTCCACATCAAAACTCCCTTCCAGTACCTGCCTTTCCCCTCAGCTAAATGCCCAGGCTACAACATAGAAAGCTCCAAGTGTGGAGCAGTGAAACTATCTTGGACCATTGTTCACTGCCTGGGTGACATGAGTTGTACCAGATCACAGTGCTTCTGGCTATAAGGCAGACATTGAATTTGAGAACCCCCTGAGAGCAGCTTGGGAGGACCACAATCAAGGTCCGGGTGCATAAGCTTCAGGGGCACTGCAGCTCTAGCCTGCAATCTGTGGACCACCAACCCCCAAGACATCATTAAGAAGACCAGCTGGATATCAGGAACCTGCAGAGAAGAATAGCACATCCCACCCCAACCTCTGATCTGAGTTCCCAGTTAGGATACAATAGGAAGGGGTGAGCTCTGGAAGGGACACTGAGAACCAGCCCCCACACAAGGCCCCAGCACGCCTGTGGAGAGCTACAGATCATCAACTTATAAGTGCTTTACACCAAAGCTCCCTCCTTGACACCAAACCTAGAAGGCACCAGGAACAAACAGCTAAGAACAATCAGATGGCTAAAGGCCAGCAAAAGAACAAATCTGACAAAAAAATCAGTGAAACATGACTCCAACAAAATTTAGCTATGCTAGTTCAACAAGCCCTGACCATCACACCATAGCTGAAACAGAGGAAAATGATGATAAATCTATACTTTGGAAAATGATACAGGACTTACAAGAAGAAAATAAATCCCTGAAAGAATTAAAAGAATCAATAATTTTACAAATGAAAGCAATGCAGAATTCCATTAGAGAATTCTAGGCTAACTCAGTCAAATATGAATGGGAAAAAAAAACAAGGCTATGAAAGATTTGCAGACAAAGACAAGCAGATTGGAGCAGGAAATGTATAAAATGAGTAAAATTGTTCATGACTTGAAATTGGAGGTGGAACCAATAAGGAAAACACAAGCAGAGACAATTCTGGAGGTGGAAAATCAAGGAAATAGAACAGGAACTACAGACATGAATATCACAAATAGGATACAAGAGATGGAAGATGGAATCTCAGGTGTGGAAGTTTCGATAGAAAAAAATCAGTACAACCAAAGAAAATGAGAAATCTAAAAAAGTTCTCACAACATCCAAGAAATCAAAGACTAAATGAAAGGACAGAACTTATGAATTATAGGCATAGAGGAAAGAGAAGACTCCTGACTCCAAGGTCCAGGATACATCTTCAACAAAATCATAGAAGAAAACTTCCCAAATATAAAGAAAGAGTTGCTGGTAAAATTCCAAGAGGCATATAGAACACCAAATAGATTAGACCAGAAAAGAAATTCCTCTTGCCACATACTAACTGAAGCTCCAAATATACAGAACAAGGAAAGAATATTAGAAGCTGTAAGAGAAAAAGATCAGGTAACAAATAATGGCAGACCAATAGAATTACATCTTACTTCTCCTCAGAAACTTTAAAAGCCAGAAGGGCCTGGGTAGATTTCTTATAAGCTTTAAGAGACCATAGGTGCCAACCCAGACTACCTTACCCATCACTATCAAAATAGATGGAGAAAACAAGATATTCCATGACAAAACCAAATTTAAACAGTATATATCCACAAATCCAGCTCTACTGAAGATCCTAGAAGGAAAATTCCAACCCAGAGAAGATAATTACACCCAACAAAACAAAGGACGCCACTGCAGCTAAACCAAAAGAAACACACAATCACCACCTACATCAAAATAGTAGGAAATAACAATTTATGGTCATTTATATCTCATTAATAACATCAATGGACTCAAGGCTCCAATAAAAAAGACACAGGCTTACAGATTGAATCCATAAACAAGACCCATCATTTCGGTGCATACAATAAACACAGCTCAATAACAAAGATAGAGTCATCCTCAGAGTAAAGGACTTGTAAAAGATTTTTCAAGCAAACGGGCCCAGGAAGCAAGCTGGAGTAGCCATCCTAATATCAAATAAAATAGACTTTCAACTGAAATTAATCAAAAAAGATAAGGAAGGGCACTACATACTCATTAAAGGAAAAAATAATGAAGATGACACCTCAATATTGACTATGCCCCAAATACAAGGACAACTACAGTTGTAAAAAAAAAAAAACAAAAACAAAAACAAAAAAAACAACTCTCTCAAGCTTAAACCACACATCGATGCCCACACATTACATTGGGAGAATTCAACCACCTCACTCACACCAATGGACAGGACATTGAGACAGAAACCAAACAGAGAAATAATGAGATTAACAGAGGTCATGAACCGACTGGACCTAGCAGATATCTACAGAACGTTTCACCCAAACTCAAAAGAATATACCTTTTCAGCACCTCACGGAACCTTCTCCAAAATTGATCATATAGTTAGCCACAAAGTAAGCCTCAGCACATACAAGAAAATTGAAATAACCTCTTGCATCTTATCAGACCAACATGGATTACAGCTGAGCAACAACAACAATAGAAATAACAAAAAGTCTACACATTCATAAAAACTGAACAACTCTCTACTCAATGACAGCTGGGTTAGAGAACAAATAAAGAAGGAGATCAAAGATTTCTTTAAATCCAACAAAAATGAAGGCACAACATATCCAAACCTATGGGACACAATGAAAGCAGTGCTACAAAGAAAGATCACAGAAGTAACTGCCTTCAAAGAGAAGATTGTCATATAAGCAACTTAACAGGAGAAAAGGAAGAGCTTGGAAAAAAAGAAGCAAACACACCCAAGAAGAGCAGAAGGCAGGAAATTGTCAAGATTAGGGCTGAAATTAACAACTTAGAAACAAAACAAAATAAAAGAATCAACGAAACCAAGAGTTGGTTCTTTGAGGAAATCAACAAAATAGACAAACCCTTAGCCAAACTAACAAAAAGACAGAGGGAAAATACCCAAATCAACAAAATCAGAAATGAAAAGGGAGAAATAATAGACATCAAAGTAATCCAGAGAATCTTTAGGTCTTACTTCAAAAATCTGTACTCCACAAAAATTGAATACCTAAGCAAAATGGACAATTTTCTTGAGAGATTCCACCTACCAAAGTTAACTCAAGATCAGGTTAACAAATTAAACAGTGCTATAATCTATAAGGAAAGAAACTGTCATTAAAAATTTCTCGGCCTTTCACTACTAATTGTCATAAACTGTTTAGGATAATTAAGAAATGCAAACTAATGGTTATGCAAGCCGGTCATTCTGTTAGGTACAATGACAGCCTATTATAGTTACTTGCTAAGCTAATCAGAAATAAACCTGCTAAGAGACAAGCGACATCTGCTTACCCTAATATAAGAGACAGATAGGGCCTCTTCGAAAACTTCAAGAGATCTGCAGAATATGGCATTCAAAGATGTTTTCATAACTTTAGATTTTTTTTTATATCGAGACATATCAACTCCTGACAGCACCCCCTATTCTCCTCCAAGTAGAAGATGAGCATCGAAGAATCTCCAGTGGGAGATGATTGAATTAGTTGCAAGTCTATCTCTTGGTAGGAAAAGCCCCTTGCTCCAACTGTAGACAGAATGCTGTCCAAAAAGGACAAAACCTAGAAGCAGGGAGGTCGACAGCCTAGCTCTGCCAAGACAGGGTAGGTAAGTCCTTCATAACCCCTGCTCTACAATCAATGTCTGTCAGAGAAATGGGGCCAAATGACTGAAGATTGATGAGGTAATGTATGGAGAGAAAATGAGAACTGTCCAGGCAGCCACTGGTATGTCATTTCTTAGTTTTGCAAGCTGCAGGCCCTGGACTTCCTATAAAATCAGATATATTTATCCCTCTCAGGTCTCTGAGGTGGTTGAAGAACAGATAGATAGAGTCTCATAATTAAATTTTGAGTTGTTTAGGAGTCAAGAGAGTGTTATAGATCTAAGAAGATACTTTTAAAATTGTGTTGCAAATTAGTATGAATGTTGAGTCAGATATAGAACTTTAAACTCATGGAGATGTTTAGATATTAGAATGTTAAAGTCAGGTACCAAATACATATGGACTGGACATTGGGAATGTACATTAACCATATAACCCTCATAACTGTGGCCTAATTACCTCTGTTGTACTGTATTGTATTCATTATTATAAGAGAAAGAGCCATTTGTTGGACTGAAAGGGGAAACTGTAGGGGGAAATAAGATATACCTTAAACTTAAAAGAAAAAAAAAAGGGAAGAGGATGGGGGGTTGAGGGTGGGAGGGTGGGACTGGAGGGGGAATAGGGAAGAGACTGCGATTGAGATGTAACTTGAAGAAATAAAAAATAAAGGAAAAAAAAATTTCTCAACAAAAAAAAAAAAACAAAAAAAACCCAGGGCCAAATTGTTCCAGCACAGAATTCTACCAGACCTTCAAAGAAGAACTAATACCAATAGTCTTCAAACTCTTCCACAAAATAGAAACATAAGGAACACTGCCAAACTCATACTATAGTACCAGGCCACAGTCTCCCTGATCCCTACACCACACAAAGACCCAACAAAGAAAGAGAACTTCAGACCAATTTCCCTCATGAACATAGGTGCAAAAATACTTAATAAAATAAAATCCAAGAACACATCAAAATATCATACACCATGATCAAGTAGTCTCCATCCCAGGAATGCAGGGGTAGTTCAACATATGAAAATCCATCAACATAATCCACCATGTAAACAAGCTGAAAGAAACAACCACATGATCATCTCGATGTAAGCTGAAGAAGCATTTTACAAGATCCAACACCCCTTCATGATAAAAGTCCTGGAGAAAGCTGGCATACAAAGAACATACCTAGCAGTAATAAAGGCAGTATACAGCAAGCCTGCAGCTAACATCAAATTAAATGGAGAGAAACTGAAAGCATTTCCTCTAAACTCAGGGACAAGGCAATAATGCCCTTTCTCTCCATATTTCTTCAACATAGTACTTGAAGTTTTACCTAGAGCAATAAGACAACTAAAGGAGATCCAGGGGATACAAATTGGAAAGAAAGAAGCTAAATTATACCTATTCACAGATGATATGATAGTATACATAAGTGACCCCCAAAAATTCCACCAGAGAACTTCTACAACTGATAAACACCTTCAGCAAGGTTGCTGGATACATAATCAATTCAAAAAAATAAATCAGTAGCTCTTCTTTATACAAAAGATAAATGGGCTGAGAAAGAAATTAGGGAAACAACACCCTTCACAATAGACACAAACAACATAAAATACCAGGGGATAACTAGTCAAGCAAGTGAAAGACCTGCTATTGATAAGAACTTCAAGTCCTTGAAGAAAGAAATTGAAGAGGACATCAGAAGATGGAAAGATCTCCCATGCCCATGGATAGGTAGGATCAACATAATAAAAGTGGTCATCCTACCAAAAGCAATATACAGATTCAATGCAATTCCCATCAAAATAAATACCAATGCAATAATTTAGAGACCTTGAAAGAACAATTCTCAACTTCATATGGAATAACAAAAAAACCTAGAATAGCTAAATCAATCCTGTACAATATATATATATATATATATATATATATATATATTTGGGGGTATCACCATCCCTGATTTCAAACTAACTATACTACAGAGCAATAGTAATAAATACAGCATGGTGTTGTTATAGAAACAGACCAGTTGATCAATGGAATTGAATTGAAGACCCAGAAATGAACCCATACACCCATGGGCACTTAATTTTTGACAAAGAAGCCAAAACCATACATTGGAAAAAGGATCGCATATTCAACAAATTGTGCTGCTCTAATTGCATGTTGACATGTAAAAGAATGCAAATTGACCCATACTTATCACCTTGCACAAAATTTATGTCCAAGTGGATCAAAGACCTGAACATAAATCCAACACACTAAATCAAATAGCAGGGAAAGTGGAGAAAAGCCCCGAACTCATCAGAGGAGGTAACAACTACCTCAACAGAACACCAATAGCTCAGGCTATAAGAACAATAATCAATAAATGGGACTTCGTGAAATTGGAAATCTTCTGCAATGCAAAGGAAACTGTCATTTGAACAAAATGGCAACCTACAGACTGGGAAAAGATATTTACCAACCCCACATCTGACAGAGGGTAATATCCATAATTTAAAAAGAACACACACAGACACACACACACAAAGAACTCAAGAAATTTAACACCAAGAAACCAAATAATCCAATAAAAAAATGAAGAACAGAGCTAAACTGAGAATTCACATAGGAGGAATCTCTAATGGCAAAGAGATACTTGGAGAAATGCTCAACTTCCTTAACAATCAGAGAAGCGCAACTCAAGACGACTCTGGAATTTATCTCATACCTGTGAGAATGTCTAAGATCAAAAACTCAAAAGACAGCACATTCTGCCTAGGCTGTGGAGAAAGGGGAACACTCCTCCATTGATGGTTGGAGTGCAAATTTGTACAACCACTATGGAAATCAGTCTGGCGATATCTTAGAAAACTTGGAATATCTCTACTCAAGACCCATTCATATCACTCCTGGGTATATATCCAAATGATTCCTGTCCAAACCACAAGTACATCTCCTCAACTATGTTCATAGCAGCTTTATTTATAATAGCTAGAAACTGGAAATAACCCAGATGTTCTTCAACTGAAGAATGGATTTAAAAAAAAAAAACGTGGAATATTTACACAATGGAATACTACTCAGCTATCAGACACAAAGAAATCATGCAATTTGTATCCAAATTGATGGAACTAGAAAAGTTCATCCTGAGTGAGCTAACCCAGACTCAGAAAGATACACATGGCATAATTGAATTTTAGCCATGTAATACAGGATAATTATCCTACAACTAACATACCAAAGAACAGAAACCTTGTTACCTGTTAGTGGGATACTGCCCTAATAGATTTTCCATATAGTCCCCCCTACTCATAAGGAAGCTCTTAACAGCCTTATGACTGTTGAACTGAGGCTGGGTGATATGTAGAGACAACCAACTCTGGAGGAGTAGGATAGGTGGGAGAGGGGAGAGAAGGTGGGAGGGTGGGACCAGGAGCTGTGGAGAGAGGTGACTGTGATGGAGATGTAATTTGAAGTAATAAACAAACAAACAAATAAAAGAAAATAATTCTAAAATAAAAAATGTATACAAAGGTATACAGATATTCCTTACATCAAAGATACCTTCTTTCATGTCCTGTTATTGTAGACATTTGTGGCAGAAGTGATGCAAGTACATCCATATGTGATATATATATCTATATCATAACTTAACAAAGAGTTTCCATTCAGGAACCTCTTTAAAACTAGTATCATGTCACTCTATTTTCATTTGTCATAGAGTGTTATCTTAAACTATTTTATGTGGTCATTTACTTGAAAAAAAATTTTTTAAATCTGCCATTCTATTAGACTTTAAGCATACATGGGAGAGATTTCTCAGAGACTGAAAACATTTCACATGATTTGATATACAATATATTGAACAGAATAAAGAACCAAGAATTTACTTTCAATAAAGTTATAAGTAAAGTTGAGTGGCTCACAATCTGCATTTCAAAGGCTGGTAATGAGAGCCTAG
Organism: Lophiomys imhausi; assembly: GCA_907164525.1. Lineage (NCBI taxonomy): Eukaryota > Metazoa > Chordata > Mammalia > Rodentia > Muridae > Lophiomys > Lophiomys imhausi. Next base: position 2,564,089 of record CAJQZJ010012579.1, read on the forward strand.
CAAAATGTAGCAATGGCTGTATTATATTCTTCTTCTAGGTTTGTTTATATATTTTTTAGAAAATTCTAAACACAGATATGCTTTCTTCCTCCATACATTCAATGTTGTCAAATGGAATTTTGCTCTTCTAACTGCCACTAAGTCTTTGAAGAGTTCCCAAGAATAAAATGGAAAATTATAAGCCATTCTCCCACACAAGAGGTCGTTTGCCATGTTTTTGTTCAAATTAGGGCAATATTATTTAATATTCATATGTTTTCACAGGAGAGTTTTCTACCAAGATATTTATGATTAGGGAACAATCAATTTAAGTAGATTCTCTAATGAAAATTTTCTTATCTTTGACATGAAGGAGGAAAGGTTAAAATAGTTCAAAGTGTCAAAATTAATGTGCATTTAAATTTTAAACTCCTCTTTTCTCCCTTTATTATTCCTTACACTTTCTCTACCTTTCTCTAACATTCCTTCATTTATGATTTCTAGAAGAAAGCTCTACAAATGTGGTTTTATTTACTCATCATCATGGGTTTAAATGGTGGTTTTGAAAAATAAACAATTTTATTTATTCCTTTTAAATTTCATACATCTATACTATATACTTTTATTATGTCACCCTCACTCCTGCTTATTCCTATATCTCCCTCCCAACATTATGTTCCCTCTATTCGTTTGGCTATTTAACTCTGTTAGTCCAATTAGTGTTACCCATATACACAATTGCCATGGGGACATACACCAGGATATGTCTAGGTATGGTGTGATTTTTCACATCTATATGGATTCTTCTGCTTTCTGATATCTCTAGTGAGAGTGTTAATGCTTTACTGATACTTTATGTTCTTTCATTTTATTAGTCCTCCACATGCATTAAGCACATTTGTTAATTGAAATAGAAGCTATAATTCCATCTAGTTGGAGGGTTCCCTAGCTCTGCCTGGACTGTGAGAGATTCTCAGATTTGTCTTGATTTTGATGGTATTGACAACATTGACACATGCCAATCTTCATAATTCATGGGATATTCCTCTAGGGTAATTGATCTGACATTTTCTGGTGGTTATTTGGGATTTATAAAGAAAACTCAGAGATAATTATGTCTCATTTTCACTACAGTATTTGAAGGTCACATACTATCAATAGACATTACTACTGACATTAACTGGTGCTACCAGCTAAAGTTTTCTTTCTGTATAAGGATATGCAGTGTAGCTTAGAAAATAAGTGTGAGGACTAGTCTTCATTGTCATCTTGATTGTAATTGAAATCACTTAGGAAAAACCGCAAGTAGGTCCCTGAGCTATTCCCTGAGAGCTTTAACAGGGAGTAGATGACTTACTCTGGATGTTGGTTGCAACATCCTGTGGTCTATGGTCCTACACTGAAAATAAAAGAGAAATGGAACTGAGGAAATTTATTACTGTCTCCTTTCTAACGGCAGATGTATCATGACCGACTAGATGCCTCACACTTCTGCCATTGTACTTTCCCACAGAGACACAGTGAACTTGTGTTAAAAATTCAGCCATGACAAACTTTCCTTCTGCTGTTTTTATTACGTATTTTATCATAGCAGCAAGGAGAGTAGCTAATGAAACTAGATTTATCAGTTTCTTTGATGCTATGTTACAATTTTCCTAGCACTGAAATCTCTGTTCCTGGAGGGACACAAATTAAGACACTCTAATAAAACAAAACACACAATACTCAGGAAGTAAATACCTCAAAAGTCAAAGGCCCTTCCTTAAGTTTAAACAAACAAGAAGGGCAGAAAGAGGGCATTGTGATGAAGATGTAACTTGAAGTAATAAATAAACATATAAAAAAGAAAAGAAAAGGTGAGATCAGATAGATGGTTGAAATCTTCCAAACATCAAAGAAGAATTAATGCCTGTCATCTTTAGACTCATCTAAAACTAAAGGAGAGCTTCCAACCCCCCCTCAAAAAAAAAAAAAAAAAAAAAAGAACGCCAAGTAGAGGAGACTCTCCAAGCTAAGGAGCTGGCTGAAAGTCCTGCACGGAGTACAGAAGATGTGTGAGTCATCAGCCATTTTGAGGTGAGCTTTGCAGTGATGTGCTGTTGCCTCTGAGATGTCCATGGACCTGTAAGTAACCTCTGTTCTTGTCATTAAGCCCAATAGACACTCCAACTCACTAAGTGAGACTCATGTGGAAAGCTTTGGTTGGTCTGTTTTTGGTGTCACATCTCTGCTCCAAAGATACTTGTTTTGTGCATAATTGTTTAGAATTTTGCACATAATATCTATTCTTTTCATCACAGTTATTATCTAATTGAAATTTCAATTCAACAATTTTTGGCTATTTACTTTAAACTGGTTTATCAACAAATGCCATTTTGTTGTTATAGATTCTGTTCAAATTGTTGAAGTTCTGGTAACTAGAATCTTGTCTATGAGGTCCTGTGTTCCTTGATATGTCCTACTTACCCCTTCACTTCTTTTGGTGAATACTTTAGTTTCTTGGTACTATAAAATATTTCACATTCATATTGCATATTTCCCTAAAAATCCTAGAGTAGCCCTGTTTTTTAAAGCAAGGCCTAATTTTTAAGTCTTCAAAATGTTATAATAATCAAATAGATGAATGTTCTTACACCATTTCTAAAAAGAATTAATTTTATTTCTGAAAATACAGAAAACTTACATCACCAAAACCCATCAGCTATTATCATTGATGCATGTTAGAAAAAAATATGTTAGTGCATTTATTTACTTCTATGTGCCTATGTCATTTTTACTGAAATCATTTTCCCATCTTCAATTATATTTTCTTTTACTTAAGGTGCCTCTTCTTTTTCATTTAATAAATGTACAGAAAGGGCTTTAAAGTTTTTGTAAAAACGGCATTGCTACCTCTCCTTTGCTCAAGTGTTCTATCAAAGGGAGAATTATGCTGCAATTTTCATACTCTAGAAATGCAATGGGCTTGTTTTAAGGTATAATACACTTGCTTCTCAAAGAGAAGTTTGTATTCAAACAGAATAGAGCAGGAGTTGGTTAGATATCTGAGAATTACAGACAACCCTCAGTCTATCATCTTAATACTGAATACAGTTATGTCAAGAAGGAAACATAAAATGTCATACAAATTCACTCTCCAATATAGGGGGAAAATAAAAACATTTAATGATACATCATCACTCCTGACAATGTTCTCCAGCCATACAACCTTATCTTGTCTGTAGGTTACACGTGCTTAATTCAAATGAATCAACTTTATTTTACATTATATTAGGAAACAAAGAGAATACTGGGTTTTTAAAAAGTCAATGATCACTTTAAAGTCAAATGTATACATATTTATAAATCTCCTTCATATGCACCACTAACATTTGATCTAAATACCCATCAGAGTAGTCAACTGCTGGGGAGGTTCATGTGAGAGGTGACTCATTCCTTCTCAGTCAGCACTAAATCTCAATTACAGGAAATATCCGAGGCCCTGGATCTCCTACAATTGAAGATTCCTGGAACATAAAAATTTGGTGGTGTTCTCTTCTGGAGGAAAACTTTGATAAGAAGGAAAAACCTTATCATCCAGACCTTATCAAGATCTTCTGAAGATGAACTCTAAAACTCGAAGTAATTTAAAGCTTACATAATCATGACTTCTCTTTTTACAATTGTGATTACAAATGTAAGGATTAATCCTTGTTTCTATGAAGTATGGCAAATCCCATCCCTGAAGAAGCAGAATTTATTTCTGAACAAAATTTTTTATTTGGTTAAGGCTTGCAAAAACAATAAAGATGACAGACACACAATGAGCACACATCTATTTGAGTATTACATCAATTTCTTCTTTGCTACATAGTCTAACAGCTTTATTCCTGAATCCCTTCAGCATAAGAGAACAAATATATTGCTTGATATAACTTGAATAATTGTATTAATTGAAAAAATCCATCTATGTAACACACACATACATACATACACACACACACACATTTCCTTCAGATATTCCTTACATCAAAGATACCTTCTTTCATGTCCTGTTATTGTAGACATTTGGTGGCAGAAGTGATGCAAGTACATCCATATGTGATATATATATATATATATATATATCATAACTTAACAAAGGGTTTCCATTCAGGAACCTCTTTAAAACTAGTATCATGTCACTCTATTTTCATTTGTCATAGAGTGTTATCTTAAACTATTTTATGTGGTCATTTACTTGAAAACTTTTTTTTAATCTGCCATTCTACTAGACTTTAAGCATACATGGGAGATATTTCTCAGAGATTGAAAACATTTCACATGATTTGATATACACTATATTGAATAGAGTAAAGAACCAAGAATTTACTTTCAATAAAATTATAAACTATGAAAAATGCAAGCAAGTGAAAACAGCCAGAGTTAAAGCATCTGATACAGAGAAATTGGTCAGCAAGCCTGACATTCACTGTAGAAGACCCACCTGCCTGTAGTACATCAGAGCTCTCAGACCCTAGAGGGAGTTTTTACATTCAATACTAGTATATCGTGTAGAGGTTTTGGTATAATTGATAATTTTAGCATTTTGATTACTGTGTCAATCATTATTTTAAATTATGTTTTATTTTGAGACAATAATATCATTAGCTTCCTTCTTCTTTGCCTACCCTTTCTTCAATCTCTCCTGGCTGCCCTTTATTCTCTTTCAAACTGAGGGTCGGTCTCTGCTTTATTGAGATCTTTTCTGCATCTATCCAGACAATCATGTGATTTCTACACTTACGTTCACTTATAAGACGTACTACACTTATTTGACTTATTATATTAAACCATCCCTGCATTTCTGGGATAAAGACAGTGTTTATAAATATTTCTGTATTTAGTTTACATGTGTTTTATTGAAAATCATGGATTCTGTGCCCTTCAGAGATATTGACCTGTAGTTTCCCTTTCTTGTGGTGCCTTTCCTGTGGAAGTGTTATAGTAATGACTTTTTTTTTTTTCCTCTCAATGAGTCACTTTGCCCTAGTGGTGCTGCCTTGTAGCCCCCCAGTGTATGAGGAGGCTCTTGGCCCTCATATGACTGCTGAACTGGAGCAGGGGAATGTTATGTAGGGACACTCCACTCCAGAGGAGTGGGATGGAAGGGATAGGGGGTAGAGGGTGGGAGGGCGGGACTGGGAGGGGTGGAAAGAGGCCACTGTGGTGGAGATGTAACCTGAAGTAATAAATAAATATTAAAAAAATATCAAGAACAACAACAAACAATAATGCTTTATGGATAGAGTTTGGAGGCGTTTCTATTTTATTTTTCGAATAATTTAAGAATCATTGGTATATTTCTTCTTCAAAAATGTAATCAAAAACTGCTGTGGAGCTGGGATTTACAAAACCATAACAGAGAGCACTAGCTTCACAGTATCAGATAGCACTATTAAAGCTGCCAAGGAAGAGAAAAACAATTAGTCTTACCCAACTGTAAAGCCTATGAAACACAACAATGATTAACCCAGCAAGATATCCCCAGTGGTGTAATACTGGCACTTTCATCTCGGGAGTAAACAAAAATTGACTAAGTGGACTTAAGACCCTCTCAATAGGAGGAAATTCATGCTGGGTACAGTATATCTAGCAACTACACATGTCTGTAAAGGGGCTAGATTCAAAAGGGAACATACTGCTCTTCTTTTTCTAAATCAATACAATTTCAAACTGCATGCCAAATATATGTCCTTATGTGTAAGTAAATTCGGCTCTTATCTCTAATCAATTGGTACATATACAGCTCAACTTACGGCTCAGTGGATATCATTGAAGTAAAAAAAAAAAAAATGATTGTAAGAGCCAGAGGAGCAGGACTCCTGTGTAATGATATTATCTTTGTCTTCCAAACAGGGAAGTTTCAATTATGAAATCTCAAGAGTTCACTTGCTTGAGCAAAGCCTTCACAATGACCCCTGTGGCATCATTGTAATGTAAATAATGAAAATTTCACAAGGTTTTCCCCTAGATGAAGTACTATAAGCAATCATGATTACTGCCCCCAGTAGGATAGTTAATCCCAAATCACATGTGAGCAACACTAAAACAAACAATTAGGGAATATATATAATTTAAAAATATAAAATGTATATGAATTTTTCACAAACCTTCAGTGTTATATATATTTTTCCATAAACCCTCAGTGTTATATTCCAGCATTGCAGATGTCGCCATGAGTTCCAGTTTCTTTTCAACACACACCATAACTAATTTCAGGTAAGGCTTGAGCCTTCAAATGGTTTTCCTTGGGCTGAGATTATAACTCACTTAAAGTGGACTGAGAATACACACACACACACACACACTCACAATTGCTTTTCAGCATTTTTAATCATTATTGTATTAGTTACTCCTTCTATTGTCATAAACAAATATCACATAAGTGAGAAATGGTTTAATTTATCTGATAGTTCTAAAGTACAGTCTACCATAGCAGTGAAGTCATGGCAGTAGAAGCTTGATGATAGCTTGCCTCATTGCCCTAGCAGTCATGAATCAGAAAAGATTTCTGGGTCTCTGTTCACTTTCTTCTTTTTATTCACTCTGTGACCTCAGCCCATACAATGATGCCAACCACATTTAGGGTGCGTTTTCTCTCCTCAATTAAATCAATTTACAAAGTCATGTCTATATTCTTGTTTAATTTGTGAGTCTAGATATTATCAGATTGATGATCGATATTGTTACCACAATTGGAGAAAGGGAAAAGGAAGGGGAAGAAACAAAGAGGGAGGGCAGAAAAAGGAAAGAAAGGGAAGAGAAGGAGATAGAAGAAAAAAGAAGTTCCAGAAGATGAGGAAAGAGAAAGTACCATAGTTAATTTTTGTCTGCAACACACAAGTAAAAGGAAAGACATAATCTCAACTAAGAAATTGACTCCACCGGAAACGCTAGTGGCCACGTATGTGGGGGCATTTTATTACTGCTAATTGACTTCAGAGACTTCAGCCCACTGTGGGAGGCGCCATCAATTGGCAAGTAGGCCTGGGGTCCACGGTCTAAAAAAGATAGCAGAGAAAACCAGAATAGCAAACTTGTAAGAAGGAAGCATTTTGCATAATCTCTTCTTCAGTTCCTGCCTCTGAATTTCCGCCTTGTGTTCAATCCTGGCTTCTATACATGGTGAGCTATAAACTGCAAAGTAAACAGACCCTTTCCCTTCTTCAAGTTGTTTTGCTCATGGTGTTTACTACAACAAAAGAAAATACACACAAATGCAGAAGGGAGGTCAGATCAGAGAAAGTGTGTGTCTGGCAGGGACTCTCCACGAGGAACTACGGACCTTATGAACCTCATAGAGAGATGTTGTGAATGTGGTTTATTGTATGTAATATATTCTTCTGATAATTCTAAAAACATTGTTTTTATTTCAAATGTATTGTTATATTTTACTACAGATAAACAGATAGAATCATTTAAGTTTCAGGATCATTCTATAATAATTTCCTATAATAAGTAACAATTTTGTTAAAAAGCAAACCCTTTTTATGTTTTAATTGCTTGCCAGACTCTTTTTAGATATTTTGGGAATTTTTTATGTAAAACTAATAATCAATGTAAAGCATACGAAGATATTTTTCTGTCATGTGAATTGAAAAGAAATGAAGACAGTTGTCAAAGATGAAAATCTTCATAGAATGATTGACACCCAACTCTCATTTTTTTATTTTTTGATATTTATTATTTCAAGTTCTATCTCCATCACAGTGCCCAACTCTTATTTTTATTCATTGACTTCTGAAAAATTAAGTTGATTCTTGCACAATGAAAATTATGTAACATTTCAGCAATTAATTTATGTTATTTTATAATGATTTAAAAATTACTCTGATAAGTTTTCTTCCCTTTGCTGTATTAAAACATTGACTATACTGGTTGATTTTTGTGAAATTAACACAAACTAGAATAATTTTGAAGAGGAAAACTCAAGTGAGAAAATATCCCCACCAGATGGGCCAATTGATTAGTCAACAGGACATTTTTTTTGATTGTTGATTAATGTGTGAGTGTCCAGCCCATGGTGATCAGTGCTACCCTGGGCTGGTGGTCCTGGGATCTATAAAGAGGCAGCCTGAGAAAGTCAAGAGGAACAAGCTTGTAAGAAGTGTTGTTCTATGGCTCCTGCTTGAGCTCCTGTCTTTGGATTTTTAGCCAGACTTGAGTTTGACCTTGATTTCCCTGAGGGACTAGCTCTTATGTGGATATGGGAATGAAATAAACCCTTTCCTGCCCTGTAACCGATCTTTTAAATTATTATTTAACACTTATTTATTAGTAAATTCACTTATAACAAACACCAACACTTTCTTAACTATTAATCCTATAAATTCCTACAACCCCTTTAACCTATCCACTAAACCTATTGATAATTATAACAACTATTTTCATAACTTTTTAGAATGATACAGTCTCTGGGACAGGTCCTCAGTCGTCAGGAACACAGTCTTTGTTGTAGATTCTTTAACGCACTTAGCAGTCCTTTTTCTGGATCTCTCAGATGTAGGTTCGTCAGGGTAAGTTGGTTATTGCAGTCTCACCTTAAATAAGGCTTCATGCTTTCTTCTCTGTGGGAGACCCCAGCTGTCTGCAGGCCAACTTACTTCTTTTGAATCAGGAACTCAGCTGCTCTGCCTCAGTCCTTAAGCCAGGCACAATTTCCTTTAGGCCACTGTTCGGACAGATCAAACCCCTCTAGGCAAAAGCTGAGCCACAGGGTCCAGTCCTTGGCCTTTTGGTGTCTTGCTCAGGCTTTCTTTGCTCACCAGCTTCTTTCTGCTTCAGGGAAATCTGGCCATCAAATGATGGCCAGCACTTTTTTTCAGCAGGATTCTTGGAGCTCTCTAGCATCAGGGGCCTCTTCTTTTTCTGGGCTCCATGCACTGTCCTTAAATAGGAGGAACTCTGTTTCAGCTTAATTTGGGCTCCACCCACTTAGCATCTGAAAACAATGTCAGGCCAGATACTTTGTTTCTTCAAGTCTATTGAGTCTTTCCTGTTTTTCCTGACTTCAACCTTGTTTTTCAGTCTATTAAATCTTTCCTGTTTTTCCTGACTTCATGCTGATAATGCTCTTCATGCCCTGAATTAAGAGACAGTATCAGAAACCCCTATATATTTTCTAAATCTAATTTATCTAACCCCTACACTCCCCAAGTTAGCTTTTGGTCATAGTGTTCTTAACACAGCAACTGAAACCCTAACAAAGGAAATGGCTAAAAAACTTGTAGAAAGTTGATCCACAACTTATAGTTCATCATAAAAGCAAGTAAGGACAGGTACTCAAGCAGAACAGGAACCTGGAGGCAGGAACTGAATAGAGACAATGAAGAAGCAGTGCTTACTGGCTTACTTCACCTGAATTCCTCAACTTACATTTTGGTACAAACCAAGAGCTCCTGACCAGATGTCAGACAATTCCCACTGGGTTAGGCCCTCTCCCATGAGTAAATAATCAAGAAAATTCCTACAGCTTTGCACAAAATCCTATCTTATTATGGTATTTTCTCAATTTAGGTTGACTCTTCTCTAATGAGTATTTTGTGTCAAGTTGACACAAAAAACCTGAAAAGCAAAATAAAACAAACAAAGCACAAAGTGTAAGCAGTGCTAGATTCAGTTGATTTTGTGGTGACTTTAACAGTGTAAAAAGAAGGAACAGAACACTGGCAAGAAACCACATTGTTCCTTTTAGATGCAATGCATTAGTTGTAACGGTCCAGATTGTTGTGCAAAGACTCTGTTTTTTGTTTGTTTGTTTGTGTGTTTGTTTTTGGTTTGTTTCTGTTTTTCTTTTTGCTTTTGTTTTTTTTTTTTTTTACATTTAGGAATATTTTTTATTTCTACACACACACACAATTAACTATAAATACTACATTCTGTAAAACAAAGAGTGGAAAATTTGACACAAGATGCTGTGTTTCACAATTCAGCTTGACCAGAAAGCTGTCATCCTTGGATGCTTTAAATTTTTTTTAAATATTTATTCATTACTTCAAGTTACATCTCCATCACAGTGTCCTTTTCCCACCCCTCCCAGTCCCATCCTCCCACTCTCTACCCTCTATCCCTTCCATCCCATTCCTCTGGAGTGGAGTGTGCCTACATAACAGTCCCCCACACCAGTTCAACACTCATATGAGGGCCTACAAAACAGCACCACTAGGGAAAAGTGTCTCATTGACAGGGAAAAAATGTCTATGCTCATTTTCCCTTTGGTGCATTGGTTGTAGTGCAGTTATCCTGTACTACATGGCTAAAATCCAATTATAAGTGAATAGATGCCATGTGCATCCTTCTGTGTCTGGATTAGCTCACTCAGGATGAGTTTCTCTAGTTCCATCCATTTAGCTGCTATTTGCATGGTTTCTTTGTTTTTGATGGCTGAGTAGTATTCCATTGTGTAGATGTACCATGTTTTTTTTTTTTTTTTATCCATTCCTCGGTTGAGGGACTTCTGGGTTGTTTCCAGTTTCTAGCTATTACAAATAAGGCTGCTATGAACATAGATGAGGAAACATCCTTGTGGTTTGGTGAGGAATCATTTGGATGTATACCCAGAAGTGGTATGGTTGAGTCTTGAGGTAGAGCTATTCCAAGTTTTCTGAGATATCGCCAGACTGATTTTCCATAGTGGTTGTACAAGCTTGCACTCCCACCAGCAATGGAGGAGGGTTCCCCTTTCTTCACACCCTCGCCAGCATGTGCTGTTGAGTTTTTGATCTTACCCATTCTGATAGGTATGAGATGGAATCTCAGAGTCATCTTGAGTTGCATTTCTCTAGTGATTAAGGATGCTGAGCATTTCTTTAAGTGTCTCTCACCCATTAGGGATTCCTCCTTTGTGAATTCTCTGTTTAGCTCTATTCCCCATTTTTTGATTGGATTATTTGGTTTCTTGGCATTTTAATTTCTTGAGTTCTTTGTAAATTTTGGATATTAGCCCTCTGTCAGATGTGGGGTTGGTGAAGATTTTTTCCCAATCTATAGACTGCTGTTTTGTTCAAATGACACTGTCTTTTGCCTTACAGAAGCTTTTCAGTTTCATGAGGTCCCATTTATTGATTGTTGGTCTTAGATCCTGAGCTGTTGTTGTTCTGTTCAGGTCGTTGTCACCTGTGCTGATGAGTTTGAGGGTTTTTCTCACTTTTTCTTCTAGCATATTTAGTGTGTCCAGCCTTATGTTAAGGTCTTTGATTAACTTGACTTCAGTTTTGCACAAGGTGATAAGTATGAGTCTAATTTCATTCTTTTACATGTCGACATCCAGTTGGACCAGCACCATTTGTTGAAGATGCTGTCCTTTTTCCATTGTACAGTTTTGGCTTCTTTGTCAAAGAAGATTCTGTTTTCAATAGTGATTTATACAGGAATAATGAAGGGATAAATTTGTGAGTAAGAAAGACCAGGAAAATAAAAATGACCTGAGGAATGAAGATGATCCTAGCTGGGTCATGTCTGTTAAAATTTTTTCTAATCCATTTTAAAGGTGACAAAAAAAAACCCAATCAACATTTGCAGTTAATGTACAGTGTATGATTAACAGAAAAATTAATGCACATATAGTGGACATGCTGTAGGCTGCAATAAACAATGGACATATTTTTTTCTCATTGTATCTTATAACAATGTTATTAAATATGCATATGCAATTTTCTTTATTTTTGTTGTTTAAACAGATAAGGATCGAGTTTGTACAGTTCTTCTCCATGCTATCACAACCACTATGAGAGCAAATGTGCAACTATCCTATTGTATGTGGAAATACTTTCATTATAGTCATCTACTGCCTCTATCTCTTGTACTTTTTGAAACTCTGCTTCCTCAGTGATCCCTGATCCTTGTGAGGAGAAGGATGTACTATAGATCACTCATTTAGAAATGAGCACGCTGCAGTCTCTTATTCACTTCACCTTGACCAGATGCGGGAATCTCTGTTAATTAACATATGGCAAAAAGAAGTTTCTCTGATGAGGGCTGGGAGATGAACTATGGGTATAAGGAAAAGTCATTATGGTTAAGGTTCATACCATATTCACTTTAAATTAATAGTAATAGCTTTTTCTCAAGTGCCTGTGACCTGTCTAACCACCAGCTTGTGGACCCAACAACAGAAAAGACAGTAATAATTTGTAAAATTCACAACATTGATTTAGTTAAATGTTTTCATTTGTTTGGGAAAGCTTTAGAAGTTGTTTTAGCTTCCCTGCCTTCTGTCTAAGAGGGTTTAAATACCAAGATGCTGAAATGTCACCCTTCTGGAGATCTCTCTTGCTTGGAGAGAGATGCAGATAGAGCCTAGTAGTGATGAAAAATGTTTCCCTGTTCTCAGTCTGCATTTTACTGTGAGAAAAATAAATTACTTAGTGAGAAAAGTGATAAGAACAATGTAATTCTTAAGAGGCTAAAGGACAAGTAAAATCCTGAACAATTGAAAAAGCCAATGGTCACATGGAGAATGAATAAAATAAGTTCCCAGATTTGTAATTCTCTGCCTACTGAGGCAGTGTGATGGAGCACTTTCTTGAAACAAACCCAGAAGTGATCCCAGGGGCTCGGTTCAATGACTAATAAAGTTTAGCCTCAGATTCAGTTTTTCTCTTCATACCAATTTCATAACCTCCAGATAAATCATCGTTTATTTTAAAGCTGGCAAATCACAGCTAGCACTGGGAGATAAGGAGGAGATTAGCTTTGCCTTTTTATTAAGTAGCTGGAGGCAAGTAGAAGTCCTGGTGTTTCAATATATGTGTTAGTCAACAGACGGTACTGGAGTAGCAGCAAATATTCATTCCTATCACCGTTCCTGATGCCCTCACACCAATAATGGATGAAAGAATCTCATTACTGCTCACTTGCCAATAAAAGGTCAAGATTAGAAATTCTTGCCTCTGAGAAGCAACTCTAGAAGCCCTTCTTTTTTTAATAATTTATTTTTTATTTCTTCAAATTACATCTCAATCACAATCCCCTCCCTACTCCCCCCTCCAGTCCCATCCACTCTCCACCCCCTCAACCCCCCATCCTCTTCCCTTCTTTTTTTTTAATTAAAGGTATTTCTTTTCCCCCCAACAGCTCTCCCTTTCAGTCCAAAAAATGGTTCTTTTTCTTATAACTATAAACACAATACAAAACAACAGAAATAAATAGGCCACAATTATAAGAGTTATATGGCTTAGCATACATTCCCAATGTCCAGTCCATATGTATTTGGCACCTGACTTTAACATTCTACTATCTAACCATCTCCATGAGTTTAAAGTTCTATATCTAACTCAGCTTTCATACTAACTTGCCTCATAATTTTAAAAATATCTTCTTAGATCCAGAACACCCTCTTGATTCCTAAACAACTCAAAATTTAACTATGAGACTCTCAGAAATCAAGTTGCTAAGAGACAAGCAATATTTGCTTATTTAAATATAAGAAATAGATAGGGCATCTTCAAAAACCTCAAGAGATTTTCAGAATATGGCATTCAAAGATGTTTTCTTAACTTAAGATTTTTTGACATCGAGACATGTCAGCTCCTGACAGCACCCCCTATTCTACTCCAAGTAGAAGATAAGCATCGAAGAATCTCCAGTGGGAGATGATTGAATTGGTGGTAAGCCTTTCTCTTCACAAGAAAAACCCCTTGCTTCAACTGTAGACAGACTTCTGTCCAAAAAGGACAAAACTTGGAAGCAGATAAATCAACAGCCTAGCTCTGCCAAGACAGGGTAGGTAAGTCCTGCATAATTCCTGCTCTACAATCAATGTCTGTCAGAGAAACGGGGCCAAATGGCTGAAGATTGATGCTGTAATGTATGGAGAGAAAATGGGAACTGTCCAGGCAGCCACTGGTATGTCATTTCTTAGTTTGGGAAGCTGCAGGCCCTGCACTTCCTATATAATCAGATGTATTTATCCCTCTCAGGTCTCTGAGGTGGTTGAAGAATAGATAGCTAGAAGCCCTTCTTATTAGTACTGAGGAAAATATTCAATGACATATATCTGAAAGCAAGCATGTGCATTTTCTCAAACCTATAGTTTGTTTAGACCTCATCCAAAGAACATAAAATTAAGTTGAAATTTTCTCTTCTATAAAATTTTCCAGGGTATAAGATATAATTTTATGTGGATAGTTTTCTTTAACTTTTCCAAAGAATATAATTTTGAAATGGAAAGGAAAATCTCTTTCATTTTGGTTAGTGTCAGATGTAGTTATAAAATATATATGCATATATGGCTGTAATGTATACTATTATGACTGTGTATACAGCAGACACTTCATAGCATTTCACAATGTTCTGACTTTGGCATGAAATTCTTGGTCATGGCATATGGAAACAAATGGATATGATGTTGCCACTGAGTAGTGAAGCAAGACAGAAAAAAGCTCAGCACCTGATAGAATGGGAACCAGGCTACAGTCCTCAGGAAAAAAGTCACATTTATTTATTTAAGATTCCTTTTATATACAGCAAGACAGCCTCAACTTTTCATAATTCTTACTTCTGCTTTTTAGTGTTTGAAAGGCATATACTATATACTATCTACTTTAACTTAAAATTCTCCATTGCAAACCCAGCTCTCACCTTTATCTTATTAAGTAATCACTTCATATAATGCAAAAACTCACCCCATTAAAAGGAAAAACAAACAATTTTAATATCTATGCATTGTTGAATACAGAGTAACAGTTGTAAGACTTAGACTAAGGGGCTCTGCTACCATTATACTAGTACATTTACAAGTTACATAAAGGAAGTCCTTTTATGTTCATGAAGGAAATAAGAAATTCAAAATAATTCTAAAGATGTTTTGCATTTTCTGGTAGAAAACTCAGAATGGCTGATATGTCAGAGCCCATAAATTGAATGTGATCACAATAAAAACTACATCAGATGACAAGACAGGAAATGAAGATATCAAAATGAAACAATGTGGCTGTATAGGCAAGTATAGCATGGAAAAATTTTAGTAGCTTTATTGTCCTGTAATTCATACACAATAAACTTTGTATATTAAAAATGAGATATTTGATCAATTTTACACATGAAAAAAATCTGCTGAACCATTACAATAGTTAGAATGGAATTAAGAACTATATGCATAGTACATTAGTGTTTGTGTATTGTATGAACTAGGTATGCTTAGCAGCTAAAATTTTTAAATGTTAACGTATTTTTGTAATGGAATTTGCTGATGTGTTCATGGAAACTCTGAACTTCATCTTTAATAATGCAATGCATTCTACAGACTGTAATATGTATACATATATATATATTTATATGTAGAGAGAGATAATGAGACAGAGGTCACCCTTTCATTATCAGAAATGAAACTGAATTCAAAACTGAGTTTTGTATAGTCATTGGCTAATAGATATCCATTTGTACAGTATCTCATTTGTACAATATCCTTTTCTGTCACTCTTTGAAGGAGTAAAAAAAATCTCAAAAAATATTTTAAATTCAGTCTTCTTTTTTCCAACCTCTTTGACAGAAAGAACATATGAGTTATCTTTGCTGTCATACCCCTACTACTTGAGAGGTCTGTACCAGATCAGGTATGTTATCTCCCTACACCAAAATCAAGGCTTATAATCAGTGATTTTAACTCATTACCAGAATTTCATATATGTAAATGTAGCAGAAGGATATCCATTCTTTTTTTTTTTAATTTGTCTATTAATTGCCATCCCCCTCCCTCCTCCCTGTCCCACCCTCCCACGCACTTCACCCATAACCCCCTACCCCCAGTACCAACTCACTCTGACATATTAAATCTCATCAGCCTCTCCCACTGAGGCAAGACAAGGCTGTTCTGCTAGTAAAATGTAGACAACCCAGTCCAGTCCAAGTCAGAGATAGTCCCCGCTCCAATTGTTAGGTGATGCCGCTTGAGGAGCTAGCAGCCTGTCAGCTTCATATGTGTATTGGATCTAGGACAAATACATGAATGTTCTCTGGTTGGTAGTTCAGTCTCTATGTGCCACCTTGTGTCCCAGTTAATTGGCTATGTGCGTCTTCTTGTGGAGAACATCCATTCTTAAAGGAGTTATGTTTTTGTTGGTATTTTTTTTCCTTCAGAGACAATAAGCATGGCTCTGAGTAAAATTTAAAAATTAAACTTGGAGTGATTAGTGGTCGAGAATTAGCTACTTTTAATAATGCAAGTAAATTTCTCCTTTATTTTCTTTAAAAGTGTGTGTCTCAATGATACTTTATACTGATTATTTAATATCTGAGATACAACCTCTATTTATCTCCTTTAGTCCTGTATAGTCAATTTCTCTGTATGTTTTTCAAATTGATTCTCATTGCTGTTCCACACTGATGGTTCTATAAAGCATTGGATTTAACACAAACCCAATTAAAGTCAATCTAATTAGCTATGATTCTTTATATTCTGTACAAATTGCACTTGTCTTTGTGTGAAAAGGCACTGCATGAATTCTCTGAAGCCTTCATTCTTTGAGGTATACATTTTCTGTAACTGCTGAAATGTCAGTACTAATATCCTCAAGCTTCTTTATTTTTTCAAAATCTTTCTCTGTGTATAAAAAGGATGGCTCAGAGATACTCTTCTGGGCTATAGAAAGCAATGAATCTGCTTTGTAACAAAAAACAGCCCTTTCTGAAAGGGTCTAAGATAATGCCTTCTATGGAAAATAAGCAAATAACCTATGAAACTCTCCCTATTGAGTATTATTAAGCTAAACAGGCTTATTAAGATTCATAAGACAGAGGTGCAAGCTAAATTCTCTTTACTTTTTCTTACGGCTGCCCTCACATTAGCATAAACAGAAGCTGGATGCCTTTGGCTGTAGGCAAAATGTGCCCCAATTTTGAATAAGAATAGCATATGCAATTATACTAGCCGAGATAAAAATTAAAAGGCCCAAGAATCCACATTCTTCAGAGCATAAGATTATTAACAGATGGTGCCAGTTTTCTGCCAGGCATGACAACTCACTAATGGACAGGTGCATCAGAAAAATTTTCTTTTGGCCTCCCTTCTCATAATGTCCCACATACCCACAGATGTACCAATCACAGGACCCCAAATGAATGGGACATTTGCATTTTACCAGGATGATCTCCTCACATGACTTAACTATAATGAGGCAGAGATTTCCTAACACATTCTGAGTATTTCTACAAAAACATTACAGAATCTAAATCAACAGGAACAGCTAGCTTATCACCTGCCTTACACAAACTGCCTTTCATCTTCACCTTGTTCTGGCAATATTATATACTTTAAGGGCATGGCATTATGGAAAATAATGGCCAGGAGAAAAAGAGTCAAGAAATTGTACTTTCGAAAGCACTGAATTTAGAAATGAAAAATCAATTAGCTAATAAGTGTCCATGAAAAAGTTTCTAGTCTAGTTTCTTCATGATGTTTAGGTCCATGCTATATATATATATATATATATATATATATATATATATATGATGGCTCAGTGCTTAAGAGCACTTGCTACTCTTGCAGAGAACTCGTTCTTAAACCATGTCAGGCAGCTCAGGATTGTTTGATGCTTCAACTCCAGAGAATACAAGTCAGTCTTCTGGACTCTGAGCACCTGCACTCAGAGAGACATACACATGTGCACATAAATAAAGATAAAAAATAAATACTTAAAAATATAAATAGCAGCAATTTTTTAATTGAATTAAAGGCATAAAATTGTGAAAATATAAATGCCACTGATTAGTAATTCAAATGGAATACAAAAAAATTGAAAAGTGTTCTGCATATCCATAAAACTATATTACAATATATAAAGGAAATACAAATTTATAAAATATGAATGTGTATGTATGTGTAGATGTAGATTTAAACATGAACTGCTATGACAAAGGAATGATAAATGTCCAAGGATTATTATTCACTTACAAAGTTTATTGAGAAATTAAAAACATTAAATTGTTTACTAGTTAGTGTGTTTTGAGACAGGTATTGATGCATCCTATAATAAATATTTACATTCAATTTATAAGGAATGTTTCTTCTTGTTGGATGTCAGATAATAGCTATAGAACCCAATCCATTCAGTGTACCCTGAATATTGCTTTCTGCCTTACTCTTTTTCTTATATAAATTATTTTTTCCTTTATTTTTTATTTCTTCAAGTTACATCTCAATTGCAGTCCCCTCCCTATTCCCCCCTCCAGTCCCACCCTACCACCCTCAACCTCCCATCCTCTTCCCCTTTTTTTTTAAGTTTAAGGTATATCTTATTTCCCCCTTCAGTTTCCCCTTTCAGTCCAACAAATGGCTCTTTCTCTTATAATAATAAATACAATACAAAGCAACAGAGGTAATTAGGTCACAGTTATGAGGGTTACATGGCTTAGCGTACATTCCCAATGTCCAGTCCATATGTATTTGGCACCTGACTATAACATTCTACTATCTAACCATCTCTATAAGTTTAAAGTTCTATATCTAACTCAGCATTCATACTAACTTGCAACACAATTTTAAAAGCATCTTCTTAGATCTATAACACTCTCTTGACTCCTAAACAACTCAAAATTTAATTATGAGGCTCTAGCTATCTGTTCTTCAACCACCTCAGAGACCTGAGAGGGATAAATATATCTGATTTTATAGGAAGTCCAGGGCATGCAGCTTCCAAAACTAAGAAATGACATACCAGTGGCTGCCGGGACAGTTCCCATTTTCTCTCCAATACATTACAACATCAATCTTCAGTTGTTTGCCCCTGTTTCTCTGACAGACATTGATTGTAGAGCAGGGGTTATGAAGGACTTGCCTACCCTGTCTTGGCAGAGCTAGGCTGTCTACTTACCTGCTTCCAGGTTTTGTCCTTTTTGGACAGCATTCTGTCTACAGTTGGAGCAAGGGGCTTTTCCTATCAAGAGATAGGCTTGCAACTAATTCAATCATCTCCCACTGGAGATTCTTCGATGCTCATCTTCTACTTGGGGTAGAATAGGGGGTGCTGTCAGGAATTGATATGTCTTGATATAAAAAAAAAATCTAAAGTTACAAAAACATCTTTGAATGTCATATTCTGCAGATCTCTTGAGGTTTTTGAAGAGGCCCTATCTATCTCTTATATTAGGGTAAGCATATGTTGCTTGTCTCTTAGCAGCTTTATTTCTGATTAGCTTAGAAAATAACTACAATAGGCTGTCGTAGTACCTATAAGAACGACCGGCTTGCATAATTATTAGTTGGCATTTCTTAATTATCCTAAACAGTTTACGACAATTAGTAGTAAAAGGCTGAAACATCCCATTTCATTTTTTTTCTTTACCTCCTAACCCTTCCATCCCATTTCTCTGGGGTGGGGTGTCCTTATATAACAGTCCCTCATCTCAGTTGAGAGGTCATATGAGGACCAAGAGACTCCTCATTCATTGGGGGTCTATGAGGCAGTACCATCAGTGAAAAGTGTCTCATTGCCTGGGAGAGAGAACTAAAAAACAAACAAACAAATAAGCAGACAAATAGATTAAAAAAACAAAAAATATAAAAAATAATTAAAAAAATAAAAATAAAAAATAAAAAGTCTATGTCCAAGTTCCCTTTGGTGTATTAGTTGTAGTATTGATATCTTCTACTATATAGCTAAAACCCTACTATAAGTGAATAAATGCCATATGCATCCTTCTCAGTCTGGGTTAGCTCACTCAGGATGAGCTTTTCTAGTTCCATCCATTTGCTTTCTGCCTTACTCTTATTCCTTCCCAGATATAATCTATAGTATGTGACGGACAATTATACCTTAATTGGTCTGCCCTAAGAAAGTTCTGGTAGGGGATTGTTCTGTTAATATATAGTATCTGTGATTACTGACATTTATTCACATGTTTTTATGATCATGTTTTTCTGAACTCAAATAATTTTCCTTGAACCGTTACTGTCTTTGTTACATTCATGTATAAAAGTACACTGAAACTTAAGTAAGGTTGTCTAAAACAATAGACTATGGTCAACCTCATTCTTTCAGATCCCAGGTCCAGAAAAACAGATCTGCACAGGTCAGCTAAAGAGTCAACAGGGCTTTTTGGGAGCTCCACACTACCATTGTCCAAAAATCTCAAGAAAGGCAAGCCAGTCCCACCACTGGGAGCCTTGCCTGACTGCGAAAGTTGGCTATTTCAGACTTTGTGTTCCCTATTAATAGGATTCCTCATTGTGATCACCCTCATAGATTCCAAGAATTTCCTGCTGTACTAGGCTTTCACATTGCCTCCCAAATGGCCTCCATTTACAACTGTCTTTACTAGCACTTACTCATTCCACCCCATCTTACTCCTCAACTTATTCCTCCCATTCTCAGCTCTACTCACCCCCCAGTCCACTTCCAATAAATCTTTTATATTTTCCTTTCCCCAGAGATTCTTGTGTTCCCAATAAGCCTTAACCAATGGCTATTGCCCACTTAGAAGTGAACACATACCATATTTGTCTTTCTGAATTTTCAATTATCTTACTTGGGATGCTTTTTTTTTTCAGTTGGGTCCATCTGTCTACAATTTCATGATGCCATATTTCCTTTTCCTTTTTTATCAGTTGAGTAATCTTATATATGTAAATATATCATATTTTCTTTATCCATTCTTTGGTTGAGGGACATCTGGGTTGTTTCCTGTTTCTGGCTATTATTAATAAAGTCATGGAGGGGATCCAAGATGGCAGCAATGGACGCATTTTGAACTCAGGGAAAACAGCTATAAAGCCACATAGTTATAAGACTCTGATCAACAAACTGAGTGACTCGATCCCCCTGGGTTTCACCCAGCCACCCAGGGACCATTAAAAGTCCCTGGAAGGACGCTCATCCCCTTTCTCAGGAACTTGGGAAAAACAGACCAGTAGGATCAGCCCAGAAGCCGTGGAACCCGGGAATCAGGAATCGTCACCAGGAGAGGGTCAGGGTAAGAGCAACTCCAATACCCAGCAGGCAGCTCCGAACCCCCAGACAGGGTTACTCACCCGCCTCCTGGGCTCTCAGATCCCACACAAGCTCTCTGGTTATTTAGCAAAGGGCTGGAGGAGCCAGAGCGAAGCCGTGGGAGCTGGAGGCTCTCTGGGCAGTCCCACACTATCTGAGGGGCTGCAGTCCAGAGGGCAGTGAGTCCTCACAGGCATTTTGGAAAGTGCAGGCATATTTGTGCTTCCCCAGAGGGGTGTTGGAAACACATACAGGCCCCTCTATTGGATTTACAGTCATTAGAAAAAACACTGCAGCGGGACTGAGCAGCAAGATACATGTTCCGTCAGCAGGTTAAACAGCAGCTCGACTGCTGTGTATCGGAACTTAGAAGACAGAGGCCCCCATTTGCCAGTATCCAAAGCCAGCTCCATACACACATTGGTAGAGCTGTGAGAGTGGCAGAAAAGGCAACTGGGTTGGAAGGCAGATTTGTCCTCCACAGGGTCCAAGCCCTGGGCAAATTGTGGGGTTATTATGATTAGACCCTTTTGCTAGTGCTGACCCTTCTGGCAGGAAACTAGAGCTTAAGCACATATAGCTCCACCCCTGGAACAGTGAGGTTTCAAACTGGGAGACACTTATGAGTGACTCACTTTAAGGGCATGGAGACAGGTCCTTTCAAGACTCCAACAGGCAGTCTTAACCTCCAAACTTGGGACCTCCAGAGTCCACAGGATCTGTGCCTGGACACACAGGACCATACCACCAGAGACAATGCAGGCTGGACATTCAGGGTGCAACATAGAGAGCTCTGACTTGTGAGCAGTGAAACAATCCCAGACCATTCCTCATTGCCTGGGAAGAGGCTGCACCATCTCACAGTGCTTCTTGGCTATTAGATGAACATTGATCCTGAGAACCCCCTGTGAGCAGCCGGGGAGGACCACAAACATGGTCCGGCATGTAAGCTGCAGGGGAGCTACAACCCCACCCAAAAGCCTGAGGCCTACTAACCTTCACTGTCATCTATACAAAGACGAACTGGATCTCAGGAACCAAGAGGAACACCTCCCTATCACAACCCCTCACCTGTGCCCCAGTTGGGACAAAACAGGAAGGGGTGAGTTCTTGGAGACACACTGAGAACCTCCACACAAGGCCCCATCCAGCCAGTGGAAAGCGACTGATCTCCAAGCAATATAACTGGTACACCAAAGCACCCACTTTGGCTCCAAGCCCAGAAGACAACAGGAACAAACAGCTAAGAACAACCAAATGGCAAAAGAGAGCAAAAAAGCAGAATCAACAAAAGCCAGGGAATTATGAACCCAACAAAATGCAACGATGCTAGTATAGGAAGCCCTGACAACTTCACCACAGCTGAAACACATGAAAATGACAAAAACTCCACAGTCTGGAAAGTGATAGAGTCCTTTCAAGAAGAATTTAAATCTATGAAGTAATTCAAAGAGTCCACAATTTTACAAGGGATAATACCATTAGAGAGCTCCAAGCCAAAGTGGCTCAAATTGAACAGGAAAGAGTCATGGCAATGAAAGATTTAAAAGAGATGAAAGATTTCCAGGCAAAGACAAGCAAATTGGAGCAGAAAATATACAAAACGAATAAAATCTTTCAAGTCATGAAACTAAAAATGTAAGCAATAAATAAAACATAGAGTTAAGAGTGGAAATGGAGAATCAAGGGAAGAGAACAGGAACTACAGACATGAGTATCAAAAATAGGATACAAGAGATGGAAGACAGAATGTCAGGCATGGAAGATTCGATGGAAGAAATCAGTACAACATCCAAAGAAAATGAGAAAGCTAAAAAAGTCCTCACCCATAACATCCAAGGAATCAAGGACTCAATGACAAGACAGAACCTGAGAATTACAGGCATAGAGGAAAGAGAAGACTCCGGACTCCAAGGTCCAGGAAACGTGTTCAACAAAATCATAGAAGAAAACTTCCAAAACCTTAAGAAGGAGGTGCCAATAAAATTCCAAGAGGCTTACAGAACACAAAACATATTAGATCAGAAAAGAAACTCCTCTTGCCACATAATAATTGAAACTCCAAATGTACAGAACAATGAAAGAATATTAAAAGCTGAAGAGAAAAAAGTCAAGTGACATATAATGGCAGACCCATCAGAATTACACCTGACTTCTCCTCAGAAACTCTAAAAGCTAGAAGGGCCTGGACAGGTATCCTACAAGCCCTAAGAGAACATAGGTGCCCAGCTAGACTACTATACCCAGCAAAACTCTCTCTCTCAACATAGATGGAGAAAACAAGATATTCTATGACAAAATCAAATTTAAACAATATCTACCCACAAATCCAGCCATACAGAAGATCCTAGACAGAAATTTCCAACTCAGAGAAGATAACTACACCCAAGAAAACAGAGGAAACAGAAAACTCCACAGCAACTAAACGAAAAGAAACACAGGACCACCACCTATACCAAAATAATGGGAAAAAATAACCTCTGGTCACTAATATCCATAAACATCAATGGACACAACTCCCCATTAAAAGACACAGGCATGCAGATTGGATACGTAAAAAAGACCCATCATTTTGCTGCTTACAAAAAAATACATTTTACTAACAAAATAGACACTACCTTAGAGTAAAGGGCTGGGAAAATGGTTTCCAAGCAAATGGACCCAGGAAGCAAGCTGGAGTAGCCATTCTAATATCAAGCAAAATAGACTTCCAATTGAAGTTAATAAAAAAAAGACATCGAAGGACATTACATACTTGTTAAAGGAAATATTCCTCAAGAGACATCTCAATATTGAACATCTATGCCCCAAATACAAAGGCACCCATATTTGTAACAGAAACTCTTCTAAAACTTCAATCGCCTTCAATCCCCACACAGTAGTAGTGGGAGACTTCAATATCTCACTCCCAACAATGGACAGATCATCAAGACAGAAATCAAACAGAGAAATAATGAGTTTAATAGAGCTCATGAACCAAATGGATCTAACAGATATCTACAGAAAGTTTCACCCAAATACAAAAGAATACCCCTTCTTCTCAGTACCGCACGGAACCTTCTAAAAAGTCTACAATATGGTCGGACACAAAGACAGCCTCATCAGATACAAGAAAATTGAAATAAGCTCTTATCAGAACACCATGGAATAAAGCTGGAATTCAACAGCAACAGAATCAGCAGAAAGCATACACACACATGGAAATTGAACAACTCTTTACTAGGTGACTACTGGGTCAGGCAAGAAATAAAGAAGGAAATCAAAGACTTCTTAAAAACCAGGAAAATGAAGGTACAACATACCCAAACCTATGGGACAAAATGAAAGCTGTGCTACGAGGGAAGTTCACAGCACTAAGTGCCTTCAAAAAGAAAATTGTGATAGCATATATTAGCAAATTAACAGCTAAACTGGATGAATTGGAAAAAAAAAAAAAGAAGCAAACACTCCCAAGAGGAGCAGAAGGCAGAAAATCATCAAACTTAGGGCTGAAATCATCAACTTAGAAACAAAAAGAACAATTCACAGAATCAATGAAACCAAGAGTTGGTTCTTCAAGAAAATCAACAAAATAGACAAATCCTTAGCCAAATTAACTAAAACACAGAGGGGAAAAACCCAAATCAAAAAAATCAGAAATGAAAAGGGAGAAATAACAACAGACATTGAGGAAATCTAGAGAATATTTAGGACCTACTTTAAAAATCTATACTCCACCAAATATGAAAACTTAAGCAAAATGGACAATTTTCTTGATAGATTCCAATTATCTAAGCTAATTCAAGATCAGGTTAACAGATAAAACAGCCATATAACCCCTAGGGAAATAGAAACAGTCATTAAAAATCTCCCAACCAAAAAAAGTCCAGGGCCAGATGGTTTCAGCACAGAATTCTATCAAACCTTCAAAGAAGAGCTAATACCAATACTCTTCAAACTCACTAAATAGAATCAGAAAGAACACTGCCAAACTCATTCTATTAGGCCACCTTTACCCTGATTCCTAAACCACACAAAGACCCAACCAAGAATGAGAACTTCAGACCAATCTCCCTCATGAATATAGATGCAAAAATACTTAATAAAATATAGCAAACCGAATCCAAGAACACATCAAAGTATCATATGCCATGATCAAGAGGGCTTTATCCCAGGAATAGAGGGAGGGTTCAACATACAAAAATCCACAAACGTAATTCACCCATAAATAAGGTGAAAGAAAAAAAACACATGATTATCTCTCTGGATGCAGAAAATGCATTTGACAAAATCCAACATCCCTTCATGCTAAAAGTTCTGGAGAGAACAGGCATACAAGGACCATATCTAGAAATAATAAAGGTAATATACAACAAGCCAGTAGCAAACATCAAATTAAATGGAGAGAAACTTGAAGCATTTCCTCTAAATCAGGGACAAGACAAGGATGTCCACTTTTGCCATATATCTTCAATATAGTACTTGAAGTTCTTTCTAGAGCAATAAGACAACTAAAGTAGATCAAGGGTATACAAATTGGAAAGGAAGAAGTCAAATTATCCCTATTTGCAGACGATATGATAGTATACATAAGCTACCCCAAAAATTCCACCAGAGAACTCTTACAGCTGATAAACACCTTCAGCAAGGAGGCAGGATACAAAATTAATAAAAAAAAAATTAGAAGCCCTTCTTTATACAACAATTAGATGGGTTGAGAAAGAAATCAGGAAACAACTCCCTTTGCAATAGCCACAAACAATATAAAATACCTGGGGGTAACTCTAACCAAGCAAGTAAAAGACCTGAACAACAAGAAATTCAAGCCCTTGAAGAAAGAAATTAAAGAGGCCATCAGAAGTTGGAAAGAGCTCCCATGCTCATGGATAGGTAGGATCAACATAATAAAAATGGCCATCCTACCAAAAGCAATATACAGATTCAATGCAATTCCTATCAAAGGTACCAACACAACTCTTTATAGACCTGGAAAAAGCTATTCTCAATTTCATATGGAAGAACAAAAAATCTAGAATAGCTAAATCAATCCTGTACAATTAAAAAAAAAAAAACAAACAAACATCTGGAGGTATAACCATCCCAGTTTTCAAGCTGTACTACAGAGCAATAGTAATAAAAACAGCATGATGCTGGTATAGAAACAGACCAGTGGATCAATGGAATCAAATTGAAAGCCTAGAAATGAACCCACAGAGCTATTGTCACCTAATCTTTGACAAAGAAGCCAAAACCGCACAATGGAAAAAGGACAGAATCTTCAACAAATGGTGCTGGTCCAACTGGATGTCCATTTGTAAAAGAATGAAATTAGACCCATACTTATAACCTTGTACAAAACTTAAGTCTAAGTGGATCAAAGACCTTAACATAAATTCGGTCACACTAAATCTACTAGAAGAGAAAGTGGGAAAAACCCTCGAAATCATTGGCACAGGTGACAACTTCCTGAGCAGAACACCAACAGCTCAGGACCTAAGACCAACCATCAATAAATGGGACCTCATGAAACCGAAAAGCTTCTGTAAGGCAAAAGACACTGTCATTTGAGCAAAACGGCAGCCTACAGATTGGGAAAAAAACCTTCAAAAACCCCACATCCGACAAAGGGCTAATATCCAAAATTTACAAAAAAAAAAAAAAAAAACTCAAGAATTTTAATGCCTAGAAACAAAGTATTCCAATTAAAAAATGTGGGAAAGAGCTAAACAGAGAATCCACAAAGAAGGAATTCCTAAAGGCTAAGAGACACTTGAAGAAATGCTCAGCATCCTAAATCATCAGGGAAATGCAACTCAAGACGACTCTGAGATTCCATCTCACACCTGTCAGAATGGCTAAGATCAAAAGCTCAAATGACAGCACATGATGGCGAGGGTGTGGAGAAAGGGGAACCCTCCTCCATTGCTGGTGCAAGTGCAGGCTTGTGCAACCACTATGGAGGTCAGTCTGGCGATATCATAGAAAACTTGGAATAGCTCTGCCTCAGGACCCATCCATTCCACTTCTGGGTATACATCCAAATGACTCCTCACTGAATCACAAGGAAGTTGCCTCATCTATGTTCATAGCATCCTTATTTATAATAGCTAGAAACTGGAAACAACCCACATGTCCCTCCACTGAAGAATGGATTAAAAACTATGATACATCTACGCAATGGAATACTATGCAATTATCAGAAACAAGGAAATTATGCAATTTGCAGTCAAATGGATGAAACTAGAAAAGCCCATTCTGAGTCAACTAACCCAGTCTCAGAAGCATGCACATGGTATCTATTCACTTATAGTCGTATTTTAGCTATATAATATAGGATATCTATACTAAAACCAATGCACCAAAGGGAACAGGAACATAGACCTTTTTTTTCCTGTCAATGAGATACTTTGCCCTAGTTGTGCTTCCTTGTAGTCCCCCAATGTATGAGGAGGCTCTTGGCCCTCACATGACTGCTGAACTGGGGCAGGGGACTGTTATGAAGGAACACTCCCTCCAGAGGAGTGGGACTGAAGTTTTAGGGGGTAGAAGATGTTAGGGCAGGACAGGGAAGGGTTGAAAGAGGACATTATGATGGAGATGTCCCCTGAAGCAATAAATCAATAAATTTTTAAAAAGAAAAAAAAACCACAATGAACAAAATTTGAGCAAATTTTGGGGTCTTAGTGGGTGGATAGAGCATAGTTTGGGTATATGCCAAAGAGTGGTATAGCTGAGTCTTTGGGTAGATTAATTCCCATTTTTATGAGAAACCATTCAATTGATTTCCATTTTATCTGTACAGATTTGCACTACTACCATACATGGAGGAGTGTTCCCTTGCTCCACACCCTGCCAGCATGAACTGTCACTTTTGTTATTAATCTTAGCTATTCTGACATTTATAAGATGGAATTTCAAAGTAGTTTTGGTTTTCATTTCTCTGATGTCTAATGATGTTGAGCATTTTTTAGATGTTTCTCATACATTTAAGATTTCTGGTTATTTGATGGATAATAGAAAATTTTGTTATTTAGGGGAAAAGACTACAAGCTGTTAAATGGTCTTGTTAAATGGGTTTTGGAGGTTATACCCAGGGACTTCTCTCTTTTTCTTTTCTGTATCCTTCTTTCTCTCCTAAGTAGGAGTGAACAGACTTGAGAAAAATGGGACATAGACATAGTATAGGAAACATCAAGAAAAAAGGACAGATTATTGAATATTGCCTTATACCTTTGTATATTTATACAAAATTAATATTATATTTGGCTAAATTGGTATTGATCATTGTATATTAATGCAAAATTAAGATTGTATTGGGCTACATCGGTATTGATCTTTCTATATTGATACAAAATTAAGATTATATTTGGCCACAGTGGTATTGGCCCTTGTATATTGATGTAAAATTAAGATTGTATTGGGCTACATCAGTATTGATCTTTGTATACTGATACAAAATTAAGATTATATTTGGCCACATTGGTATTGATCTTTGTATATTGATACAAAATTAAGGGTAATGCTTCTTAAAGGTATTATTCCTAGTAATGCTTAAAAATGAAATTCAAAGTTTTGACCACTTGCTACCAACCGTCATAAACTGTTTGGGATAATTAAGAAATTTCAAACTAATAATCATGCAAACGTTTAATTTTGTTAGTTACTATGACAGTATATCACAGTTATTTTCTAAGCTACTCAGAAATCAAGTTGCTCAGAGACAAGCAATATTTGCTTATCTAAATATAAGAGATAGATAGGGCATCTTCAAAAACCTCAAGAGATCTGCAGAATATGGCATTCAAAGATGTTTTCTTAACTTAAGATTTTTTGATATCAAGACATGTCAGCTCCTCACAGCACCCCCTATTCTACTCCAAGTAGAAGATGAGCATCGAAGAATCTCCAGTGGGAGATGATTGAATTGGTGGTAAGCCTTTCTCTTGACAAGAAAAACCCCTTGCTTCAACTGTAGACAGACTTCTGTCCAAAAAGGACAAAACCTGGAAGCAGGTAAGTCGACAGCCTGGCTCTGCCAAGACAGGTTATATAAGTCCTTCATAGACCCTGCTCTACAATCAATGTCTGTCAGAGAAACGGGGCCAAATAACTGAAAATCGATGCTGTAATGTGTGGAAAGAAAATGGGAACTGTCCAGGCAGACACAGGTATGTCATTTCTTAGTTTGGGAAATTGCAGTCCTGTACTTCCTATAAAATCAGATATATTTATCCCTCTCAGGTCTCTGAGGTGGTTGAAGAATAGATAGCTAGAGTCTCATAGTTAAATTTTGAGTTGTTTAGGAACCAAGAGGGTGTTCTGGATCTAAGAAGATATTTTTAAATTTGTGAGGCAAATTTAAAATTTGCTTTTAAATTATTATTTATTTAACTCTTATTTATTTATTACTAAA
>CAJQZJ010012579.1:2603404-2613820 GCA_907164525.1 Lophiomys imhausi
GGTATTCACTAAATCTAACTTATATTAATCTATCAGCCCCTTCAAGTTATTATTAAAGCTGAGTTAGATATAGAACTTTAAACTCATGGAGATGGTTAAATAGTAGAATTTAAAGTCAGGTGCCAAATACATATGGACTGGACATTGGGAATGTATGCTAAGCCATATAACTCACATAATTGTGGCCTATTTATTTCTGTTGTTTTGTATTTATAGTTATAAGAAAAAGAACCATTTTTTCGACTGAAAGGGAGAGCTGTTGGGGGGAAAAAGAATACCTTTAACTAAAAAAAAGAAAAAGGGAAAAGGATGGGGGGTTGAGGGGGAGGAGGGCGGAAGGGTGGGACTGGAGGGGGGAGTAGGGAGGGGATTGTGATTGAGATGTAACTTGAAGAAATAAAAAATAAATTATTAAAAAAAATTTCTCAATTGAATGTTGTGGGTGAGAAATAGATCTTTACTCACCCCACATCTGACAGAGGGCTAATATCCAAATCTTATAAAGAACTCAAGATATTAAACACCAACTAAACATATAGTCCATCAAAAATGGGGTACAGACCTAAACTGAGAATTCATAAAAAAGAATCCTTAATGAGCAAGAGACAGTTGAAGAAATGTGTAACATCCTTATTCATTGTGGAAATGCAACTCAAGATGACTCTGAGATTCCATCTCATACCTGTCAGAAAACTCAAATGACAGAACATGCTGGTGAGGTTGTGGAGAAAGGGAACTCATTGCTGGAGGGAGTGAAAACTTGTACAACCACTATGGAAATCAGTCTGGCAGTATCTTAGAAAACTTGGAATATCTCTACCTCAAGACCCAGCCATACCATTTCTGTGTATACATCCAAATGATTCCTCACCAAACCACAAGGACATCTCCTTCCTCATCTATATTCATAGCATCTTTATTTGTAATAACTAGGAACTAGAAACAATCCAGATATTCCTTAACTGACATATGGATAAAAGAAGCTGTGTTACATTTACACAATGGAATACTGCTCAGCCATCAGAAACAATGAAATCATGCAATTTGTTACCAAGTGGATGGAACTAGAAAAGCTCATCCTGAGTGAGCTAGCCCATATCCAGAAAGATGCACATGGCATCTATTCACTTATAACTGGATTTTAGCCTTATACTACAGGATAACTATGCTACAACCAATAGACTTAAAGGAACAGGAACATAGACTTTAGTACTTGTTAGTGGGACACTTTGCTGTAGTGGAGCTGTCATTAGGCCCCCAGTGCAAGAAGAATCTCTTAGCTCTCATATGGCTGCTGAACTGAAGGGGGTTGATATGAAGAGCACCCTACAGTAGAGGAGTAGGATAGGTGGGAGAAGGGTGAGAGGGCACACTCCTGAGGGGTAGAGGGAAGGGACTGTGATAAAGATGTAAATTGAAGTAATAAACATTAAAAAAGATTCCTCAATTGATAATTCTCTATTTATATCTGTATCTAATGTTTTAAATAGGTTATTTGGTGTTTTGATATCTAGTTTCTTGAGTTCTTTACATATTTTGGATATTAGTTCTCTGTTGTAAATGGAGTTGGTGAGATATTTTCTGTAGGCTGATGGTTTGTCCTATTGATGGTGCCTTTTGCCTTACAGAAATTTCATGAGGTCCCATTTATTATTTATTATAATATTTATTTTTTATTCTTCAGTTTCTTTCCCCAATGTCTTGAAGTTTTTATTATACAAGTCTTTCACCTGCTTTATTAGAGTTACCCCCAAGATATTTTATATTGTTGAAGGTTCTTGCAAAAGTTGTTGTTTCCCTGATTTCTTTCTCAGTCCATAGGAGGGACACTGATCCTTTGTTTGGTTTTGTTGTTGTTGTTGTTGTTGTTTGTTTGTTTTTTTTAAGTTAACCTTGTATCCAGCCACTTTGTTTAAAGTGTTTACCAGCTGTAGGAGTTCCCTGATGAAAATTTTAAGGTCACTTATGCATACTGTTGTATCATCTCCAAATAATACACTTTGACTTCTACTTCACTTCATGTACTTTAGTTGTCTTACTGTGCTAGCTAAAATTGCAAGTTGTATATTGAATACATATGAAGAGAGTAGACCACTTTGTCTTGTTCTTGAGTTTAGTGGAAATGCTTTGAATTTCTTTCCATATAATTTGATGTTTGCTATAGACTTGTTGTAAATTGTCTCCATTATGTTTAGGTGTGTCTCTTGTATCCCTAATCTCTCCAGTACTTTTATCATTAAAGAGTGTTAGGGTTTTTTTTTTTTTGAAGACTTTTAACATCTAATGAGGTGGCTACATGTTTTGTTGTTATTTGTTTGTTTTGGTTTATGATTAAATTTGTGGTTATGATTCTATTGATTTTCTCTCTCTCTTAGGTTAGGTCTCTGTTTTCATTTCTGATTCTCTTAATTTGAATATTTCTCTCAGAGTTTTAGTTAGCTTAGGTAGTGTTTGTCTGTCTTGTTGATTTTCATTAAGAACAAATTCTTTGTTGTGTTGGTTCTTTGTATCTTTTGTTACTATTTTATTGATTTTAGCACTCACTTTGATTATTCTTTCCATCCATTCCTCTTGGGTGTGCTCACTTCTTGGAGTTCTCCAGTTTTCAGATGTGCTGTGAAATTGCTAATATGAGTATACTACTCCATTTTTTTAAAAATGTAGGCACTTAGTGCTAAGAATATTCCTCTTAGCACTGTTTTCCTTGTGTTCCATAAACTTGGGCATGTTGTGTGTTCATTTTCAGTGCATTCTAGTAAGTCTTTATTTTCTTTTTAATTTATGTCTTGATACATTATTCATACAGTGAAAAGTTATTCAATTTCCATGAGTTTATAAGCTTTATGTTGTTTCTGTTATTTTTGATATCCAGCTTTAGTGTATGGCAAACTTATAGGACTCAGGGAGTAATTTCAAATTTATCATATCTGTGGTAACTTTCTTTGTGTCTGAGTACGTTATGTAAGGTACTAAGAAGAGGGTACATCCTTTTTTGTTAGAGTGAAATGTTGTATAAATATCCCTTAGGTTCATTTGGTGCACAACATTTATTAGCTCCTATATTTCTCTGTTTAGTTTTGTCTGGATGAACTGTTCATTTGTGAAAGTGGATTATTGAAATCTCCCACTATCACTGTGTGAGGGGTCAATATGTGATATAAACAATAGCACTGTTTATTTTCTAAAAGTGTGTGTCCCTGTGTTTGGGGCATACATGTTAAGAATTAAAATGTCATTTTGGTGGATTTTTCCTTTGATTAGTGTGTAGTATCCTTCTCCATCTCCTTTGATTAATTTTTGTTTGGAGTCTATTTTAATGGATATTAAAATGACTGTTAGCTTTTAACCCTTAGGTTCATTTTCTTTGAGTATATTTTTCCAACTTTTTACCCTGATGTAATGCTTATCTTTGATGCTGAAGTATGTTTCTTGTGTCCACAGAAGGATGGATCTTGTTTTTGCACATTATGTTAGTCTGTGTCTTTTTATTGGATAATTGAGACAATGATTACTGATTATTATAACTTTTTGTTGGTGGTGATGGTAGTATCTCTCTCTCTCTTTCTCTCTCGGTGTGTGTGTGCGTGTGTTTACCTTTTTCAGATTTTGCTGGGATAAGAAGATTTCTTGTGGTTTTATGGATGCCCTTAACCTTCTCAGGTTAAAATTTTTCCATCTAGCATCTGCTGTAGGCAGGATTTGTAGAGAAATATTGTTTAAGTTTGACTTTACCATGGAATATCTTATTTCTCCATCTACGGTGATAGAAAGCTTGCTAGTTATAATGTACTGGGCTGGTATCTGTGGTCTCATAGACTCTGCAGCACATTCATCCTGACTTTTCTGACTTTTAAAGTCTCCATTGAAACATCAGGTGCAATTCTGCTAGGTATCCTTTCAGATGTTCCTTGTTCTTTTTCCCTTGCAACTTTTAACATTCTTTCGTAGTTCTACATGTTTAATGTTCTGATTATTATGTATGATGGAACCTTCATTTGGGTCTAATCTATTTGGTGTTCTGCATATTGTTGGTACCTTTATAGGTATCAACTTCTTTAGGTTTGTAAAATTTTCTTTTATGATTTTGTTGAAAATATTTTCTGGGCTTTAGAATTGAGATTCTTCTCTTTCCTCTATTCCTATTATTCTTAGGCTTGGTCTCTCATATTTGCCCAGATTCTTTGGATGCTTTGTGGCCGGAATTTTTTATTTAACATTTATGACAGATGTATTTTTTCTTTTATTATATCTCCAAAGCCTGAGGTTCTTCCTTCTATCTTGTGTATTCTGTTGTTAATCTTGCCTTTGTAGTTCCTGTTTGAGTTCCTAAATTTTTCATTTCTAAAATTTCCTCAGTTTGTGTTTTCTTTATTGCTTCTATTTCTATTTACAGGTCTTGAATATTTTTATCCCCTTTCTTCAACTATTTGTATGTTTCTTTCTTGAGTTTCTTTAAGGGAATTATTTGGTTTTTTTTCCAATTTGTTTGTGGGGGGCTTTCCTGACTTTCTTTAAGGTATTTATTCATTTCCTCCTATTTTTAAAAATTTCTATTTCTTTAATGGATTTATTCATTTCCTCTTTAAAGACATCTATCATCTTTTATAGGAGGTTTTAAGGTCTTTTTCTTGTGCCACAGCTATGTTGAAACATTCAAGGCCTGATGTGGTAGGATAGCTGGCCTCTCACAAAGACATCTTTTCTTAGCTATATTGAAGCTTCTGTCTCAGCATCTGGGTTTAGGTGTTATGGGTTTAGGTACTGATTTGATTTCTAGGAGGTCAAGAGAGGATGTTCTCTGTGATCCATATGAGGCATAGACAGGTGGGAAGGGAGGCTGCAGCTTGTGTTCTGTTGCAGTGCAAGGGATGAACCTGAGGAATTAGGTCTGCTGGGGGAATACAGCTATATTAATATCTTTAGACAAGTAATTTAATTTTATTATATTATTTTAACACCACTAATATATAATATTTTATTTTACTTATTCATTGAAAACTTGTACATTTGTGGTCTACTCTGTTTGGTGCTTTCATCCACATAAACAAAATTCTTTCAAAACTGAAAATATGTTTAAGCAATGCTTTCTTGTTAATTAATAGTATCAACTCTTCCAGGAGTGTAACAATGGCCTCTGTCTGGGGATATAAAAACTCTTCAAAAATTCATAATTACCAGTTCAAGGACATTCCTAGTGCTGTTAACCACCTCAAATTGCAATTAGCTACTTGGTATCTTTTGTTCCCTTGTGGCCTTTTCTGAGGTCCTTGTATAGGCTCTCTTCTTTCTGTCACAATACATACCACTAAATTGAGAGTGTGTTTGTTTCTTTCCCTGACCAATTTAAGTCCCTTTCTATATTTGTCAAGTGATGAGAACATAACAATTCTGCAACATTTGAAGTTAGAGAGGCAAGAGAAGAGCTAGCACTGATTTTCTTTTCTCCTTTACAATTCCATTCTTACCACAGACATTAGCTGCCTTATCATGTTTTTATCTTTCCTGATTATTTGGGGTCATTCACTTTCTCAGTTACAGGCAGCTCTTTTATGTTCTCTCTGGTACATCAGAATTCCCAGCATCTCTGCTCATCCTGGAGGACATTGTTAGAATTAATAAGGTTACAGAAACACAAGGTCTAAAAAAAAAATCAAGAATATTCACTGCATATTTGACACAGTTACAAAGTAAATAAAGTTCAGTAACATACCATGTGCATGGCAGAAATGTTATGCATGCAGAAAGTACAAGGTTTTAGAAAATAATGGATGAAAATTTCTTTGGAGTAGCTATTTATTTCTTTAACATTTTCTATGTAAAACTTTTGGATCACAATTTACTGTATAAAACTAAAACCATGGGTAAAGAGAAGAAAAATGATAAAAAGAGACAATATACTCAGTCTTCCATACAATGTTTGTCATTTATTTCTTCCACTTCATTACCTTTGCCACACATATAATAAATGAACTTCTCCTGAGAATATAGGTACAATTTATAGAAATTTATCACATATTGGACATGTAATAGGAAAATAGCTAAATATATAACTAGCTTGCAGACACACCTCTGTCTAAATGAAATAGACTGGCATGAGGGAAGTTCAAATATTGTATTTTTCTTAGCATGTACATGATGCTAGGAGTCATTCATATTTGAACATGGATGTCTAAATTTATCACTCAAAAAAGTCATGTGTTTACTTCAAAATATTAAAGCAAAATCAGGAACAATAAAAACATTTGTTTTGAAATATATAAAAACAGTAGTTTTCAAAGTAATTCTCCCTGAAATAATTTATTGATATATAGAGCAATATTATCCCTGGGATAAAATTATTTTTGTAATGTAATAAAATAGAAATTATTCATGGGAAAAGTTAAAATACATATTACTTCAGCTAATTTTCTTAGTGAGGCACTTGGAACATTGTTTAAATAATGGTTTATCCTGCTTACAATTGCAATATTTTAAATATAAGCAAGCATATTTGAACATCTAAAATTTCTTCATCAGTTTTCAAACACTCTACAATGATTGACAACCTTGTCTGACAAATCTTTTGCCACACTTAATCAGATATCATTTTGATTGAAATACAGCACTTGTTACATTTAAATAGATGAAATGGTGATATTTTCCATCTTAAAGGAAATTTATTTACTCTATTTTTAATGAATTCACATATTGTGGAATTCCATGTTCCCATAACTGATGTTTTCCATCTCATAAATCCTTGAACCTTTTTACAAAATCATTTTAGGGGTGTGTGTGTGTGTGTGTGTGTGTGTGTGTGTGTGTGTGTGTGTGTTATGTGAATGTAGTACCTATGCATTCCAGAAGATGCAATGACACTCTGAAACATTAGTTAAATATGGTTGGAGTTACCTCATGTAGGTGCTGGGAACTGAACTCATAGCCTCTGGAAGAACAATACTCTTAACTACTCTGAACTACTGAGCCATCTCACCAGCATAAGAGTGGTTTTGTACATTATAAATTTAAGTTGATTTTAAACTTATGCACTTACAATTTATTGTATAAAACTAACCAGGATGATTTCATTGTGGTATTCTAGTTTCAGATTCACTTTGAGGTTTTGTGTAACAATCTTATAACTCTTAGATAAATTTAACTCCTCAACACAAAAAGTCTGGATTAAATACTTTAATAAAGATAACAATATCGAAGAAATGTCATAAATTTTTGAAAATCTCACTTCCTTCAACTTGTAATTTTCTCAGTGTGATTCAATTTTCTCTTACTTATCTTGGTATATAGTTAGAACTGAGCTATAAATAGTCACCATATAAATCCATCTATCCTTTCTGTTATTTGTCTGCTAATCAATAAACATGTCATTGCATTGTTTTATCTCACTTTGATGCAAGTTGTCTGTATATATAATTCAAGTCCATGAGAAAAAAATAGATTAGAGTCTTTAATTTTCTCTTTGAAATATTTGTGTGAATTAGTATTGAACTGGCCACTGATACTCTCACAATAGTAGATTCAAATATACAGAAACTAGGGATCCAACAAATAATTTACCTATACAGACTTCCATAAAATAATAATATTATAACATAATCTAATATTTTAGAGATTTATGAAATATAAAAATAGAAACTGGATCACATTAAGACAACAGACATCCGACATGAAAATTGCACTGGAGAGATAGAAGGGATGGTGGAGTATTTAAGAGATCTTGCACATTTTCACATTTCCCAGAAGACTCTAGTTCATATCTTTTTCTATGTTTTTGTTTTTTTAAATATTCATTTATTACTTCAAGTTACATCTCCACCACAGTGTGCTCTTTCCACCCCTTCCAGTCCTGCCCTTCCACCCTCTACCCCCTATCCCTTCCATCCCATGCCTCTGGAGTTGAGTATCTCTACATAACAGTCCTCCACACCAGTTCAGTGGACATATGAGGGCCAAGAGGCTCCTCATACACTGGAGGCCTACAAGGCAGCACTACTAGGCAAAGTGTCTCATTGACAGGGGTAAAAAAAAAGTCAATGTTCATGTTCCCTTTGACGCATTAGTTGTAGTACAGTTATCCTGTACTATATGGCTAATATCTGATTATAAGTGAATAGGTGCCATGTCCATCCATCTGAGCCTGGGTTAGCTCACTCAGGATGAGTTTCTCTAGTTCCATCCATTTGGCTGTAATTTGCATGATTTCGTTGGTTCTGATAGCTCAGTAGTATTCCATTGTGTAGATGTACCATAGTTTTTAATCCACTCTTTGGCTGAGGGACATCTGGGTTGTTTCCAGTTTCTAGCTATTACAAATAAGGCTGCTATGAATATAGATGAGAAAACTTCCTTGTGATTTGGTGAGGAACCATTTATGTATTCCCAGAAATGGTATGGCTGGGTCCGATGCAGAGCTATTCCAAGTTTTCTAAGATATCTCCAGACTGATTTCCATAGTGGTTGTACAAGCTTGCACTCCCACCAGCAATGGAGGAGAGTTCCCCTTTCTCCACACCCTCGCCAACATGTGCTGCCATTTGAGCTTTTGATCTTAGCCATTCTGACATGTGAGAGGTGGAATTTCAGAGTCCTCTTGAGTTGCATTTCTCTGATGATTAAGGATGCTGGGCATTTCTTCAAGTGTCTCTCAGCCATTAGATTCCTCCTTTGTGAATTCTCTGTTTAGCTCTGTTCCCCATTTTTTCATTGGATTATTTAGTTTCTTGGCATTTAATTTCTTGAGTTTTTTGTAAATTTTGGATAATAGCCCTCTGTCAGATGTGGCGTTGGTGAAGATTTTTTTCCCAATCTGTAAGCTGCCGTTTTTCAAATGACAGTGTCTTTTGCCTTACAGAAGGTTGTCAGTTTCATCAGGTCCCATTTATTGATTGTTGGTCTTAGAGCCTGAGCTGTTGGTGTTCTGTTCAGGAAGTTGTCACCTGTGCTGATGAGTTCGAGGGTTTTCCCCACTTTCTCTTCTAGTGGATCAAAGACCTTAACATAAGGCCTGACACACTAAATCTAA
Source organism: Lophiomys imhausi (assembly GCA_907164525.1). Lineage (NCBI taxonomy): Eukaryota > Metazoa > Chordata > Mammalia > Rodentia > Muridae > Lophiomys > Lophiomys imhausi. Next base: position 2,612,421 of record CAJQZJ010012579.1, read on the forward strand.
GTTCATATCTTAACACCCACATCAGGATACTCACAACCTCTTTTAACTCCAACACCTTTGCACTCTTAATCCCTCCACAGGCACATGCATTCATATTCACATACTACACAAACACAAGCGTAATAATAAAATATATATATATATTAATTCCATCTTTTGTACAATGGAGAGGTGACTCAACAGTTAAGAGTATTGGCTGCTCTTCCAGAGACATAGGTTCAGTTCCAAAAACGTCTGGCATGGTGGTTTAAAACCATTTGCAACTGCAGTTCCAGGGGATCCAACACTGTCTTCTGAGATCCTTAGGCTTCAGGTACACAATTGCTGCACAGACAATACATGCATGGAAATCATATGTTCAGATAAAATAATTATTCAATAAATATTAAAATAATATTAACAATCTTTTGTTTTTATATATCTGAAATATACCTAGGTGGTAGAATATGATCTTTGAATTTATTTCAGATGCCAATCCTTCTTTCTGTCTCACTTGCTACATAATACACATTTAGTTCTTTCAGGTGAATTTTGCAAGATTCTAAGGAGCATGGGTGAAAGACAATCAATCATTCATAGTAGTGTCTTCCTGAAAACTTTACACAATTCCCTAGATTGATTCTTTCAATGAGAAGCTATGTGGATGGCTTCTTGCCAGTCAATAATAAAAATTACAGAAGAAAATATTGTATGCTAGTAATCTTGATATTTAAATGAGGCCACAATGAAAATGTAAAGCTTGAGATAAAAGCCTGAGGCAGAACTCAATACACCTCACATTGTAATGTATAAAAGCACAGGAAGATATTTAAACCAATTGCAAATATGACACAGAGCTGACAGTTGAAGAGGAAACAGTTCTGTCTCTAAAACATGACTGTAAAGTTTGTGATGAGGTGGACAAGCAGTAAATGAAGCAATAAAGACAACAAAACTTCATATATGGCTGACTACAGTTTCTTTTGTGGCGTTTCAGGACATTTGGAGAGATGAACAATTCCCTTTGTGATAGAAGCAGCAAGGAGATTATGGTGGCTCAGGATAGGAATATAAACTGGAAAGAAGTGAAGTCTCCTAAGAGATTTGTCTGAAGATAGGAGCGCATGATGTGCTTGCAGAGATTGGAATTCGTTTTTACCATATAAACTAGGCAACTCACAACAGCCTGTAACTCAGGCTCAAGGAGGATCAATTGTTTCTTTAGTCAGGGCATACATACACACACACACACACACACACACACACACACACACACACACACGAGAGAGAGAGAGAGAGAGAGAGAGAGAGAGAAGGAGGGAGGGAGAGAGGGAGTGGGAAGGAGGGAGGAAAGGGGGGAGGGAGAGAGGGAAGTAGGGAGGAAGAGTGGGAAGGAGGGAGGAAAGAAGGGAGGGAGAGAG
>CAJQZJ010012579.1:2623577-2640707 GCA_907164525.1 Lophiomys imhausi
GTGTGTGTGTGTGTGTGTGTGTGTGTGTGTGTGTGTGTGTGTGTGTGTAAAGGAAATTACAGACAAAAATAAAGAAAAGTCACATCAAATAAAAAAGTTTCTGCTTGTTAAAGAAGAGAAAAAAGGATGAAGTAATATAAGGAGTAAAAAGTAATATTTGTAAACAATTTATCTATAAAAGCTTTCTATTGACTTTATACTACCAAAGTGCAGAGCTCAATGTAAATAACAAGGTTATTTGCTTTGAGACTGTATGCTGAATAGATCCCTTAAAAAATAATTTGAGATAGCTACATAATGACATCTATATGACTGCTACATAAAACCCTTTTTGGAAATGGAAAAAAATCATATTTAAAAATAATATTCCAAATATTAGAAGAGAATACTACAGTAATTTTCAGAGAACAAATAAACTTGGGATGATATTATTTGACAAATAAAAAACATTTCAATCATGCCAGATAAACACATTGCAGATGTCTATTTTAAAACATGGTAAGGGTTGTTGATACATTGTATGCTTGAAATTTGCTAGAGTTTAGATCTCAACTTTTTCACCAAGAACATACATAAATATTCCCATAATTTTAAAATGCATAGAATTTTCTGCATCTACCCACAATGAATATAATTAAGTAGAGTGTACAAATCTATAGTATTGAGGTAGATAAAGACATCATCATTTACTGATCATCCATAACATTATAATAGCAAGTCAAGAAAAGTTTCTAAAAATAACATTTATATATATATTTAAATTTGTATATAAATATAAGTATAGGTATAATATATATATATACACATTTATTTATGGGAACCACTGATGGAATATACTGTGTCATTTTTCTTTCTGGGTCTGGGTTACCTCCTTATCAATGCATTTGACTTCAAATTTCATTTTCTTTACACTTAATAGCACTGTTTTGTATCACATTTTCATTAGGCATTCATCTATAGAATGACAGCTAGGTTCTTTTCATTTCCTAACTATTGCGAATAAAATGGAAATGAACAGTGCTGAGCAGCCATCTGTGGAGTAGGATGACAACCATTGGCATATATAAAAGCTGGGTCACATGGTAAATTTGTTTTTAGCTTTCTAATGGTTTTTTATATTGATTTACACAGTGACTACATCAGTTGGCAATTATAGCAACAGAACATGAGAGTTAGCCATTCTGACTACGAAACAGCTCCTACACCTAAGGCTCAAAGAACATTTTTGGAATGTGGAAGAGGGCGTAGAAATAATGGAAAGAGCCAGAGGATAAGGAAATCTGCTTTGAAATTCTGTGTCCCAGAAATAACAAGTGTCTTAGCGTTCTATTGCTGTGATAAAACACCATGGAAAAAGCATCTTTTGGGAGTAAAGATTTAATTGGCTTACACATCCACATTGAAGGAAGCAACCGGCAGGCACTCAAACTGGAGGAAAGAGCTGATGCAGAAGCCGTGGAGTAGTGCCGGTTATTGGCATGTTCATCAGGGTTTCCTCAACCTGCATTCTTTCTTTTTTCTTGTTTTTTTTTCATTTGTTTATTAACTCAGGTTACATCTCCATCACAGCCTCCTGCCTCTATCACTCCTGGTCCCACTCTCCCATCCTCTACCCCCTCTCCCACCTATACTACTCCTCCAGTCTGGGGTGCTTCTATCTATCAGGCACCCTCAGATCATCAGTCACATGAAGGCTAAGAACTTCCTCTTGTACTGGGGGCACAGATGGCAGTTCCCCTGGGGTAAATTATCCCAATAACAGATAACAAAGTCCATGTTCCTGTTCCTCAGTGTCTGTTGATGTAGGATAGTTATCCTGTATTATATGGCTAAACACCAGTTATAAGTGAATACATGTCATGTATCTCTTTCTGGGTCTGGGTGGGTTAGATCACTCAGTATGAGGTTTTCTTGATCCATCCATTTGGTTGCAAATTGCATGATTTCCTTGTTTCTGATCGTGGAATAGTGTTCCATTGTGTAAATACACCACAGTTTTTTATCCATTCTTCAGTTGACAGACATCTGAGTTGTTTCCAGTTTCTAACTATAACAAGTAAAGCTGCTATGAACATAACTGAAGACATGTCCTTGTGGTTTGGTGAAGAATCTTTTGTCTATATGTTCAGGAGTGGTATGGCTGGGTCTTGAGGTAGGGCTTATCCAAGTTTTCTAAGACATCATCAGATTGTTTTCCATAGTGGTTGTACACTATGTTCCAGCAATGGAAGAGTATTTCCCTTTGCCACAACCTCATTAGCATGTCTGTCTTTTGAGTTTTTTTTAATCTTAGCCATTCTCACAGGTGTGAGATGGAATCTCTGAGCCATCTTGAGTTGCATTCCCATGATAAGTAAAGATGTTGAGCATTTCTTGAAGTGTCTTTCAGCCATAAAAGTCCCTTTTTTGTGAATTCTCATTTTAGGTCTGTACCCTATTTTTTGATGGATTATTTGGTTTGTTGGTGTTTAATTTCTTGATTTCTTTATATATTTTGGATATTAGCACTCAGTCAGATGTGGGTTTTGTGAAGATCTTTTCCTAATCTGTAGGCTGCCATTTTGTTCTAATGACAGTGTCCTTTACCTTACAGAAACTTTTCAGTTTCATAAGGTCCCATTTATTGATTGTTGGTCTCAGAGACTGAAGAATTGGTATTCTGTTCAGGAAGTTGTTTTCTGTGCCAATTAGTTTGAGGTTTTCTCCCACTTTCTCTTTTAAGGGTAAAATTTTATTTATATTTATATATTTATTAATACTTAACAAATCCCTAAAATGTTCCTAAATCCTAAAACCCAAACTCTAATTCTAAAACCTATAATCTAACAAAGAATATCTTAATGCCCAAAATACTCTAATATCTATAAAAACAAACACTTAACACTAACTTAAGTTTCTTAAAAGGATATTAATTCTCTCAGGTTAATTTTCTGGGTGTGGATCCATATGGGTGGCTGGTTTCCACTAGGCCTATCAATCTTAAAGTCTGTGAGCCTTATTCACCAGATCTTAAGGCTAGTTTGTAAATTTGATCTGTTTCAGCCATTGAAATGGGATGGCCTTTAAATCAGTCAAGAATTGTCTCTACTGTCCTACAGCCCAAGTTTTTGCAAGATGAAAAGTTTCTTGGGCTCACCTCCAGATGCTCTGGGCCTCCAAGAACTCTACTCCAGTGTCTGAAGCATCAGAGAGAGGGGGTATGGCTTTATTTTCTCCATGAGTGAGGATTCCTGGCAGGTCAACACAGAACGGTGATGAGTAATGGAGTGTGGTGAAGTCTCTTGGCATGTGTTGGGAGAGAAAGATGAGGAGGAAAGAGAGCGAAACTGCATGGGCTTCTGATTTTAAATCCCTTGTGTTGTAATGTGTTGGGCATTACTTCCAGCATTTAGTTGCCATAGTGCCTAGAAAGCTTTCCAAGGCACATCCCTCCAACAGTGTTTCCACAGTCCCGTGGTCAAAGATGTCATCTGGTTTTGGCAGAATTTCAGGGCACACCCTTCAATGGTAAACAAGTCTGGATGTGTAATTGGATGCATTCATATATTTTATCTGAGACGCCAAACTTCCAAAATCCCTAAATCTACCACATTCTCTTCTCTTAGATTTAGTGTGTCTGGTTTTATGTTAAAGTATTTGATACACTTGGACTTAAGTTTTGTGCAAGGTGATAAATATGGGTCTTTTTGAGTTCTTCTACACAATGGCATCCAGTTAGACCAGCACAATTTGTTGAAGATGCTTTCCTTTTTCCATGGCACAGTTTCACTTCTTTGTAAAAATTAAGTGAGTGTAGGTGTGTGAGTTTATTTCTGGGTCTTCAATTTGATTCCATTGATCAACTTATTGCTCTGCAATATAGATTGAAGTCAAGGATGGTGATACCTCCATTTGCCTTTTCATTATACAGGACTTATTTAGCTCTTCTGGGGGTTTTTGTTTTTCCATATGAAGTTGAGAACTGTTCTTTTGAAGTCTGTAAAGAATTGTGTTGGCATTTTGATGGGAATTGCATTTCACTAGCCCAATGATGGCACTGAGCAGAGTGGGCTGGGTCTTCCTCCATCCACCAGTTAAGAAAATATTCTACAACCACATTTCATGGAGAGATTTTCTCAATTGAGTCTTCCTCCTTCAGACAACTCCATCTTGTGTCAAGTTTACACAAAAGCAGTCAGCACAACATAAAAGCTTCACCAGTGACACCTCAAAAACTTTGCATACTAAACGTGACCTAAAAAATGACAATACTAATTGACATGTTAACATGGACAAACTATCTTAGAGTCCCATCTTTAAGCAAAAAACAACAGGCAACTAACCACTTTTGAAAGGGGAAAAATTAACTTCTCCTGTTGATGAGCCCTTAAAGGTTATTCAAAACAAAGTGGTCATCCCTGAAATCATATACACAAAATTCACACCAGACAGACTCAACAAGCCATATTTCTATATGTATGTATACATTTGTCTGTGCATGTATGTGCGTGTTTGTATTATATGTGTATGTATATGTACATACATAACATATGTAACATACAAATATAACAATAATAAAAAAAGTGGTTCTCAACCTTTGGGGTTCAAACATCCTTTCACCGAGGTCACATATCAAATATTTACATTACAATTCAGAACAGTAGAAAAAGTGCAGTTATGAAGCAGCAATGAAAATAATTTTATGGTTTAGGGTCAAAACATCATGAGGGAATGAGGGACTGTGTGAAAGGGTTGGGGCAATAGGAAGGTTGAGAACCACTGAAAGAAAAGGGGACCATCTATTTGTGAGGTAATAAGAAGTTTGTAGGACAAGTTATAAGGAGAGAGTTGGAAGGGGTTATGGGATGGGAAGAAAAGGAGGAAACAACATATTTAGATTTTACTTTAAAATTTCATTAAACCAATTATCCAAATTTAAAAAATGAGAACAAGTGTACTACTTTCCACAGTCCAGTAGATTCTTCAAAAGAATAAGCTTTCCGTATTTGTTTATCTTAGGTATTAGTTAAAAAGCATAAAAGTCTTGGACTCAAAAGTTAAATTAGTTAATCTAAATGTTAAGATTATAAAACACATTTTCTTGCAAGGAATAAATTGACATTTGAGATTTTTTTTCCCCTACTCTTATGTACCTATAGAAATTTATATATTTATTTATTTACTTACTTATGGTGTGTGTGTGTGCATGTGTGCATGTCTGCATCTGTGCATGTGTGCATGTGTGCATGTGTGCGTGTGTGTGTGTGTGTGTGTGTGTGTGTGTGTGTGTGTGCGTGCTTGTGTGTGGTGTGCTGGAGAAACTTAGAGTCAAACTGGGAATACAGTTGAGTAATAGAAGTAGTAGAGCACTTGAACTTAGGGTCCTTAGGTTATTTTATTTTTAAACCCTTTAGTCTTTACCTGTGTGCTTGAGAGGAATACTACACATTCAGAGAAATACCTTACTGTAGTTAACTAATAACCAGAACTGTTTAAAATGCTATTTTATATGGCTTTACATTTCTAACTTTGTATAAGAGGTTATTTCCTCATGAAATTTTTCTATGCTTTTACTTTTATTGATGTATAGTGTTGAAAGCTACTTAGTAACTGATGGATGGGTTAAGTGAGCCAAAAGAGTGATAAGTTACTGAGATAAAATTGAGACCATGCACAGAGCTGTAAAATCCTTTTGAGCACCCATAACAACATTGTTTATACTCTTATTTTTCACTTTAGCTATATTTTATTTCTCCCTTTTGCTAGTTGATTTAAGTCTTGTCTTCTTTCATATAATTCTTTACAGTAATTAAAATGGTAATGAGCACATAAAAACAGTTAATACATTTTTGTTGGATTGAATTAAGAATCTCATGATATAGGACAATGGAATGGAAAATTGATGTGTTATAAGACGCAAAGGACTATCTTATTTTTATTGGCTCAATTGCCAGTAAACATTCTATCATCCATTTTGCTTACATTTTATTATTGTTATTAATTCAATTGCATTAAAAATATCTTCAGGACTGGAGATGTATAGCTCACTGGTAGCATGCTTGATAGCATATCTTTGGCCTTGGATTTTATTCGCAGAACTGTAAAGAGAATTAACCAAAGGGTTTATGTTCATTAATATTTTATTAAATATTACATTTGTCTTATAATTTGTAGAAACAGTAAAAGAGAAATTTAAAGAAGAGTAATGTATTTTCGATTTTTCTAATCATTATTACAATGAAGGCTATAATCCCAGAATGTTTTTCTACATTTTTCATATCATTATATACTGTTTAAGAAGTTTAAAATATTTATATTAGGGATAGTTAGAATTTTTTTTAAAGAATTACCTGATTTGTTAGTTTCATAGTAACACTTTAGAATAATTTCTCATCTGAGGTTCATGTGTGTGATAGTGTCACTCATGAATGTGCTAATTTTTTTTTTTTTTTTTTACTTTCGTCTTAAAACATGTATTACTTTCACTGTGTGTGGGCAGAGAAAGAGGCAGGGGAGAGACAGAGATATGGAGAGGAAATTGTCTTGATTATTCCCATTATATCAATATTTCTTCAATATGTTTCATTGTTTTTTATTTGTACACATTCTGTAACCTAGCTATCTTCCTAATTTCTTTGATGTGTGTTGTTGCACTGTGTTTGGAGATAACAGCAGGGACTGATTATTCCCTCCATTTTGAATGCTAGGTTAAGAATTTCACTGACTGTATTGTCTCTTGGACAATATTTGAAATGGTAATACTAAAGTATGACCCAATCCACCAATGACCACTGTATGCTGAGATTGATTAACCAAGCAGGAACACTCATATCAGGAATTGCTCCTGGCACTCCCAACCAGCAAGAAAATGCTTTTTGTGTACCAAGATCCCAAGCTCTCTACACGTTTTTGAAGGAAGACCAACTCCTTTCATTTTATCTTGAGGGGAGATATTACTGATAGTTTTATTTCAACTGAGGCTTTCTGTGTTCTTATTCCATCTAAATATCTATTGAAACAATTGCTCATTTTTAGACAGTGAGAGAGATTTCAGAGCTCACCCCTCACTAAAAATGGAGAATATATTAAGCCCATTTAAAATCTGTTGGCAATACCATAGGAACAACTCTTAGACACCTTGAGAGAACCCTCCTGAAGGTGCAACCTCAGCCAATGATTCTTGAAATAAACTATATCAGATTTGTTTTCCTTAGCAGAAGCCTTCTGTGGTTTCTGATTAATCTGCAAACACTTCTACCTGGGAAAAAAATGGGGAAATGTTTTTCCACAGACCACCAGAGAGGGACAGTTGTGTTCAGCCCACAACACAAGCCTAGGTGTCTGTGGTTGCTATATGAAGCAAGATTGAGATTGGCCCAAAACAAGAGGCTGTTACTCTTTGAAACACCAACTTGTTAAGCTATATGAAAAGACTACTCGGGTCCACTTATTGAGCCTCTAGAAAAACTACATCAGGTTCATTAAAAAGGCTTGTATTTGGCAAATTTTAGTAGTGGTGGCTGAGCTGATAAAAAAGGAAGCAGCAGAGACAGGAGAACAAACACACAAGTTATACAAGTGTAAGGCAGCCAGCTGTCTGTTTGAAAACCGAAGAAATAGCTGAACAGATTTAGACAACCTGAGCAGAAGGAAAGCAGAGGAAGTAGAAGGATGGATGGAAGTGCAGAAAGATGAAGCCAAATGAGTCAAGAGAGTTAGAAAAGAGTAAATGTAGGCAATGGTCTCCAGAAGAGTTTCAAGTGGTAGTCAAATCCTCAGTCCCATAGTATCAGAATTCATGTGGAGAGCTGTTAACTCTACATCCTTTAACTACACAAGAGATACCACACTAGCTGCTACCAAAGACTGAGGATTTCAGATAAGTATGCCTACCTGGAAGCTCTAATGCCAACTTTAACCAATGGATCCTATAATCAAACCTGAGTCAGTGCAAGAGGTTGAACACTTTTTTTCCCACACTTTAATTTTTAATTTATTTGATATTTAAACAAGATTAATCATGTTTATTTCTGATTACAAATGCTATCTTCATTAAAAAACCATGCAAAATTATGGATAATAATAGATAAAAATTACAAATTATTAAAGCATAAATGAGCACTTGAAGTTTCTAGATTTCTTTCCATTAAAACAGTTGCAAACATATATTTAAGATTTATATCTATTTGTAGTATTTATTTTTTAATTTATTTATTTATTGCTTCTGGTTACATCTCCATCATAGTGTCCTCTTTCCACTCCTCCCAGTCCCGCTCTCCCACCATCTACCACCAAACCTTCCATCCCACTCCTCTGGAGTGGAGTGTAACTACATAACAGTTCCCCACCCCAGTTCAGCTGTCATATGAGGGCCAAAAGCCTCCTCATACACTGGGGCCTACAAGGCAGCACCACTAAAGAAAAGTGTCTCATTGACAGGAAAAAAAAAGTCTACGTCCATGTTCCCTTTGGTGTGTTGGTTGTACTATAGATATCCTGTACTATATGGCTAAAATATGACTATAAGTGAATAGATGTCATGTGTATCTTTCTGAGTCTGGGTTAGCTCACTCTGGCTGAGCTTCTCTAGTTCCATCCATTTGGCTCCAAATTGCACAATTTCATTGTTTCTGATATCTGAGTAGTATTCCATTGTGTAGATGTACCACAGTGAACCCACACACCTATGGTCACTTATTTTTTGACAAAGAAGCCAAAACCACACAATGGAAAAAGGACAGCATCTTCAACAAATGCTGCTCGTCCAACTGGATGTCCACATGTAAAAGAATGAAATTGGACCCATATTTATCACCTTGTACTAAACTTAAGTCAAGTGGATCAAAGACCTTAACATAAGGCCAGACACACTAAATCTATTAGAAGATAAAGTGGGAAAAACCCTCAAACTTATTGGAACAGGTGACAACTTCCTGAACAGAACACCAACAGCTCAGGACCTAAGACCAACAATCAATTAATGGGATCTCATGAAACTGAAGAGCTTCTGTAAAGCAAAAGACACTGTCATTCAAACAAAACGGCTGCCTACAGATTGGGAAAAAAAATCTTCACCAACCCCACATCTGACAGAGGAGTAATATCTACAATTTACAAAGAACTCAAGAAATTATATGCCAAGAAAACAAATAATCCAATAGAAAAATGGGGGAAAGAGATAAACTGAGAATTCACAACAGAGGAATTCCTAAAGGCTGAAAGACACTTGAAGAAATTCTCAGCATCCTTAACCATCAGAGAAATGCAACTCAAGACAACTCTAAGATTCCATCTCACACCTGTCAGATTAAAAGCTCATATGACAGCACATGCTGGCGAGGGTGTGAAGAAAGGGGAACACTCCTCCTTTGCTGGTGGGAGTGCAAGCTTGTACAACCACTATGGAAAATCAGTCTGGTGATATTTTTGAAAACTTGGAATAGCTCTACCTCAAGACCCAACCATACCACTTCTGCGTATACATCCAAATGATCCCTCACCAAACCACGAGGACTTTTCCTCATTTATGTTCATACTAGCCTTATTTGTAATAGGTAGAAACTGGAAACAACCCAGATGTCCCTCAACTGAGGAATGGATTTAAAAAACTGTGGTACATCTACACAGTGGAATACTACTCAGCTATCAGAAACAAGGAAATCATGCAATTTGCAGACAAATGGATGGAACTAGGGAAGCTCATCTTGAGTGAGCTTACCCAGACTCAGAAGGATGCATATGGTATCTATTCACTTATAATCGGATTTTAGTCATAATACAGGATAATTACACTACAGCCAATGCACAAAGGAAACAAGAACATAGACTCTGTTACCTGTCAATGAGACACTTTTCCCTAGTGTTGCTGCCTTGTAGGTCCCCAGTGTATGAGGAGGCTCTTGGCCCTCATATGATTGTTAAACTGGGGTGGGGGACTGAAATGTAGGGACACTCCACTCTGGAAGAATGGGGTGGAAGGGATAGGGTGTAGAGGGTGGGAGGGCAGGACTGGGAGGGGTGGAAAAAGGACACTGTGATAGAGATGTAACCTGAAGCAATAAATAAACATAAAAATAAATAATAAATAAGGAAGCAGGAGAAAATATTCATGTGAAGACACATAAACAAAATGCTTAAAAGCACAAAACTTGAACCATAATATAGAAAAAATAGATTTTTTTAAATGGCAAAACAAAGTAAGTAATATGAGATTTAAAAAATCTACAAAACCATCACTGACTTTGTTTTGTGTTGCCCATCTACTGCTAAGCATGGGGCCTGGACTTAAGTGTGACTCCATTGGAGAAAACTAATTTTTCCTTTGCAAACTGCTGTCATTTGGAGGCAACCTTTTGGTCAGGAATAAAGCCTCATGTCCAGTTACTTCTCTCAGTCCTGGGAACTTGACTTGCTTAAACCTTTGCATGCTGTTGCAGGCTGCCACACTCTCTGATAGTTCATTTGTACATCCTGTGTGTCTGGAAGACACTGTTTTCTCAGGGTCATCAGCCCCCTCTGGCTCTTACAATCTTTTCATTTCCACCTCCACATAACTCTCTGTGACTCCAGAGAAAAGGGAATTGATGGAGGTATTCCATTTAAGACTATGTATTCCCGATGGGCAGCTTGGTCCTCAGGTGGGTCTCCTAGCAAGGGGAGCACCGTCTATCTCTGACATGGACTCTTGTTCCTGCTTTTTGACCACTTTGCCCTAACAGGGCTGCAGTGCATGGCCTCAGTGGAAGAAGATGCACTCAGTACTGATGCCACTCGATGTGGTGGGGTGGGATTGCATAGGGATTCCCCTTTTCTGAGGAGAAGGATATGGGCACAGGTGGAAGAGAGTGGCAGGGCCAAAAACAGGGGAGGAAGGGGGCTATGATCTGGCTGTAAAATGAAGAAATAATTAAACTTAATTTTAAAAATTAGCAGAAAAAATTCACTAAATGTTCCAAAATATTTCACTGGCCATTGCATAGTCTGCATTAGATCCCATCTGCTGCAGGAGGAAGCTTCCATGATGATGGCTGAGTGAGACACTAACATATGGGTCTAGCAGAATATTGTTCAGAATCATTTTATTGATATCTTCTTTAGGCAGAATAACAAAATTTGGTATTCTCACCAGGTACATGGCCTAATTAGTACCAGGTTCTTAATCATTAGAGCAATGTCAGGCTTGGGTTCCATCTCATGGGGTGGGCCTTATATCCAATTATATACAATCTGGGCTTATTGTATTTCTTTCATTTTTGAGACTACATTATGCTTATATTTATTTTGTATTTTCTCTGCCTTTTACTCCCTTCTAACTGCCCTAAATAATTCCTCCTATCTGTCTTTCAAATTCATGGCCTCACTTTTTCATTATCGTTTTAAATTATATGTACGTTTTTCTTCAAATATAACCTGCTTTGCCTGTATAATGTTATGTGTATATAAGTTTTCAGGGCTGATCACTTGGAATTCTACAACCTATTTCTGTGTTTTTCCCATGAAAAGATAATTTCTCCCCCTCTCAACACTCCTTAGTTACCTGTAAATTTTTGTTTGTGGTTGAGGCCTCATGATAGTTCCCCCACCAACTTTGGAATGATCATTATTGTGGTCTTGTCATGCTTAAGCTTAGGCAATCATATACTGTGCACTTCAGATGTACAGTATGGAGGCTCCTAAGCTAAAACTTCCCTGAATTTTTCCCCTATGAGAACTAGCTTTCATGATACTAGAAAGCTCCAACCAAAATTGCAAAAGAGAGAAGCAACCAGAAATCCCATCCAACAATGATGACAAGGACCAGTATTTCATGACAACCCTAAGGGTGAAGGAGTGGCACACATACATTGGTGGACACCAACACCTCTCTAATTGGACTTAAGACCCACCTAACAATAAGTAAATTATGCCTGGTTCAGGAAACCTAGCCAACTACCCAGGCAGGACTAGTCATGGATCTCTGAGTAAACTTACCACCTCCACTTTTTGAAACCAGCATAGGAACAAACTACAACTAAATATTTGTCCTCATATCCACAGATAAGTGTATTCTTTGTTCCTCATTAAGAGATATTTTGAAACAAATGGAGTGTAATCATTACTGAAAGCCACAACCCAATAATTGCAGAGTAATGGCACCCAGTCACAATGGATACAACTACAATACAGTTTAAGCACATATGATGTCTCAGGGACCATTGAGAAGGAAGAGGCAAAAACATTTTAAGTGCAGGAGGATCAGCAAGTTTGCAGTGAAACTGTATATTCTAGTAGTGTCAGAAGCTACACTCACACTGGATTTTTATAACCATTTCTCATTTATAGTAACAATGTATCCAAATTCCTGAAATATATTTCAATATTTAGTAAAATCCCTTGAATTTCTTACACTAATTCTAGAAAGTTTTTTACATCAGCTTTTTTCTTTGAAGATATCATGATTATTAGTAGATTTCTAATCTAAATTGGGCATGGTGGCTGCTGTTTCCATTTCAAGTGCTTCTATTCCAACCGGAGCTACAGGGTGAGCTGCTCAGACTGGCAAGTCTGGATGGACTAAGCAGCGACAATCTCTCTCTCTGTGTATACCTTTCTCAACACAGTCTGGACCTCATTCACTTTCTGGGCTTTATTAAGTCTTGTAAATCTTATAAAGCATAAAATTCGTGGGTCTTCATAAATCCCCGATGGATTTAAAGTAGGTTTTTTGTCAGTATTTTTGTAATTATTTTCATATTCATATTCATTTTGAAATAAAGTATTTCAAGACTTCTCAAAGAAATTCTCCTTTCTGTACAGATACTTACCAGATTTGTCACCAGCATTTTCTAAAGTTCACTATCTCCTGAGCCATATTTCTTTTTACATCCCTTCAAAGAATACTTTAGTTTTTTTATGTCTGTTTCTTAGCATTTTTGCATGGTTCCCATGACAATCTAAATCCCGTTACAAAGATATTGCCAGTGTAGGCTTCTTTGGCTGACTATAGTTTTGCCTTATAATGCAGAATTCTCTCTATTGTGAAAAATCTTGTTCACTTTTCTCTTCATTTTAGTTTGCTTACCTACAGAATTTCTTTAATAATGGGTATTGTTGTCCACCTGATTCAATGTTCACAATTTTTCTTATCTCTATGTACAATCATTTATACTTTTTAATGGTAGCTGATAGCAATTATAATGGGAATATACATATATTAGATATAGAGGAATTAAAGCTTAAATATTACTAATTGAATAATCTTAATATGTCACCTTTATTCTTTTAATAGGTGAACAATTTCTTTCCCTATAATTTAAATGACAAACTATTATCTGTACATCATACCAAAAACACCAATAAAATATCTCTATTTGCTGTGCATTGTTTATTTTTTTAATTTTTTGTATTTATAATATAATTGCAAAAACTTACCCCTCCCTTTGTTGCTCCAAATCCTGCCCTTTACTGCTCCTTGCTCTCTGTTAAATCCATAAACTCTTGTTACATCTTTATATGTATGTGTGTATATATGTATACATATATATGAATATACATATATATTCCTAAGAACATGTGTATATTCATATGTATGTATAGCCATATATAAATACATAAATACAACACAAATCTATTTATTATATAAACCATTTAAAAGTGTTTTTAAAATATTCTTAATGTTCAATATGCAATAAATTTATGAGATTAGGTAAGAAATCAAAAAATCTCATGTATTTCATATGAAAAAGTAAAAAAAAAAACAAAAAGTCATGTTTCTGCTATGTTTATGTACTGTTAGCCCTGGAAAATAAAGTCTTGATCTATTAGTATATATTTTCAGTCTTAAATCCATAGAAAATTCAGCACAATCCTTAAGAAAACAAATATTTTTGAAACAATTTCTATCAAGCGACCTGTTATGGAGAGTACTAAAATTCATATTGATTAGGGAACATTATATTGACCATTTATTTACTTTTAAGCAATAATGTTAGAATTTGTGGTCCACATGTGCAAAGACATAAACTGCCATAGCATGTATCATACTTTGCTTCATAAATGTCATAAAATATCAAGTAATTTCAGAAAGTAAACCATTGAATAACATTTCATGTACATGAAGCAAATAATCATTGCTATTAAAGAAACAGATATTTATAAATTTTTAGATTGTAAAATTGGAAGTTTTAAATTTCAATTATTTATTCCACTTAGAAGTGTGTTTAAGGGGATGGGGAGGCAACTTATTTGGTAAAGTGCTTGCCATGCAAACATGAAGACATGAGTTCAATCAGCAAAACTTATGTAAATATTAAAAACTAGTAGCCATTATTTATAAAAGTGATAAATGTATTGAGGATGAAATTAGGGAAATGACACCCTTCACAGTAGTCACAAAAAATAGATAATATCTTGGTGTAACTCTAACCCAGCAAGTGAAACACCTGTGTGACAAGAATTTCAAGTCTCTGAAGAAAGAAATTGCAGAAGACATCATAAGATGGAAAGATTTCCCATGCTCATAGATTGGATGGATTAACATAGTAAAAATGGCCATCTTACCAAAGAAATCTACAAATACAAAAATTGGGGTTCTAATCAAAATCCCAACCCAATTTTTTGCAGACCTTGAAAGAAACGTTCTGAATTTCATATGAAAAATCAAAACCCCTAAATAAGTAAACCAATCCTGTACAATTAAAAGATTTCTGGGGGTATCAATTTCTAGATTTCAAATAATAATGCAAACTGCATGATACTGGTATAGAATCAGACAGGTTGAACTATGGAATAAAAAAACAAAACAAACAAACAGAAATAAACCCGCACAATAATGGACACTTTATTTTTTAAAAGAAGCCAAAAACAATGCAATGGAAATAAGAAAGCATCTTCAACAAATGGTGCTGATCTAACTGAATGTCTGCATGAAGAAGAATGCAAGCAGATTCATGCCTAGTACCCTGCATTAAACTCAATTCCAAGTGGATCAAAGAACTCAATATAACACAGGATACACTAAACTAATAGAAGAGAAAATGGAGAATGGTCACAAACACATTTGTACAGGCAACAACTTCCTGAACAGAACACCAACAGTTCAGGCACTAAGATCAATAATTAATAAATAGGACCTCATGAAACTGAAAAGCTTCTGTGAGACAAATCAATAGGACAAAATGGCAGCTTGCAGAGTGAGAAAAGATTTTCATGAACTCCATATCCAACAGAGGGCTAATATAAAAATAAATAAATAAATAAATAAATAATCGAAGAAAGTAAACATCAACAAACAAAATAACCTAATTAAAAAATGAGATATATACCTAAACAGAATTCTCAACTGGAATCTAATGGCTAAGAAATATTCATTATCCTTAGTCTTCAGGGAAATCCAAATCAAATGATTCTGAGATTCTATCTTACATCCCATGAGAATTCCTAAGATCAAAACCACAAGTGACAGCACATGGAGTAAAAGTTATAGAGCAAGGGAAACATCCCTTCATTGCTGGTCAGAGTGCAAACTTGCACAGTCACTTTGGAAATCAATTCTATGGTTTCTCAGAAAATTGGGAATACTTTTGTCTCAAGACCCACCTAGGCCACTCCGGGGCTTATACCCAAAAGAATCTCCACCTGACCATAAGGACACTTGCTCAACTATGTTCTTAGCAATTTTATATGTGTAATAAAATTGGAAACTTCCTAAATGTTCCTCAACTGACGACTGGATAAAGAAAATGTGGCACATTTAAAAATGGAATACTACTAATCTAAAAACAAGGACATCATGAAATTTGAAGGCAAATGGATGGAACAAGAAAATACTATCCTGAGCGAGGTAACCTAGACCCAGAAAGAGACACATGATATGTACTCACTTATAAGTCGATATTAGCCATAAAGTACAGGATAAGCATACTAAAATGCACAGACCCAAGGAATCTAATTAGCAATGAGAGCCCAAGGGAGGATGCTTGGTTTTCACTCAGAAAAGGAAATAAAATAGACAACTGAAGTAAATGGGAGGGAACTGGATGGAAGAGAAGGTAAGGAGGGGAAAGGGGGAAAATATCAGATGTTGGAAGAGTTTTGAGGGACTGAGAGAGAAAAACTGAGAATGAAAACCAGTGGGGGGGCATCTCTTTGAAAGGGGACTATTTCTGACTCTGCTGTCTGCCTTTGAATCCCTTTACCATAGCTGGGCTGCTTTATCTGGCCTCAGATGGAGAGGAAGTGCTTATCACTGCTGCAACTTGATGTGCCAGAGTGGGTTGGTATCTGAGAGGGATCCCCCCTTCTCTGAGGAGAAGGGTAGGTGTAAAAAAATATGGCTAATAAAACTATTTAACCAGTATTTAGATTATATTTAATTGGTTTGTAGCTGTTAATCTTTAAGCAATGAGTACACACAGACACCATGTGGATTTTAACAAGCCTAGGCCTGAAATGTGCAATCCTAGCCCATCTAAGCTAGCTCTTAATTCTATTACCCAAATATGACCCCATACATACATCCCCTTGGACTATATTCTCCATGATATGCCAATATTCCTGGCTATGTGGAGTGAGGTTCTTTTTTCTAACCCATGGTGTGCGTCATCTTTCCTGCTGCTCCTAGATGGAATGCTTGAATCCTCTGTCTAAAGCATAGGCTTCCTGTTCTAAAGTCTGGAAGTCCCACCTTTCTCTGTCTTTGCCCAATCTTAGGTCTCGGCATTTTATTTAACCAATCAGAGTCAATGTAAGTAACAGACAGAAAGCAGGACCAATTAATTAACATTTAGAATGCTTAACAGTACCCCAACAGGTAGGAGGGAAAAGGGAGGGCAATATGAGATATGAGGGTGGGACTGGTAGGAGGGAAGGGAGGAGTCTGTGATTAAGCTGTTAAGTGATTAAAAATAATTTTATGGAAAAATTAAATAAATAGAAAACAACTAGCTGTAGTTCTATGTTTGAAATCCCAATGGAAGAGATAGGAAGGAGACTGTCTTGCTGGCAAACATTCAGCCAAATCCTTAAACTCCATATCAATCTCAAATAAAATGTAGATGGTTCTTAAAGAACAATACATGAAGTTGACCTCAGTGTTCCATAAGCAAGTACACCCTGGTACATCCATACACACACACACACACACACACACACACACACACACACACACACACA
>CAJQZJ010012579.1:2640717-2653217 GCA_907164525.1 Lophiomys imhausi
ACACACACACACACACACACACACACACACACACACACACACACACAAAACACACACCCACACATACACACTAACACATACACAACACACACACACAACACACACAGAAATACAACTCTATCTCAAATTTAAAGTGTCTCTTCATATCTGTTCTTTCCTTTCATATAAATCTGTGTAACTGTTTCCTTTTTTGACCATTTGGTTATTTGCTGCTTAACTATTTACCTTTGAATTATGCTCAAGAGATAGGGGAAGACATAAAAGAAACAGCTGACAGATGGTGCTCCTCATGCCTTGGAAGCCATGAATGCCCCTTTATTTATTATGTGTTGTACCATCAAATGACATTAGAGTAGACTACTGTTTTTCTTTGTATCCTGAAGTCATTGCTCTTTTTGAAGCCCTTAGACATGAATATATTCCTTAAGAATATTTTAGAATATTTTTCTGAAGAGATTTGCCAACTTGAGCCTTAATTATCATGATTCTAAGAAGGTTGATGAACAGTAGAAGACATAAGGACAATTAAAACCCTAAACAGGTTAAAGGGAGGATGAAATTTTTCTTTTGACCTTTAACCTCAGTGGGCTTTGAGGCATAGGAAAGGATAGAACATCATTTCATGAGAGAAGAACTTATCTGCCATGTGTGGTAATATTCAAAATAAAAGAACAAAAATCTTTAAATTAAGGGAAGACATAAGTTAAGGTATCAGAGTAATTAATTAACCATATTTTAGTTTCTTTGATATAATTCGATTTATCTTATCAAAAATACAAATCTTTTCTTTGTAATTAAATTATTATATTGATTTAAGAAAATGGTTTGTGATTATTACATAGACCGAATAAATAAAATAGGAGCCTGAAAACTGCTTTATTACCTACATAATTGGACCAATGGTAACTGACACACCGATCTCAAATACTCCAGGCAAAAAAAGAAAAATGCAGGATTTGTACAGTGGTGACGTGTTCAACAATCATTCAGGCTCAACTTCTTAATGAAAAGTGTAAATTTACAAAATTGATGAGATTGGCACTGGTATCATATAAATTGTGACAGTCTTAAATAGTCAGTACTGTATATTTTCCTATAAAAAGTATATCTGTTACATACTAAAAAACTAACTTCTAGTCCAAAATTCTGAAAAGGTCATCTACAAGGAATCTATTAGTGAAGCAAAGATTTCATATGAGAATAGAAAACAAATTAATATTTTTATTGTATATCTAGAAAAATCAGAAAATGCTTGGACTGAGCTTTAGGCCTCACACTCATTGTCAATCATAGTCTGCATGCAGAATTTTGAGAGCTCCTCTAGTAAAAGAATGTGCTAGTTTTGTTTCTCCTTTTGTTTACATGTGTATTAATACTAGTGGAATTTGACTTATGTCTGGGACACAGACACTTTTAGAAATGTGTTAGAGTTTCAGATCTTTCTTATAATTCTCCTCTGTTCAACCCACCTGCAGAAACACTTTGAATCCTCACAGTTTGATTGATAGATGCCATAAATGATATGCCCTATAAATATGTGATACTTATCACTGTAGCTGTATAATTAAATATTATTGTTTAATTGAATTAAACTTTAGAGGCAAGATATAAGAATAAATGATATGAAGTAAAATATGGACAATTAAAATTCGTACAAAACAAAAACAAGTCATATAAGACAGGTGGGGTGGTGCATTCTTTTAAACCAAGTACTCAGGAGTCAGAGACAAGTTCTCTAATATGGAGGTCAGCGCATTCTGCATAGAAGGTTCTAGGGCAGTCATCTACATGGAGAGATTCTTTTTCAAAACCAAATCCACAACTACTAACAACAGCAAAACAAAATAACAACAGTAACAACAAAGTAGAACAGACTAGAACCCTTCTGAATAAGATATCATTTTACTTTGTATTTGTAGAGATGAACATAAACCCATCTCCCACTGCACAGGCAAAAATAGACACACAGACACATGAGCTCTCCTCCACCTCTCTATCTCATAGACACACACACACACACACACACACACACACACACACACACTCACACACAAACACACACACCATATACGTGCTTACAAACTTTCCACTTTAGGATCATAACATCAGGTCCAGGCAAAATAACGTGGTTCTTATGTCGACTCGTTTATAAATTTGTTTTAGTTGGGATTATTTACCAGGCTATTGAAGCACTCACTTATAAAATGGGAATAAGAAAACTCATTTGGAACAAAATCCAGAAACAAGGAACATCATTAGATTTACCTCCTTCACAGCTAATCCCCAGTGAAGACATCTGCTGAGTCATGAAATCAGACAAAGGAATAATGGAGTGTCCATTCACTTTTTAAGTTTCTGTGAAGAGTGATGATTTTTAACACCTGTGTCTAATTGGTTTCTGTGGATGTATACAAGCTCCTGGCCTTGATGTGGACTTTAGAGTTTCTTCAGTCTCATAATGAGGATTTACTGCAGAGCTGATGGCATTCTTACTTTAATAAAGCAAAACAGTGATGTATGCTGCCCTGGAAGAAGGAGCCTGGCCACTATTTTATGGTTGTTAAATTCTTTAATTCAATCAATTTCAATTTATGTTCCCTTTGTTGTAATACAGAACTTCCTTTAAAGTGACTGTTGAAGAGATGGTTTTGAAAGAGTATATTCACCAATAGAGCTGTTGCAAATGACAGATGAACTGGAAAAGGTTTTCAACTGCTTGAGTACGTAATCATCTGTAAATGAGATATTAATCCTCCTCTTGAGACATTATGGTACTGTACTTGTCAGTAAATACTATTGTTAGGTTACCCTGAATGAGTCTATGCAATTAACATACATAGGTACACTTATATACATAAAATTATATATATATATAGATAGATGTATAGGTATACATATATACATAAAAATTCATGCACTTATATGTAATGTTTACTTAAACAGAGAAATATGAACAATGCTCAAATAAACAGCAAAAGGGAGGTATCTTTACAATCGGTGTTTTCTGAGGCGTTATTTCATACATTAAAATTCATACTATTTACATAAATGATAGAAAATAACAGACTATTTAGATTTCTAAAACCTATTTAGAGAAAGTGCTTGCTAAGCAAATATGAAGCAATGAGTTAATATGAATTAGTATGATCACTCATGCCTGCTGTTCTAGCACATTAGAAGTTACATGGAAACGTGGAATTCTGAACTTCCTGCTCAGCCAGTCTGGCCAGGGGATAAGTTCTACATTCAGGGACAGATCCTGCCCTGAAAGAGAAGGGGAGAAGCAATAAGACAGGGTACCAGGTTCTTTCTCCATATTCATACACATGCACAGTCACACAAGCATGCACATACATAAGTATGCACACACATACACTACACTTGGACACACATGTGCTACACGCCACACACATGCACACATGAACACACAGAGATGCACACTTGATGTATTATAAATGCTCTTCTCTAAATAAAATTCATAGCACAGCTTATCTGTGCTGTTTGGAATATTCTAGTGTACAGTTTTCCAGCTGGAAAACCTGACGGTGTATCAGAGGGCTTTGTACATTTTTTCTATATTCCAAGGTGACATTTTTATACCGTATATGTGAATAGAGCTTGTGCTATTTAGATCCTACTGAAATCCCCTCTGATTAGTTCAAAATAAGTACAAAACATTAATCTGTGAATGTCATAAACTCTATCTGGGAAGCAGCAAAATGAAAGCTTTAGAACAATTTCTTCCAAGCTCAAAAATGAAACCTAAATCAATGCCTAAGCTGTGCTGTGAGTCTGAAATGAGCTTGGAGAGTGTGCACTGATTGGGGAAGGAACAACTGGTGGTGCACGTGCAGCATGCTAACCTCCAAAGCATCTTCACATGGGAACCTGTCAGCCTCGTTGGTGACTCAAGGGTACTGGTACATGGCTCCTCAAGTAGGTTTTCAGTGCAATAAAGCCACTATTCTATATCTCTTGCACATTTATTTTCTATTTTCCAATGTCAATGAGTGTTCAAGAAAAAACACACTTGGAACGTTGTATTTTTAAGGCTCTTATTCTCCAAAATTTAAGTTAAACTTAGTCACTTTCCATGTTTGGCTATAAAACTGAAAGGGGTTTCCCTTTTTGTTATGATTTTTAATTTTTAAAGTATGTGTGTGTGTTCGTGTGTGTGTGTGTGTGTGTGTGTGTGTGTGTGAGAGAGAGAGAGAGAGAGAGAGAGAGAGAGAGAGAGAGAGAGAGAGAGGTGCCTGCAGAGGCCAAAAGAGGACATTTTATTTCCTAGAGCTATGGGTCATTGTAAGTACTGGGAATCTGACTTGGGTCTTCTGGAATATCAGCAAGGGACCTTAGCTTCAGAAATATCTCTCTAGTCCTCAGTCCTGTTAAGATAATTATAGATTATATTTACCTACAGCTGTGTTTTAAATTGTATTTGATCCTAGAAACAGAAAAATCTTGAAGAAAATCCACCCAGAAAATTTGTACTTTATTTAGCATTTTTGGCTTGTTCATGCTTTATGTTGAAGAGTTTAAAAGACTGAAAAGGAAAGGGTGAGCAGGCTATCAGATGTCTCTAGAGACCTCAGCAAAAGAAGTACATGGAAGAAGACTGGAGAAAAAACTTGCTGAAGATGCAAAGTACAATAGAAATCATCTAGGTGTTTTTTTTCCTCTGTAGGTTTGATGAATTCTGTATGTAAATAGGTATTAATATTGCATTCTTTGCAACTAATTAATATAAAAATAAAATTAGAACCACAAATTTAACTCAATCTGCTGATTCTATGGGCACTACTTAGTGAGTTGTTCTATGGCATTATCCAAAGGATGACATAATAGTCTCTATTATCAATCCAGATTTCTTAACTTTATGTAAGAAGATGTTACATTGTGAAAGATGTCTCAGTAAGTAAAGACACTCATTGACTAGTCTGATGACTTGAGATTAATCTTCAGTCCCCACATAATGGAAGAGGATATTTGGCTGCTTAATGTTGTCCTCTTACATCCACATATGCACAACAGCTTGCATATGACCCCGCATCCATCCTGACAAATAAAGAAATGTAATAAAACATGTAATAAATGAAAATATACAAAGTATAAGATATAGAATAGATACACAACAACTTTCTTGTCTAATATATCATGAACAATTATAAAATTGTACCAGAGATGATGATGTATTTTTTTTTTTGATTAACCAAGTTTCTTTAGAATTGCTTTATAATATACAGGTTAACATTAAAGGTCAGTTAAGGTGTCAAACCTGAAATCATTTTGTGGAAATGAGTGGATTTCTACCATAAAGGCAATTACATATAATGGTAGATTGCTGAAGAAAAATAATACCAGAATTGTCAATGTTTCAAAAATAATAATAAAGGCATAAATCTCAAGTGAGAGCTTATGAGAAATAACACTTCAAAAGAACACAACAGGTAAGTGTAGAATAATGAATAGTCAGTGAGAACCAAAAATCATGTTTTCTATTTCCATTGTTGATTTGTTTTTATTTTATGTCTTCAGTGAAATGCTGTGCTGAAATATTGTTCCTTGGAGTAAAGTTTAGATATTAACTATTCCCCAAAGACACATGGGTGAATCTGGAATTTCTAGCCTATGATGCTCTTGGAAGTTGGGTCATCTCTATGCTTCTTTAAGGAGATACTGAAACCCTGGCTTTTCTTCTTTCGCTTCCTAGCACTTTGACTTGGATCAGCTTTCATTTCCTTATGATACAACAGCTTTCATTTCCTTATGATACAACTGATATATGTTTATTAGAAATCTAAAGCAACAGGATCGAGAATCGTGGCCCAAAACCAAAGTACAGGTCAAAAGTCACCTTTTCTTCTTTTATGGCAAGTATCTCAAATATCTTCACTGAGATAACAAGGATGACATAGGAAGTCCCTTATCTAGCCCTCTTTAGGTATATTTTCTTCATAAAGTTAATATCTTGTTATGCAAACCCCTGTTGTCTAATACACAAAGTTGCAATTTATTAGCATCTCATGCATAGGGTTTTATTTTATCAGATGAGCTGAATAAATTTATTCATACACCCTGAAGTACCAGATGAAGGTAATTTGCGATTGTTACAAAGCTAATGTGAGTAGCCTCCTTTTGATGGGAGATGACTGGCTCAAAGGCAGAGAAGATGCTGGAGAGGACATATTCAAATTCAGAAAACTTTACAAAAGTTTGAAGAGTCCAGGAAGCGAATACCTGAAACCAAAAAGAACTCTGTGTGTTCCTTAAGTTCTATTTGACATGTGTCATTGAATTAAAAAAGAAGAGATATCAAAAGGAGTACAGATGAGAGAACAAATTATAATAAAGTATATGATCCTTCATATCATTGCTTCTCATAATTCTATAGTTACTACATATTGCTCTGATTCTGGAAGAGTTGGGAATACTCATTATCTCCAATTTCTATCACCTGGAAAATGAAATTTAATATTTCATGTGGATCAGAGCAGAGAACTGGAGTAGCTAATTTTCTATTCTCTAACACTCTGAAAGTTATCAGAAAGAACATGATATACTTTGAAAAGCACAGAAATGAGTTTGTTGGAAAGCAGAAGTGAGATTAAATATTACCTTCCTGACTTTGTGCTGCTTAAATATGTTGTAGTAATTTGATTTCATTAATAGTAGACTGACCTACTATAGAAGATGATAGACTCAGCATAAGAAAAGTATCAGAACACAGATTGTATGAAGTTTCTGTTTTCCTATGGACTTCAGTGAATTACCTTTTGTTTCAGTCTTTAAGGATTCTGATAGTTATTATTTAAAATTTCTAGAAACTTGTCTATGAACAAGGAACTCAGTCTTCCTGGTTTTGTCTTTTGACTTCTTGTTTAAATAGTTTTCTCTTTCTTTTATTCTGTTCTGATTCATATGAACAAGCATGAAAGAAATGTCACATGTTAAGAAGGTGAACTTTGAAATAACATAATATAATCCTGACTGCATAAACATTTGTCCTCTTGAGTTTAACAAACTTAACTCATTACAGTATGTGTATGACATTTTATCACAGGTTTACAGTGGAAATGAGAACATCAAAATTAGAATTCACCAAAACGTTGCCAACATAGTCCCATGACTAATACCTACCATTCACATTTTTAACAAACCAAAGAACTGTTTCCATATTATCGCTTTTCAAAATGAATTTTTGTTACTTTCACTTACATTGCTTAGATTCCAAATGATGAGACTTGGTTTTCTTTTATGTCTGTGAATGGTAAACATAAGGCTAATATTTCAAGAAGGGTTTGTTCATGGTAACATTGTTAACTATGCAAAAAATGAAGGAGGTAACCCAATTAGAACCAGTTAAACAACTAAAGTGAAAAAAAAAAGTCACAAACTTACATTTTAAAAAAGTTCTATGCTCTAATAAATCAATAGAATTCCTAGGATCAGATAGTAAGTGAAAATAAAATTAACATTTCACCAATTATCCAAGAGTTCTTACAGGTATGATTGGACGACTCTATTAGCACTAGATTGAACCTTTACAGTGACACATGACTTTCTACCAAACTTTAAGTCATATCTCTGTTACTTATCTAATATTATCTGTGCAAAAAAATCCATCCCTTGAAAAATTTATTTATACTAAATTTAGTTTTAATTTTTTAAAATTTCTGCCATATTTCTTTCAATTTTGAGATCCTTATACACTGGGCATTTTGGCATACCTTTAAAAACATTGAATATGTGAGAAAGAATTGCAATAGAAAAATATCTTCCCAATATTTCTGTATTTATCTTTATATAGAAATAAACAAAAATACATGTATGCATGTTATCTCCATATGTGTTCTCTTATAATATATAAATACTATACAATTATATCTGAAATATATGTAGACATATATGTGCATACATCTTATACAGGTGATTGTTGGTCATCAGCCATGCTTTTTTGTGAGATAAGTCAAATTTTTGATATTCATACATCCCAGAATCATCATTCACACAGGAGGATGCTGAAGCTTACATGTAAAAAGTTAGTATGGAACCTGTACCATGCCATCTATAATAGAGGAACTGGACATAGATATTGATATGTTACAAATGATGCCTTGAAATAGGCTGGATGCAAATGGTTTCATTATTTTCTTTTTTCCCAATCAACAACCTCTGTTTTGAGAAATGCTTCACTCATAAACTATTTGGAACATGAAGAATTAGGGCCTTTTCATCTTGCAAAAGCATTAATAATGACACCTGCTGTTACATAATATCTTCTAGACATGCAAAGATGGTTCACTCATGGAATCAAAAATTATGGTTTTATAAGCAAGATGACACCAATTGATATGCTGATGTAGACAGGGAGGATTTTCTGCAGTCCCATCTCAAGATGAAGAGTTTCAGGCAATCAATGATTGCTAAAGATGGATAGTCACTCTCCTCCAAAGATGAGTCAACAGGTAGTTTATCCAATTTTATAGGTCAGCTATAATACATACAGAAACACACATATGCACACAGACATGCAGACACACACATGTGTTTTATACAATTTATATGTACATATACATATATATTTATGCATATAGTATTGTATATTCCTATG
Organism: Lophiomys imhausi; assembly: GCA_907164525.1. Taxonomy (NCBI): domain Eukaryota; kingdom Metazoa; phylum Chordata; class Mammalia; order Rodentia; family Muridae; genus Lophiomys; species Lophiomys imhausi. The sequence goes on from CAJQZJ010012579.1 coordinate 2,649,329, forward strand.
TGTATGTATATATATTTATATTACTGTATGTACCTATGAATATATTACATATATATATACATATATATCAATTAATAAATGACGAGGAGGTCATTAATTTGAAAGGAAGTTGGGGAACAATAAAGGAGCTAGAGGGGGAGATAGACAAAAACAATGTAAATACAGTATTCATATTTGAGTATTCAAGAAATAAAAGTAAATAAAAAGAATTGAATACAGAATATGTATTCAAATATGTGTTGAATCTAGAAAAGAAAGCTACAATAGGAAGAGAAATATCGTGAAAGTGGGTAAATTGAAGCTTAGGGCTTTTGGAAAACAAGGCAAAATTTGTGTTCAACGTGGTTGGCTTCATGGGTATCTGGCATAGTTCATAATCCTGAGCTCCAGGGAATCTTAACACTGGATAAATAGCTGATTTAATGCTTTTATAAATGAACAACTATAGCGTAATGCTTCTCTGTGCTTCATGTAGTGTGTGTTTATATTTTGGAATTAGCAGCATCATGCCTCATGATAGAAACCTACTAAACTTCATTTCTAGCTAGCCCAGACAATAATAAAGATGGTATTTTAAAGTTGGGACACATTTAGGAAAACATTTCAGTTCAAGGCAAACAAATCTAAACAGTGACTTCCCAAGAATTTAGGACTTCTTTGCAGCTAAGGCACCATAAGGAGAAACTAAAGTTCAGCCTGTGAATGCTGCCTTCTGTTTTGCAAAACAAATGATGGAAATATAACTCATAGTAATAAATAAACAAAAAAAATCACAAAAAGAAAAAAAATGATGTTCTAAGCAATAAAGTTGGTCATTGTAATTTTTACAGAGTATCACAAATTTTCTCAGACGTTTAGCATTTATGCTTAGGAAATTTTGCCTTTCTTCAAGAACTCAAAAACCTACCAGACAATTTCTGAAATACAATCCAGTAATATCATGAATAGGAACAATGAAAAGTAATTTAGCTAATTACATCTACATGGCGCTGCTTTGTAGAATAGAGTATTTGAACTTCTAACCTCACCTAACGTAGGAGAAAGAAGAGGCTACAGAACAAGTAATTTTGTCTCTTACATACTAAAGAGGAGAAAAGAATATTCAAGTACGTTGTTTGCAAAATTTCTGTGCTAAACATATCTAGATAAGGTAATACCAGTCATATGAATTTCTACCTTTTAGAATAGCTTTTCTTATTATTTGTTTTACAGTATTTTAACATGTTTCTTATGCTTTACTAGATAACTTCATCCTGCTTGTGGCCTTGTATTGCTTCCACACTTTATTTCTGAGGCATACAAACTTGCATTTCATGAAAGTTTAGATCTCCTTTTTCTGTATCCTTAGAATTGATTAGAGAAACTCGGAGTCTACATGCATATGTACTGTCTTGAATTGTAAATAATTTTAAACTTCTCTGTATTTTGTATGTATAGGGTGTGTGTTCATATGCTATTTGTATCCAGATTGCTACAGACATGAGAAGCTCATATTTGGTCCATTGGGATGGGAGTTGTGAGAAATCATGAGCATTCTCACCTGGGTGTTATGACTGAACTCAATTAACCTGTAAGAATGACTGTTCTGACCCACTAAGTCATCCCTCTAGCCAAGTGTGAACTTTCAGTAACTCCTGTCTCTTTTTAAAACTGTTTTTATTTATGTACTTGTTTACTTATTTATGTATTTATTTTTTATTTTATGTTTATTTATTCATTTTACATTCTGATCATATCCCCCTTCCTCCATCCTCAGGGTCCTGCCCTCCTGCCCCCTTCCCACTATCCTCCCTCCCCTTCTCCTCAGAAAATGGGAGCCCTACCATACCATCCCACCCCAGCACATTAAGTCACATCAGGACAGAAACCCTCTTCCACTGAGGCCAGGCATCTCTGACCAGTTAGGGGGAAGGGATCCAAAAGCATGCATCTGAGTCCATGTCAGAAGCAGGACCTCCTGGATTTGCTAGGGAATCCTCATGACCACCATGCTGCCAGCCAAGGGCCTACATTCAGTTCATGCATGCTCTTTGATTGATGCTTTAGTCTCTGTGACTCCCACGGACCCAGGTTAGATGTCTGCATTGGTCTTCTTGTGGAATTCTAATACCATTCGGGTATTTCTATTCTTTTCTCCATTCTTCCATAAGACACTCCACGCTCCACCTAATGTTTGACAGTGAGTCTCAGCCTCTGTTTGGATCATCTGTCCATAGAGGTTCTCAAAGGAGAGTTATACTATGTTCCTGTCTGTAAGCATAGCAGAGTGTCCTTAATAGGGGATTGTTCTCTCCCTTGGGGTAGGTCTTTCTGTGGTTTACTATATCCTAGATAATCCTCAGTTCTGAGAATTGCAAACTAATCTACTAAGCACCAAGAATAACTTGTTTACTTTCAAATTTGCTACTGTCCTAGATTTAAAACAAACAAACAAATACCCTCATCTATTTTACATCTTGTGCCATTTTTCCCCTGTTTTGTGTTGTTTGCTTTGGTGTGGAGTTTGTTGTCAGAGGTGAATGGGTGGAGATATAAGTGCATTACCACCGTTATCATCCTGTTCAGTTCTTCTAAGATTCTAGTGACTTGAAGCCTATAACCAAATTGGGGTGTGTGGGTTGAACATTGAACTGATATTCAGGGATAGCAACAATTTTGAAACAGATTTGGGGATTATTAACATATTTTAATATTAGTATAAATTTGATGGCTATAAGAAGGAGAGATGCTTGTAAGTAATTAAGGCACAGTCAAAGGCTATGTGCTTTTAGGGCAAATGTAAAGAAACTACAATGTAAATATATCTCTCTAGGGAGAGTAATCAATTGTTTTCAATTAATCAATGAATCATATATAACAATTGAATGGTTCTCAAGTTACAGTTCAAAAGAATGTTCAAAATTTTTTTCCACTTTTGTCTCATTTGGTAGGTGAGATGGCTCTGGGATACCTAAGATAAAATCATAATCTTATGAGGCAAAAGCAGGAGCTATTAGGATTCTAGATGGGGTTTAGTATATATCTTTGTCCTGTCATGAGATTTGTGGTGAGATCCCGGGAACAGTGCAAGTTTGGACTGGGTAGAAGCAGGACCTTGATCAATTGTTACTATGTTGTAAATTTTGTTCCACTGCTGGTGAGAGTTTTTAGACTGATGCCATGGTAAAGGAATCCTTCCTTTTTTTTCATGGTCCCCAAATTTTCTTGCCTTTCTCTGATGAATCAGTTTCTTTAGTTATATTTTCCCCTGATAAGTGAATATAATCACAGAGAGTGGTGTCACTAAGTTTCATGTCCTTGCTAAACACTTTTTCCTATACAAGTAAGTGGTCTTGCTCTATTTCTCATGTGGAGATAAAGTATCTTTCATGTTCACGATCATTCTGATGCAGTGGTTTGCATCAAAGTGTTCCACAAGAGTTAGTGTTTTGAAAGTTTGATCCCTAGTGTGATGTTCTAGGGAAGTGGAGGAGCTCTCATTAGATGAAAGTCACTTCGAAAGCTACGGCTTTTAGGCCACTGTGATACAGATGTATGTTGAAAGGGCATTAGAAAACCTGGGCTTCTTCCTCTCTCTTCCAATTAGTTATGATGTAAGATATTTTGCTCTAAGGAAGACCCTTGATGTTAACCTTTGGCCTCCATGAATGAACACATGACTGAATGCACCCACACATGTACACAATCATACATATATCATATACATACACATAATATAAAAACACACATACACACCACATACTAGTAAAAAGAAGCACACATACTTACAAAATATTCTCAAGGGGCTGTGTCAAAATACTAATTGTGGATATTCAGGACAAGTAAATGCTAAAAAAAACTGATCATAAGAATTTTATCAAATGTGTTACAGTTTGGATGCCATTTTAGT
>CAJQZJ010012579.1:2654506-2680230 GCA_907164525.1 Lophiomys imhausi
TGTGTGTGTGTGTGTGTGTGTGTGTGTGTGTGTGTGTGTGTGTGTGTGTTTGTGTGTTTCTGCATATAACCAGCTATCTGGTCCATGAGAGTCTGGGTATTGTTGCCCCTCTTCCCATTTCTCCTTATGAGTTCTAGGATATCAGTCATTCAAACTACAAATCCAGCTTTTACCAGGGTTCTGGTCTTTTGGCTTTATAACTACATGCTTGAGAAACCAAGCACATTACAAACTGGGCAATCTAGTTGGTTCAGATCGTATATTTTGTTCTTAAAATATATGTCTGACTTGGATAAGAATAGAATACCTTTTATTATGGTTGAAATTTTGCAGGTATTATTAGCTTTCACCAATGGTCTGTTCTTAACAGTTACATTTGTTTGAAAGGTGACAACTTAGAGTAAAATGGACAAGCACATAATTAGAAAGATGAATAAGGAATTTGCTTATTCACAGTGTCAAGGTATCACTTGATTACCAGAATCTTTTCATGAACCTAAAACATAGTTTCTCTGAAACGAACAGGTTACAGATGGGAGGATGTGAATATGAAATTATCATGAGAAACAGTTAATAAGAAAATGGTCATTTTAAGCATAAGAATATAAACACATATATAATATTGTGTGCATATTTCTCTAGTCTTTAAACATGATCTAGTGTTTAAATTTGATCACGACATAATTAAAATGTGGTTATGTTTTGTTACGTAAATGACATGTTTATGAATTCAAGGATTAAAATTAAATTGCTAAATTGAATTTCCAACTATGTTGAGGTAAAATCAGGAAGAACACTAAGAGGTTGACAATCATTAACTAACTATTTATTTGAAATGGAAATGTTCACTGGGAACCTAGGTAGTCATTCATTACAGATACATAACTGTACATGAAAAATGAAATAGGAACTTCGATTTCTCCATGAACACCACAAAACCTCATTTTACAATCTCCTCACTCTCATCGAGTTCCAAGGGATAACTGTCATAGACAGAAAGAAGCCTTGATACCTGCAGCATCTCTGTGCACCTGAGAATGTGAGAGCAGACATGACTTGAATTCACAGAGAAAGTCCGAAGGACAAACGTGCCCTGAATATAAAAGAACTAACTCATTTAAAACCTCTTTTCTGCTCTCAATTCCCAGCTACTGTCTTGAGCTCAGGGTCTTATCTTTCTGTATCCTCATTTACATGTCATGTGCTCATTGCCCTGTTGCTGTTCTCATTTAATGCAACAAGCCAGGAAAGACTAAAGATCCACTTGCAAGGCACAGGGATTGCATGTTGAATTTTACTGGAAAATAATCCTTGCATATATATCATTCTAAAATCTTACTTTCAGAGTTTCATATAATTTTTTTCATTGACTTTGGGTCAAAAAGTGAGGATTTTATTTGGTTATGATTTCATTTAAAATATATTAGTTAAATAAATCATTTTACACTATGTGTGTGTTTCTATATATATATATATTAAATCTCGAGTGAAATATTAATAAATATGATGAAAATAAATTAGTTTTAATGAATTCTAATTGAAAAAACAAAACATAAGAAACTTTAATGTTATTCTTAAAATTAGATATAGCAAATAACTTTAAAGTTTCATCCCACTCAGTGACAGGAATCATGGTAAGGTGCAAATCTACTTGAGCATATACCATAGTGTTTATTGTGTTATTATTATTCTTTAACTATGCAAGTTCCCTTGACCCTTTTAGAAGCCCAGAGCAAACAAGAAAGTAGCCTAGCACAAAGCTTGACATTTCATGTATTTGTTTATCAGTTTGCTAAAATCAATTTAAGTCATATTAATCATCTCATTTGAGAATTTAATATATCACTATTTTTGCATCATTTCCATCCTTCCCTTCCAACCTCTAACTCATTCAGTGCCACCTTCACCCTCCCAAATTCATGACCTCTTCTCTGAAAAACATTATTGTTATACATAAACATAGGTGTATATATAAATACAACTTGCTGAGTTTCCTTAGTGTTGCTACTATGTATATGTCTCTAGGACTATCAAGTTGGAATTAGATAACCTGTTAGGTGGTTTATCCCTAGATAAGACTGGATCTCTCTCTCTTTCAGCAGTCATTAATAGTCGCTAATAAAAATCCAGATTAATAATGTCCATATATATATATATATATGTATGACTTTATCTGACACTCTGGATTTTATAAATTTTATGTCCCCTCTTCTATGATGTTTCCTGAGTCATTTATGTTGGGGTTTTATTGAGGATATATCAATTGGCATTGGTCATTTTATAGTCACCATTTTGACCAATCATAGATTTATAAAATAATCATTTACTGTCAAAGTAGATTTATTTGGTGAAGTGTAAGAGTTCTGTTTATCTGTGGATATGAGGATACAAATTGTGAATGTAGTTAAGAGAAAGTGGCAGTAGCAGTTTCTCCTCTAGTTCCATAGCCTCACCAGCCACAGGTACTTGACTCAGTTTACAGAACCAACCATGATTTTCCTTTGGTTGAGATGAACATAAGTTCTGTTAGATAGTTCCTGGTTGGTCCTAAGATATTTGTCACTATTATACCATTGGAAATATCCTTCCATGATTTTGTTTTGATATTTTGTTTTGTTTTATCATTTGTTTTCCTTTATTTTGTTATCACAGTCTTTATAGCTGGGTAGGACCACTTATTGCTTTGACAACTTGCAAAGCACCTTCAGTCCTTAGAAAGGAGGCTTACAGATCACTTCCGGCTCACTTTCTCCTAGTCCTTTGATTAAACTGTATCGTTTCTTCAGTTACCAGGTATTACTTTAAAGTTCTGGAAGACAACCAATGATCCAGCAACAACCTATTTTATTTTTGTAGAGTCTTACACTTCCTTAACCAACAACTAGAAAGGAAGTTTCCCATATCTAATATTGATGATTTTCTTACATATTTTATGAATTTTGAGGGAACTATTACTACTCCAAGCAATAAATTTAACTAAATATATATTTGTATACACATATACATATTAAGAAAACATAAAATAATGATTCCCCAATATTTTTCAATACCCTCATTTATTTCTCTTCTCTCATCCCACCCTTTCTCTCCCTTAATTTTTGCCTCCATTCCTCCTTCCCAGACACAGTCACATTCCAGTCTTTTCCATTCCCTGCTTGTCAACGCATGTGTACTCCTACTCTCCTCTCAAAAGTTCCTCTTTCCCCTGATTCCTGCTCATGGTCATTTTTACTTTGCTTGGTTTGCAGTTTTCACATATAAAGATACAGGTAGACGATTCACAAATTTGAGAGAGTATGAGGTACTTGTCTTTCTGAGTTTGGGTTACCTTAATCACCATAAGATATTTTTTAAAAGTTATCTATTTGTCGGATAATTTTATTTATATCTGATGAAATACCATGAGACAGTACTTGAAGATACAAAGACCTGTCATGCACAAAAATTGGTATTAATTAATATTGAGAAAATGATCATCCTACCAAAACCAGTTACCAGATTCAAAGCAATCTCAATCACAACACCCACAATATTTGTCTCAAATACAGAAAAATTCCTAAAATTTGAATGGAACCACAAAAGACAACAGATATATCAAAAAATACTGAGACAAAAGAAAATTATGAGAAGGATTATCATACCAGTATTCATAGTAAAGATTGTATGGTACTGACACAAAATCAGACATGTAGATCAATGGAACTAATTAAGAGATCCAAACAGGACAACCTGCTATATAACTATAGAAAAAAATGGCGAAGTAAATTATTACCTGTATTTATATTATATTTAATTGGCTATTTTTCTACAAAGGCTCCCAATGTGGACAATTAGAATCCATGTTTACAGCCTGAGATGCCCCGTGAAAGGCAATTTCATACCCAAAGAGCAGGGAACTGAATCTAAATACATTTCAAAGGCGTGACTCCCTTAACAAAAGCTTTTGCCTTGCAGTAAAGGCATAGAGCTAAGGCTGTGGCTCTCCCTATGTACTGAAAAACCGGCAGCCTTCTAGAAGAGCTAGGGAGTGAAATTAATTCCCTAGATTAAAGATGGAGGAATTCATAAAGTCTAAATACATTTGAATTTCATTTGAGTTTGCTTCTCTTGGCATACAAATGATTTTTATACTGACAATGGTGGTTCTGTGTATCTTTTGAGAAAGTTATGACTAGGATAAGGCTTGATGGAAAGAATTTGCAGATGAAATTCTAAGTTACCAACAATGACAATAGGAGAAGGAGGAAGGTCCTTCTCAATAGATAAAATAAAATTGATGGCAGTTGGAGCTCAGAGCTCCCTGACTGCTAGGTTCTTGTCAGGGCTAACTGGGGCCAAGAAACCAATGTACTGCAGCCAAAACTAGATTCCAAGGAATGATAAACAAAATTGCAAGAAAAAAAATGACACAGCTAGACAAAGACTTTTGGAATGTCCTTGCTTCTTTGCTTAATTTTTGTTTAGATGTCTTTGATTTTTCCTTATATCAGGAGATAGAATGAATATTTTTCTGGTTTGCATTGCTAAAACATGAGAGATTGTTGAGGATTTTTCACAGATTTGGAATTGTCACTATAGTTCAGAGTTGCTCTCTGGGTTACAGAGTTACTATTATTTGAGATTTAATGAAATATTTGAGCTGGGCAGTAATGGCACATGCCATTAATTCCATTACACTGTGGAAGAAACAGGGAGATATCTAAATTCTAGACTACCATGTCCTCAACAATGAAGTCAGGGAGGGACCCCTGCTGATAAGACTTCTTGCTAAAATAGTCTACAATTCAAAATGACATATTTTTTTTCCTTGAAGGTACTATGTTAAGTTTTTATTTAGTAGTAAATAATAATGTTCTTACTGATCTAATGGATAAATACACATAATCTTAAATTGATATAAAGAGAAATGTGTGAAAAGCCAGTCTCCTTAGGTGTGGGGCTCCCACTGGAGAACTGGTTTCAAGTGGCATTTTGGCCCTAAAAGAGATATGTTAATCTATCGTTGTGGTGGTGCACACCTTTAATCCCAGCACTTGGGAGGTAGAGACAGATGGATCTCTGAATTCAAGGCCAGCCTGGTCTACAGAGTGAGTCCAGGACAGTCAAGGATATACAGAAAAATCCTGTCTCAAAAAAACATAAAAAATGGGTACAGTAAAAGAGAGAAGTCTCCAGCAGAACATGGAAGAAGCAGCCTCCAGTAGAAGGAGAAGAAGCCAGGAGCAGGAAGAAGGAAAAACACAAAGGGTTAGATGAAAGAAGATCATTCCATGTGGCCTGGAACATTGGCATAGTGTGGAGAATAGCAGTCCAAATGGGGGCATATTTGAGGAATATAATTAAGAGCTAGCTTAAATGGGCTAAGATTACACAATCCAGGCCAAGGCTTGTTAAAATCCATCCAGTGTCTCTCTGTGCTAACTTATAATAGTGGATTAAAGATTAACAACAGTGACCAATTAACTATAATCTAAATATTGTAAATAATTAAATTATTTCTACATATAACAATATGATAATTACAATAATGCTAAAAAGAACCTAACAACAAAAACATTAGAGAAAAGATAGCATCTTCAACAAATTGTGCTGAGAAAATGGGATGTTCACATAAAAAAGGATGGAATTGTACCAGTATCTCCTATTCCAATGGATCAAATCTGATACTTGAAATGCTCAAACTACTAAAAGAAAACACAGGCAGAACCCTACATTCATTAGGTGTGGGAAAAGACTCTCTGAATGGAACTACGTTCACTCTAGAATTAAGATCAGTAATTGACATACAGGACCTCATAAAATAACACAGCTTCTGTATATCAAAGGAAACAATTATATGAAGTGTGAAGAGTGAAGAGAAAGTCCACAGAGTAAGAAGAAATATTTGTCAGCCATACATTTAATAGAGGATTAATATCCAAAACATATAAAGAAATAAAATATAAGAATCAAGTAAAGAGATGATCCAATTGAAAATGAGTTATAGATCTAAAACCACAAACCTGAAGAAAATAAAATGCCTAAGAAATACCTTTTAAAATGTTAACAATTGGGGAAATGCAAATTAAGGCAGTATTGTAGATAACAATGGCTCCTAATGAAAATTTGCTATACTCATATATTAGTGTCTCCCTCAGCCATCATCAGGCTTCATCTTACCGAAGATGGGAACTAATATAACATACCACAACCAGATAACATCCAAAGAGTGAGAGACATTGTAAGACTCATTCCTAAATGGGATGTCTTCATCAAACTCCTCCTGTCAGGGCTGAAGTAGATATATGGAAAAGGAAGTAGAAAGATTGGGACAGCCAGGGGGATAGATGGCACAAAATAAACAGTTCTAGACAGAACAGGACTCAAAAAAACTGTGACAACATACTCACAGCCCGCACAAGTTCAAGCCAGGTGCAGTCCATGGGTTTCTCTAACCAACGAGTTATATTCAATTGACATTCACTTGCAAAGGAAAAATTAGTTTTCTCCATTGATATCTCACTATGTATATAAACCACATTTAAATGTAGGCCTATTCTCAGCTGTAAACAGCCAACACAAAGCAAATCACAGATGTTTTGGGGAATTTTACTTCAGTTTGATTTTTTTGACCATTTTTTTTTATCTTACTGGTCTTTTCTTGTATATTATAGTTTCCTGTTTTATGTTTTTATTGGTTTTGTTTCTGTGTATCTCTGTGTATGGGTTTCTTTCAATTTTTGCTATTTCTAATTTTTTATTCTTATTAACTTTTTAAAATGTAATTGTTTATTTTCTTAAGAGAGAGGAAGCTTGGAGTGTGGGAAGATGACAAGATTCTGGGAGAATGGGTAGAAGAAACTGTAATCAAGTACAATGTATTAATTTTCTATTAAAAAATTAACTTTGTTATTTCATCTTACCCCAGACTTAAAGGCTAAAAAATTAAGAAAACAACTGCCAACTTATGCTGGTAAGTATGCAGGGAATGGGAAACTGTCATTCACTGGTGGTAAGACTGCAAATTGGTGCCTCCATTCTGAAAGTCAGGGTAGATAATTAACTAAAAGCTCAAATATGTCTACCATAGGACTCAGGAATCCCACACCTTGTCATATGCACAAAGTTTAAGCATAATATTCCACAAATACTTGTTCAGCCATGTTCAATGGTGTTCTCTTCACAATGTCTAGGAAATGGAAACAACCTAAATGTCCTTCAACTGGTGAAAGAAGGGCAATGAAAACATGGTACATATGCACAATGGAATTACTCTTACATGTAAAGAAAGTTGATTAAGATTTTAATGCTTTCACTTACTAATTTTGTAAGATGATACAATATTTTGAGAAGAATAATAAAAACCTTATTATATTTTCTGCATGACCAAAATATCTATTAATGTTCAAGTCACTGCTTGTATCAGAAAATTCCTATTCTTAACACTAGATGAACTAGTTGGAAGCATCTTATTTTTTTCCAATATCATACTTGTGCATAGAATACATATGAAGGATCCTCAATATGAAAATGTTTGCAATTAAATATTTATTGGCATGAATAAAATAATACAAATAAAATTTGTCAGTCATTTTCAAAGTAAAATCATAGCAAGTTATGTTCTCTAACCAAAAATAAATGCACTAAAGCCATCAAAAATGTTAAACAAATATAAATAAGGAAAAACACTCAACAATGATACCTGAACAATGACCAATTTAATAATGTAAATATGTAAATAACACAATATAAAGTCCTAATTATAGGAATTATAACAAAGATTAGGATTAAGTATAATTAAGAAAGAAGTAAAATGAACAAAATCTATTTCAAGTGTGTTTAAATATGAAACAGGATCAGATCTTGGGTATGGTTATCCTTGTATTCTTTCCTTCCTTCCACTTCCCTCCCTCCCTACCACTCTCCCTCCCTCCATCCTTCAATCCCTTCCTTTTTTCCTTCCTTCTTTCCTTCCTTTCTCATTTCTTCTCTTTTGCATTTTTCTCTGGAGATTTCAGAGTTGCAGTCATCATGCTAACTTCTAGGTCTTGAGTCAACTAATAAGAGTATATTAGAAGACAGTGGAATTGGTAGTTATTGTAATTTATTCATTTTTAATTATTCATGTATCACACAGGAAAGGGAAGTGAACTCTGTCAGCAACTTTCCCCAGATCTCAGACACAGGCACAGCCAAGTGAACTTACTTTGGACAAAGGAGATTCCCATTTCTTCTGTTACGTAGGATGATGTGAAAAGAGACAGACGGTTCAATACTTACAATCTTTTTCTACCTTGCCTGTTGTTGCCAAGGCATCAAAATTTCAACCATAATAATTTTAATTTTTCTATAAAATCTGATTTCAGGCTAGTTCAGTGCTGTCTTTTTTGATGTAACATTTTTAGTGTTAAAAGATAGAGCATTGCAGAGATTTGAAAGCAGCCCAAAGTATCCACATGATAAAATAGATTAAAGAATATACTGAAATTTCTTACTTGAGGGAGGATGACAACCTGACCATTTAATACATCTAGATGGAAAATGAACACTGCCTCCAGGTAGTGAAAAATTTTAAGTTTTTTAAAAACATAAAAATGTTATGAGAATATATTTTTCTTTAATTCCAGGTGTCGGATACAGGGATGCTTCAGATTGTCCAAGGCAGCTGACTATGACATGCCTAGTCCTCTAGCAAAGGCATGACTTTCCCAGCTTCAGATAGTTTTAGAAAGTGTATGACACTGTAGGGACTATTGAGAGTTTGTGTTAATGCTAGAGCAGGACAGCACAGACACTATTTCAGGAAACTGTTAAGAACCTGCTGTGTTGGAATTCAGGGGGGGCCAAGATGGTGGCGACCTACACTGACACATTTTGAACGCGGGGTGGGGGGAAAAGAGCCATAAAAAACACAGAGTTATTGGGCTCTGTGCAAAAACCAGAGGGGCTAGACCCCCCGGGAACATTCACAGCTCCCAAGGGACTGTTAAAAGTCCCAGGGTAAGGCTCTCCACCCATCTCTTGCAGACACGGAAGCCACTAAACCTGGGATTCGGGAACTCCCATTTGGAGAGGCGCCTGGTAAGATCGACCCCAACTCACAGCAGGCAGAATCAGAGGCCACTTGGCGATCCATCACTAGCCTACTGGGCTCCCCACAACACAGGAAGAACTTATAGCCACTTAAGAAACTTTGCGGGATACTGGAAGTCTTAGCAAGGAAGAAACAGGGTGCTCGGCGGGTGGATCGCAGCCGCTCGGAGGTTCTGAGAGAGCGGGAAGTGGCCGGCAGGCAAAGTAATCAGGGTGGAAAGTAGGCTCAGGCTCGCAGGAGGGGCCGAATCCCTGCGCACTGACGGCAGGACAACTGGGGAGGGAGCCAGGCATGGGCGGGGCCAGGGATCCACGCACCCACAGCTGAGCTGATGGGGCGAGAGGCACACTCAGGTGGCCGGAGGATCCTGGGCTCGGTGCATCCACGGCTGAGCAGCTAGGGAGGAGGACCCGCGGCTGGGCAGACAGGGAGGGAATCAGGCACAGGGGTCAGGCCTGTGGCGAGAAGCCTAGAGAGAAACCAGAAGTCAGGGGACCATAGCTGTATTCTGGAAAATCCAGATATATTAGGTGTGGAGTCAGACCCTGTCAGCCTCCGTGACGACAAATAAAGCCCACAGAATCTGTGCCTGGGCAAACAGGTCCATACCATCAGAACCATTACAGGCTGATAACTCAGAGTGCAACATAGAGAAGTCTGAATTGGGAGCAGTGAAACAAAACCGGTCCATTACTCACAACCTGGGAATAGGCTGCACCAGCTCACAGTGCTTCAGGCGATTAAAACCACAGTGACTCTGAAATCCCCCTGTAAGCAACGACAGATAGCCAAGTAACTCGTCCCATGCACCAAAGCATCCAATGTGGATCCAAGCACAGAATACGACAAGAACAGACAGCTAAATGCATCCAATGGCCAAAGTTCCAAGAAAAAATAGAAATCAAGGAAATATGACTCCAACAAAGCAGAATTATCCTAGTTCATCCAATTCGGATGACCTCACACCAACAGAAATACATGAAAACGTTGACAATTCTGCATTATGGAAAGTGATAGAGTCCGTCCAAGAAGAACTTAAATCTATGAAGGAATTCAAAGAAGCCACAATTTTACAAGTCAAAACAACGAACAACACCATTAAAGAGCTCCAAGCCAAGGTGACAGAGCTTGAACAGGAAAAGGGCAAAGCAATGAAAGATTTTCATACAAAAACAAGCAAGCTGGAGAAGGAAATGTACAAAACGAACAAAACCATACAAGACATGAAAATAGAAATAGAAACAATAAAGAAAAAATGATCAGAGTTAAAAGAGGAAGTGGAGAATCAAGGGATGAGAACAGGAACTACGGATGTGAGAATCAAAAATAGGACGCAAGAGATGGAAGACAGGATCTCAGGCATGGAATATTCGATGGAAGAAATCAGTACAACATCGAAAGAAAATGAGAAGTCTAAAAAATCTCTCACCCACAACATCCAAGAAATCAAGGACTCAATGAAAAGACGGAACCTAAGAATAATAGGTATAGAGGAAAGAGAGGACTCCTGATTCCATGGTCCAGGAAATATCTTCAACAAAATCATAGAGAAAACTTCCCAAACCTGAAAAAAGAGATGCCAATAAAAATCCAAGAGACTTACAGAACACCAAACAGATTAGATCAGAAAAGAAACACCTCTCACCACATAATAATTGAAACACCAAATGTACAGAACAAAGAAAGAATATTAAAAGCTGTAAGAGAAAAAGGTCAAGTCACATACAATGACAGACCCATCAGAATTACACCTGACTTCTCCTCAGAAACTTTAAAAGCTAGAAGGGCCTGGACAGATATACTACAAGTCCTGAGAGATCATAGGTGCCCAGCCAGACTACATTACCCAGCAAAACTCTCTATCAACATAGATGGAGAAAACAAGATATTCCATGACAAAATCAAATTTAAACAATATCTACCCACAAACCCAGCCCTACAGAAAATCCTAGAAGGAAAATCCCAACCCAGAGAAGAAAACTCCACCCAAGGAAACAAAGGGAATAGAAAACCCCTCTGCAACTAAACCAAAAGAGGCACAGGACCACCACCTATACCAAACTAATGGGAAATAACAACCCCAGGTCACTAATATTCAACAACATCAATGGACTCAACTCCCCAATAAAAAGACACAGGTTTGCAGAGTGGATCTGCAAGCAAGACCCTTCCTTTTGCTGTATACAAGAGACACATCTAACTACCAAAGATAGACACTGCCTCAGAGTAAAGGGCTGGGAAAAGGTTTTCCAGGCAAATGGACCCAGGAAGCAAGCTGGAGTAGCCATCCTAATATCAAACAAAACAGACTTCCAACTGAAGATAATGAAGAAAGACAAAGAAGGACACTATATACTCATTAAAGGGAATATTCATCAAGAGGAAATCTCAATACTGAACATCTATGCCCCAAGAAAAGGCACCTACTTTCGTAAAAGAAACACTTCTAAAACTTAAAGTGCACGTCGATCACAACACATTAGTAGTGGGAGACTTCAACACCCCACTCACAACAATGGACAGATCATCAAGACAGAATACAAACAGAGAAATATTGGGTCTAACAGAGATCATGAAACAAATGGACCTAACAGATATCTACAGAACGTTTCACCCAAACAAAAAGGAACACACCTTTTTCTCAGCAACCCATGGAACCTTCTCCAAAATCGACCACATTGTTGGTCACAAAGATAGTCTCAATAGATACAAGAAAATTGAAATAACACCTTGTATCTTATCAGACCATCACGGAATAAAGCTGGTCTTCAACAGCAAAAGAATCAACAGACAGCCTACACACACATGGAAATTGAACAGCTCCTTACTGGATGACCACTGGGTCAGGGAAGAAATAAAGAAGGAAATCAAAGACTTCCTAAAATCCAACGACAATGAAGACACAACATACCCAAACCTATGGGATACATTGAAAGCTGTGCTACGAGGAAAGTTCATAGCACTAAGTGCTTTCAATAAGAAAATTGTGACAGCTCATATTAGTGAACTAAAAGCTAAGCTGGGTGAATTGGAAAAAAAAGAAACAAACACTCCCAAGAAGAGCAGAAGGCAGGAAATCATCAAACTTAGGGCAGAAATCAACAACTTAGAATCAAAAAGAACTATACAAAGAATCAATGAAACCAAGAGTTGGTTCTTTGAGAAAATCAACAAAATAGACAGACCCCTAGCCAAAATAACTAAAAGGCAAAGGGAAAGAACCCAAATCAACAAAATCAGAAATGAAAAGGGAGAAATAACAACAGACCTTGAGGAAATCCAGAAAATATTCGGGCATTACTTTAAAAATCTATATTACACTAAATTTGAAAACCTAAGCGAAATGGACAATTTCCTCAATAAACTCCACCTACCAAAACTAAATCAAAATCAGATTAACAGCTTAAATAGCCCAATAACACCCAAGGAAATAGTAACAGTCATTAATAATCTCCCAACCAAAAAAAGCCCAGGGCCAGATGGTTTAGCACGGAATTCTACCGGACCTTCAAAGAGGAACTAACACCATTGCTTTCAAACTCTTCCACCACATAGAAACAGAAAGAACACTGCCAAACTCATTCTATGAGGCCACTGTCATTCTGATTCCTAAACCACACAAAGACCCAACAAAGAAAGAGAACTTCAGACCAATCTCCCTCATGAACATAGATTCAAAAATACTTAATAAAATACTAGCAAACGGAATTCAAGAACACATCAAAAGTATCATACACAATGATCAAGTAGGCTTCATCCCTGGAATGCAGGGGTGGTTCAATATACAAAAGTCTATCAATGTAATTCACCACATAAACAAGCTGAAAGAAAAAAAACCACATGATAATCTCGCTAGATGCAGAAAAAGCATTTGACAAAATCCAACACCCCTTCATGCTAAAAGTTCTGGAGAGAACGGGCATACAAGGACCATACCTAGAAATAATAAAGGCAATATACAGCAAGCCAGTAGCCAACATCAAATTAAATGGAGAGAAGTTTGAAGCATTTCCTCTAAACTCAGGGACAAGACAAGGATGCCACTTTCACCATATCTCTTCAATACAGTACTTGAAGTCCTTGCTAGAGCAATAAAACAACTAAAGGAGATCAAAGGGATAAAAATTGGAAATGAAGAAGTCAAATTATCCCTATTCGCAGATGATATGTTAGTATACATAAGCGACCCCAAAAACTCCACCAAAGAACTCTTACAGCTAATAAACAACTTCAGCAAGGTGGCTGTTACAAAATTATCTCAAAAAAATCAGAAGCCCTTCTTTTTATAACAAACAAATATACCGAGAAAGAAATAAGGGAAACAACCCCCTTCACAATAGCCACAAACAACATAAAATACCTGGGGGTAACTCTAACCAAGCATGTAAAGGACCTATACAACAAGAACTTCAAGCCCCTGAAGAAAGAAATGGAAGAGGCCTTTAGAAGATGGAAAGATCTCCCATGCTCATGGATAGGTAAGATCAACATAATAAAAATGGCTATCCTAGACCTGGAAAAAGCTATTCTCAACTTCATATGGAACAACAAAAAGCCCAGAATAGGTAAATCAATCCTGTACAATAAAAAAGCATCTGGA
Source organism: Lophiomys imhausi (assembly GCA_907164525.1). Taxonomy (NCBI): domain Eukaryota; kingdom Metazoa; phylum Chordata; class Mammalia; order Rodentia; family Muridae; genus Lophiomys; species Lophiomys imhausi. The sequence goes on from CAJQZJ010012579.1 coordinate 2,668,180, forward strand.
GGTATCACCATCCCAGATTTCAAGCTGTACTACAGAACAACTGTAATAAAAACAGCATGGTACTGGTATAGAAACAGACCAGTGGATCAATGGAATCGAATTGAAGATCCAAACATGGACCCACAGACCTATGGCCAACTAATTTTTGACAAAGAAGCCAAAACTGCACAATGGAAGAAGGACAGCATCTTCAACAAATGGTGCTGTTCCAACTGGATGTCCACTTGCAAAAGAATGAAATTTGATCCATACCTATCACCTTGTACCAAACTTAATTCCAAGTGGACCAAAGACCTTAACATAAAGCCAGCCACACTAAATATACTAGTAGAAAAAGTAGAAGAAACCCTCGAACTCATTGGCACAGGTGACAACTTCCTGAACAGAACACCAACAGCTCAGGACCTGAGATCAACAATCAATAAATGGGACCTCATGAAACTGAAAAGCTTCTGTAAGGCAAAGGACACTGTCATTCGAACAAAACGGCAACCAACAGACTGGGAGAAAATCTTCACCAACCCCACATCTGATAGAGGGCTATTATCTAAAATCTACAAAGAACTCAAGAAACTAAAAGCCAAGAAACCAAATAATCCAATCAAAAAATGGGAGATGGAGCTAAATAGAGAATTCACAAAGGAGGAATCCCTAAGGGCTGAGAGACACCTGAAGAAATGTTCAACATCCTTAATCATCAGAGAAATGCAACTCAAGAGGACCCTGAGTTTCCACCTAACACCTGTTAGTATGGCTAAGATAAAGAACTCAAATGATAGTGCATGCTGGCAAGGGTGTGGAGAAAGGGGAACCCTACTCCATTGCTGGTGGGAGTGCAGGCTTGTGCAACCACTATGGAGGTCTGTCTGGCGATATCTTAGAAATCTAGGAATAACCTTGCCTCAGGACCCAGGCATACCACTTCTGGTTATACACCCAAAGGACCTCTCACAGAGACATAGGGAAGTCTCCTCATCTATGTTCATAGCAGCCTTATTTGTAATAGCTAGAAATTGGAAACAACCCAGATGTCCCTCAACTGAAGAATTGATTAAAAACTGTGGTACATCTATACAATGGAATATTACTCAGCTATCAGAAACAATGAAATCATGCAATTTGCAACCAAATGGATCGATCTAGAGAAGCTCATCCTGAGTGAGCTAACTCAGTCCCAGAAGGATGCACATGGCATCTATTCACTTATAGTAGGATTTTAGCTATATCGTACAGGATATCTGTACTACAACCAACACACCAAAAGGAACATGGACATGATCTTTTTTTTTTTATCTTTTTCTTTTTCCTTCTCCTTTTCTCTTTTCCTTTTCCCTTTTCTTTTTCCTCTCTTTTTATGTTGATATTCTTTGTTTTTGTGGGTTTGTGTGTTTGTTGGTATTTTTTTAGTATTCCTCCAGTAGCAAGGAGATACCTTTCACTGGCAGTACTGCCTCATAGGCCCCCAGTGAATGAAGAGGCTCTTGGCCCTCATATGACTCCTGATCTGTGGTGAGAGACTGTTAGGCAGGGACACTCCACCCCAGAGGAAGAAGACGGAAGGGTCAGGGGGTAGAGCATGGGAGGGTGGGGCTGGGAAGCGGGAAAAGAGGACAATATGATAAGGATATAACCTGAAGCAACAAACAAATAAATTTATTAACTAAAAAAAAAAAAAAAAGGCAGGTGGCAGGGCTGAAACACTGTGCATGGAATAGAGGATACAGCCTTTCGGCCTGGTTTTGCAGACCTCCAGGTGTCGAGAAGACGTGGAGCTAAGGTAAAATACAAGAGAATTGTGGTGTTGGCCCATGCCTTTGACTTCAGCGGAGACGGGGGGAGCACTGTAGAGTTGGTGGTCTTATGTATTCTGAAGTCATACAGAGCGGGGTGGTGAGGGTGCATACTCTTGGTCCCACCATTCAAGAAGAGTACACCCTTGGTCCCAGCACACTGGAGACAGAAATGGGCAGATCTCGGAGCTCAGGGTCAGCCTGATGCAGGGCAAAGTCTAAATAGAGAAAAACCTCGATCCAGGAGTGGTGGAACACATCTTTGATCCCTTCAGATGGGAACCACAGGTCTCTAATCCCAATAATTAGAGTTCAGAGACACATACGTGGGATTTGGAGGGACCTAGGTTTGGAGGATACTTACAAAAGGCCTTCTCAATGCAGGCAGATTGTCCTTTGGGATCTCAAAATATATACACTGGAGCTGGTTTAGCTCCAAGGTGACAGAATGATTTCTTCTTTAACCCGGATTGAAAGATAACGCTTTGTATGTTGTCGGAAGGCCAAATTTGTTTCAGGAGAAGTATTACCTAGACCCCCCCCCCCAAAAAAAAGAGGGTAATTGTCCCAGGGTTGGGATTGGGGCAGGGCTCTGTTCTTATCTTTTCAGGAGAATTGAAGCGTCCATTCGGGGAGCCCGGGGACAGCTGGACAGAGGAAACCTCAGCAGAGAGCAGAATCAGGCACCAAGGAGGACGAGTGACTCAGTTGATTCAGCCTGGCAGAATTCCTCAATAGCTGTCTCCATTGGGGGCCTGCAACCATGGCAGTCCAATGTCGCTGGGACCTTTCATCTCTACACAATGCCCCGGCCGGCACCTCAGTGAAGCCTGCAAGATCAGCTTCTGCCTACAAACTCCTTAGGTCATCTAAACAGCTGAGAACAGAAGGACTGAACATAAAAGGATTGTACTAACATTTTTAACCATTTTTTCTATTTGGGTTTGGGCCCCAAACAGGTTTACTACGACCCAAATCAGCAGGAAGTCACTTTAAGAGAGCGACGTCCCATGCCCAGAGGGTGGGGAACGTATTTCTCCGCCCTTCTTTTAGGTTATTTGAAGGATAACTGAAAACTCTGATATTTAGGGGAAGAGATTACAAGCTGATAAATGGGCCTGTTTAATAGGTTTTGGAGGTTAGCCCCACGGACTTCCTACTTTTCTTTTTCTGTATCCTTCTTCCTCTCTTATGTAGGAGTGCATAGGCTTGAGAAAAATGAGACATAGACATATCACAGGAAGGTCCAAGAAGAAGGGGCAGATTATTGAATATGCCCTTATACCTTTGTATATTGATACAAAATTAGTAGTATATTTGGCTAAAGTGGTATTGACCATTGTTTATTGTGCAAAAATAAGATTATATTGGATTACATTGGTATTGATCTTTGTATATTGATACAAAATTAAGATTATAGTTGGCCACAATGGTATTGACCCTTGTATATGGACGTAATATTAAGATTATATTGGGCTACATAGGCATTGATCTTTGCATATTGATACATAATTAAGAGTATATTTAACCACAATTGAATAGATCTTTGTATATTGATACAAAATTATTGGTAACGCTTCCTAATGGTAACATACCTAGAGATACTTAAAAATAAAATGTGAAGCTCTGGCCTCTTGATACCAACCATCTAAAAGGGTCTATGATAGTTAAGTAAAACAAATTCTTAGTCATGCAAACATGTCAGTTTGTTAGCTACTATGACAGTCTATCACAGATATTCTCTAAACTACCCACAAATCAAGTTGTTAAGAGACAAGAAACACTTGCTTATCTAAATACAAGAGATGGATAGGGCATCTTCAAAAACCCCAAGATATCTGCAGAATATGGCATTCAAAGATGTTAACTTAAATTAAGATTTTCTTTTTTTTTGATATTGAGACATATCAGCTCCTGACAGCATCCCCTATTCTACTCCAAGTAGAAGATAAGCATCAAAGAATCTCCCGTGTGAGATGGTTGAATTAGTGTCAAGCCTATCTCTTGGCATGAAAAAACCCCTTGCTCCAACTGCAGACAGACGGCTGTCCAAAAAGGACAAAACTTGGTAGCAGGGAAGTCGACAGCCTAACTCTGCCAAGACAGGGTAGGTAGGTAAGTCCTTCATAATCCCTGCTCTACAACAAATGTCTGTCAGAGAAACAGGATCCAAAGGCTGAAGACTGATGCAGGAATGTATGGAGAGAAAATGGGAACTGTCCAGGCAGTCACTGGTATGTCATTTCTTAGTTTTGGAAGCTGCAGGCCCTGCACTTCCTATATAAGCAGATATATTTATCCCTCTCAAGTCTCTGATGTGGTTGAAGAATAGACAGCTAGAGTCTCATAGTTAAAGTTTGAGTTGTTTAGGAATCAAGAGGGTGTTATAGATCTAAGAAGATACTCTTAAAAGTGTGTTGCAAGTTAGTATGAATTTTGAGTCAGATATAGACGTTTAAACTCATGGAGATGGTCAGGATAGTAGAATGTTAAAGTCAGGGGCCAAATATGTATAAACTGGACATTGGGAAGGTATACTGGGCCATTTAACTCTCATAAATGTGGCATATTTATATCTGTCGTTTTGTATAGTATTTACTGTTATAAGGGAAGGAACCATCTGTTGGACTGAAAGGGAAAACTTCTGGGGGGAAATGGGTGGAAGGGCGGGATAGGAAGGGGGAATAGGGAAGGGTTTGTGATTGAGATGTAACTTGAAGAAAAAAAAATAAAGTATTAAAAAAAAAAGAACCTGCTGTGTTAACATTAATCATTGCTTAAGGAGATCTGAGTCTCTTCCCTCAAATTTCAGCCATCTTCCTCTAGGAAACCTTTCATCTTGATTTCGGCTACATCTGTTGGGTTGGAACCAAAGAAGGCATTTACATTCGTTTGCCAATAAAGTGTCTTTCCCTTAAAAAATATAAATAAATGAATGAATGAATGAATGAATGGATAGATAGACAAATAAATTAATGAATAAATAAATGAATAGATAGATAGATAAATGAATAAATAAATGAATAAAACAGCCCTGAAGTGGCTGAAGTTACTGCTGATCCTCTTACTGTTGCTGATGCTGCAACTGGTGGTTGCTGGTTACTAGTTCCTGGTTGCTGGTTTCTGGTTGCTCATTTCTGTTGTTGCAGTTTGTCAAATGGTTATGTGAAAGAGACAAGAAATTGAAAACCCTGAATATCCTTAAACTTATCCCTAAGAACTCAATGTCTCTAACATCATCAGTTGAAGGACATTTAGGTTGCTCCCATTTCCTACCTCAACAGGAAGTAGTCTAACCATGATGGCACCCCTTTCCCCTGTATCCTTTCTCTTTTACCTAGTGCTGTGGAATTGGAAGAAAGGGCGGGATATGAGTGGAGAAGAGTGGAAGAGAGTAAGGAACCCCCAAAGTAGCAAATGCCAGATACAAGTGGTACCAAGATGTATGACTAGGCAGAATGGGAAAGCTGATTTCAAATACCATTGAGGCTATGGAGGACAGCAAAAGGTTTATTGTGGTTGCTTATGCTGGGTAATCACCTACTTTACTCCCAGAGGGGAGTTTCTGTTTTTTCTTTTACTTCTTCCCTTGTACTGTCTCCAAAAAGGTTTAGTGAATGGCTGAGCAGTTGAAAAAATTGTGGGTGGAAATGGAGGAACCTGAGAATCAAAAAATGGCTAGAGTAGGAAAATCAAAATGGTCACTCTACTCATTCACTTTTGAAAGGGTTGTAGAGTTGGATGTGCAGCTAGAAAGGTTATAGGTGGAAGTGGAAGCACTTAGAAAGTGAGCAGCACTGGAAATAGAAGAAAAAAAAGGCTTAGACCCATTGACTGAGTGACAGAGGAGGACTTTGCCCCTGGAGGAAAGAGGGAAACAAACTGTTCTAGAAAACAGATCATGGCCCACGTTCTTTGTTTCCAGTCCTCACAGTCCTTGGGCAGAGCAAGAGCTGTGTGTGCAACCAGGGGGAGGAGGAGGATGTGCAGGACCACAGAGTCAAAGCAGAAAAGCAGAAACAGAGAAATAGCCCGTTTTGAAAGTAATTGTTAATATCAATCCAGCTGCGCTACTAGAGTTAGAGGAGGGGTGGCCCTGGATTGCAAAATCACCATCGATTTTCCCAGTAGTCATACAGAACATGCCTACTAATGATGAGGATCATGATTATGATAAATAAGGTAGTGTTCTATAAAAATGACAGATCTGGGGTATTTCAAAGACTTCATGATTTCTTATCCATGAATTCATCTTATGTGAAACAAATTCTATGTAACTGGGCTATTCAAAGTAGAGTTGTTCCCCCATACTGGAAGGGATTGGTGACAGATGTCCTAGAAGCTGGTCCTGAGTTTTTATGTTTACCATGGTGGAGGGGAGAAGTTATGAATGTTGAACAGCAAAATATAACAAGAGGAATGAATTTTGTCAAAAATTAGTTGCTAGATGAAGGGTGGTAAGTGTACCACCTTTCTGTTTGAAATCTACAAGAACAGATTCAATTTGGTGATGTCACTATAGAACTATGACTTTTAGCAGCTTTAAAAGCCTTATACAGAGTTGAAAATCCCTTCCTTTCTACTTTCTTGTCTGCCCCTGCCCTCTCTCCATGCCTCCTTTTCTTCCATTTTTCTATACTGCCTCCCTTCCTGCTCCATTTTCTTGATATCTTTTCCTCTCTTGGAGTTGCTGATTTGTACAGTTGATCATGTTGTATTATCAGGACTTTGGTGACATAATATACTAGGTGTCAATAAAGGATATTAAGAAACTCCAAATATAGTTCAGCAGTTAAGAGTACGTTCTCATCTTCCAGAGGACCTATAGGGACCACACAGGTCTTTGTGCTACAGGTACATACTAGTGGAATATGGAACGTTCACCCCACAGTTATTCCACCAAGCAAAGGAATGTAGCACTGTTATCAGCCCAAAAGGCTTGAAGAGAAGTGATTTCCACCCTGGTGAACTTTGTTTGCATTGTCTGTGTGGGTAGAGTCTTCACCAGCAGACTGTTATTATAAGCTTGTTTTTCTGAATCGATAGAACCTGACTTTAAGGACTTTACAAAGAGTTTTGCTAAAACCAGGTCTGACCAGTATTATAGTTTACTTTATTCCTCAAGGAGATTCATGCACAATACGTTGTTCATTTGAGATTGAATTAATTATCACAAGAGTACTTTTAACTAAATTTTGCTGTGCTTAGTATGTCTAAAATAATCAACTCAGGGTCAAACTCCAGAAGTTCTGATCAGTACTGGATACTAAGTCCTGTTAAGACAAGCTGCCTTCTTGCCCTTGATAGCTATATCAGTCTGCTTGCTGTGAAGGCTATGGAGACCCCACAAAGATACAAATTTAGTTTCCAGCATTATTGGGCCACTCACAAATGCCTGTATATCCAGGACCAGGGGATCTAGCACAGTCTTCTGGACTCTGCAAGCACTTGTACCCTTCAATTCATATATTAGTTAATTAACTAATTAATTAATTTAAAAATATATATTATGAGAGAGTCTTCATACATTATCAGAGAACCTTCTACTTGCAGTATATATAACAATTAACAATAAAACCCCAGACTGGTCAATGTGCAGAGAATAAAAGACTGTGGAGTACTCAACCTTAAAAGTACATATATATCACATGCTCTCCTCAAGGATCTTGGATTTTCATGGAAGAGGGGACAGAAAGATTGTAGGATCCAAAATGTGGAATAATGTCAAGGACCAGCCTTGTCACACAGCACAGGGTCTTAGGACAGGAGGCAGCAGCACAACAATCTTCCAGATGTGGCCTGCTACAGGGGATGGTGGCTCTGAACCTCAGAGCAAGTCTTTTGCTGCTCACTACCAGAGTTAAAAAGGCATACATTTTTCTTTTGGTTGGGGCTGCAAGCTGAAGAGGTTGTAAAAAAAACAGCCTTTTTTTTTGCCTATTAGTGGGCAGGCCACCCTTTGAGTGTTCAGTGGTCTAAAGTACATTTTGACCAATTTATCTCAGAAGTTGATGGTGGAGCTATGAGATTTTAACCTGATCCATGAGCTATATGAAAATAATAAGAGAGGGATAATGGCAGAGGGGCTCTCTCACACACTCACACCAGAAAAGAAATGGACGAAGCTAGGATGCAACAACAATTTTATTATGGTGACCATTCTTTTTATACCACAGTGAGGGCTCTCTTCATCAAAGAAAGAATTACCTCATTTTTAAAAGGCATTTATCACAAGGACATACAAAACCATTGCAATAGGAGAGCACTTAACAATCATACATTTTAGTACTCAATTAAATTTTGCTTTTCTATACACAAGTTAAGTTTAAAATAACAGTATATTACATCAAACCTGACAATGTATAAGGAATTATGACAAAACAGTTTGTGTATTTTGTCATTAAGATTTATACTAAATTTAGGCATTTCTTGGTAGCCTCATTATATCCTAAGTTCATGGGAAGCTTAAAACTCTTAATTGGATTTATGGTTTGCATTCGAGTCAATCTTATCACCTCTAGATTGAAAGCTTATCTGAAGTCATAAATCTATCTCAGGCCTGTCTCCTAATGAGATACATGATGTTTGGCAAAATTATTTACTACCGCTACATGTTTTTCTATCAACTAACTTATTTAACTTCTAAATTGTTTGATCTGAATCAGGCAGTTTGTAAGACCGATATCAGGAATAATAGAATCACCTGTATAGGACTCCCTGTGTGAAGTCTGGCCAAACAAGGAAAGAGGCACTTAGCAATGAGGGAATCTTCACTCCATGTCAGTAATAACAGATGAAAGAAAAAGGGTGATGTTAGCGAAAAGAAACTCTGGGGTGCACCTTCAGCGTAGGCTTTGCAAAACGCCGGATAGTTTTTCAGGAAGCTGACATGTTTATTGAACCCTTTCTCAGAGAGCTGCTGATAGTGCTTGAAACTGTATGTTAAGAACCTAAGAATAGCAGATGGACATGAAGGAAGGAGCCTCAAGAGCATTTGGCTCCTGACAGAATAACATCAAGGAAAGTGTGTTTTCCAGATACAACATGATAATTGCATATATAAACTCACAGAAGGTGTAATAGTGTGTACTCACTCAAGCTATACAAAAGCTCAGTACATGGGCTGGAAAGTGGACAGAATATCCTACCACTAATTGAGGAACTATTGACATTTGATAGCTTATGGGAAAGAAAGATTCAGTTTTCATTAATATTGTGACCCACTGATAGGTCAAACACACACCTGAGAATGCCCACTCCCAGAAGTAGTTTGGCAAGGTGAACAGGATGCAGTGAGGGAGAAAAAAAAGGGACAGAAGGGTGGATAGGGTAAATATGAGAGGAGTTTAGGGAGGGTGGTGAGTATATTCCAAGTACATTGCATAAAATTCTCAAGGAATTGGTTAAAAATATGGAATATGACAGAGATGTAACCTGAAGCAATAAATAAATAAATAAATAAATAAATATACACTTGGTTACCTGTTAGTGGGACACTCCACCCTAGTGGAACTGCCATGTATGTCCCCTGTGCAAGAGGAACCTCTTAGACCTCATGTGACTAATGAACTAAATGGAGCTGATACCTGGAGACACCCTACACTGGAGAGGTGTAATAGGTGGGAAAGGGGGCAGGGTTGGACTGAAAAGAGGTGGAGGGAAGGGATAGTAATGGAGATGTAACTTGAGTAATAAATAAATGTTAAAAAATATATATTGTTTTAAAAAATTTAGAGATACTGACTATTGGTTCAGGACTCACCCTAATTTAAAAGTTAAAAAGAAAAAACTGTATTTGAGAGAAAATGAGATGTGCAGAACATTACACAGCAAATGGCTTGTTACTAATTTAGCGACTTTAGAATGCCATAGAGTATAATTAATACACTTGATTCTATAGGCCAATGGTTCTTTACTCAATCGACTGTGTGTTTGAAAGCCCATGAGCCTTAATCTTGTATAAAATCCCTTGAGTTAAGGTACCTATGATTGCCAAGTATAGCATGTATTTATAAAGTCCCATAAGTGTCTATAAAATGCATTCCTTATTAAACATGATACACCTGTTAAAGTATCCATAATTAAGCATCCTTCAATACTAAACTAGATACACTAATAGACTTACTCATTCTGATTTTCCACATCTGACTTGATATGGAGAAAGAGAAAGCCCTGGGACATTTGGTACTAGAGCTTTTCATTTCTTCCACTTAGGACTATCTCACCTACTATCCCAAATTAATGAACTCATTATTTATGAGAATTCTTGTATACCTTATTAGAAAATGGCTGGTATGTCTCCTTGATAGAATCATGTGCCCATAACACTTAGGAATTTCATAAAAATGAAAATCAGGTATCAATAACTCTGCCAGCTCAAAAAATTATTTTGTTAACAAAGCAGATGTGGGTATTAGTCCGTTGCCACTCTTGGATCAGCCATTGTCAGGAGTACTCAATGATTGCCTGTCCACTCCTTTGTCAATGACTTAGATTAGCATTTCTTCATTCTTTGGCACCTAAGTTTTGAACAATTGTTATAAATTACATATCTTGACTTCAATTAGAAGTAGAATATAGAGGGAGAGATATAGATGATATAGAAAAACAGATGATGGATAGATAATTGCTAGATGGAATAAGACATGGGCCCTGCTCTTAAGAACAAATGGTAATGTAACTGGAGAAAAGCCACAAACCTATAAGCATTCTGCCAGTTTGGTAACTAGAGTAATAAGGAGGACACGTGGAGCAGCTCAGTTTGTTCTTTTAAAACAAGTAGAAAAGAGAAGCAAGAGCTGCCCACTAAAGGTGACACTGAAGGAAACTCAGGGAAAATAAAAATGGTTAAGTTGGGACTTTTGACAAAAAAGATCAATAACAGGCTTATAGCTAAAAAAACATGAACATACTATTTCCAAATAAGTTGATAAAAATGTATGCCTGAATCTGTGATCACATCTCCTTTCCACTATGGACTTCTGGAAAACAGAGGAAACCACCTGGTTTCCAGTCTACCCTCTTTTTGGCATATAGCATCAGAGTTATTATTATCTGCTTAATTATGCATAACAAGAGAGTTTGGAAGAGATAATAAAACATACAATTACAATGGTCATAGGGATAATGACCTATAAGCCTCAGGAGGAATGAGAAGCTAGGGCCAGGAAGGGCGATTTCACTTATAACACCTGTGCACTGTGAGGTTCCTGACTATTCTGATAACAGGAGTAGCATACCTCTTTGAGTTATACATACCACTTTGAAACAGCAGAGGAACTGACCTGCAGGTGGTATCTTACATCCCCCAAAGCCCCCTCTTCATCCCATAAACCCCAAGCACCTCAGGACACATGCACACAATCTCCACCTCTGTGGTGAGAATGCAGTACTTCAGTTATTCTCATTAACAGAATTCTGTCTGGAGATGTCTCTCTGCTTTCATTGATTTCCATATCCCCACAGTCTATCAATGGTTAATCAAATGAAGACTAGAATTTAGTTGTAGACATTATGAAACTACTATGGATAGAGTGAGAATACTATGAATCTCATTTGAGAGTATGTCTACTTCACACACCTGTCTATCTTTCTATCTGTGTTTTTCTAATGAAAGTTTTAAAGAGAGGGAGACAAGAATATTAAATAAGAACAAAGTTTTCAAAGTTTTCAAGTGAAGCTATTGATGAGTTCGCTTTAGGAACATGTAATGCACAGATAGAAAAGATATGCTAAATGACAGGAATCAGAATAAATCAACCAAAATTTTATACAGTAATTTTACACACAGCAGGGTATCTTAAATGAGCTCACATTATTCAAATAAAAAGATGTCAAAACAAAATTAAGTTTAATTGGTTTTAATTATAAATAAATATATTGATTTTGGATAAGACTTTCAGGTTTCAGTATGAGATTCTGGGATAGAGGCTTTAATGTTCTGATAAGACTTCTATACATATAAGCACATAGACACAGACACATTTTACTGACAATGCATACTAAAACGTAATTTTCTTAGCTAAGTAGTATAGATTTCTAGGTGACTTGGAAATGATTATAACATCATAGAAATTAAGTACTAATTTAAAGTTAGCAAATTTATTTATTTATTTATTATTATTTTTTAATACTTTTTTTTTCTTCAAGTTACATCTCAGTAACAAACCCCTCCCTATTCCCCCTTCCTATCCCGCCCTTCCACCCTCTTCCCCCCAGAAGTTTCCCCTTTCAGTCCAACAGATGGTTCCTTCTCTTATAA
>CAJQZJ010012579.1:2686236-2718082 GCA_907164525.1 Lophiomys imhausi
CTCTCTCTCTCTCTCTCTCTCTCTCTCTCTCTCTCTCTCTCTCTGCAGTATACATGCACAGAAAACAAAATAAATAAATAGAACTTTAAAGACATCTCTTCTTTGAATTTTTTGATTGTCCACAATGTGAATTACAATGTAGACTTGTCCATATCTTCATCTTCAATATTGTGCTTGAAAACCACTGAACTAAATTCTCAAATCATTGCTTAGGAATTTTAGTTTACATAAAAAGGATATAACTCAGTCACATTTCTTTTAAATAAGATGCTGTGAATTTCCAATCAAGTCCCTCACAATAATTATATGTGATGCCCAAATTTCTGTTTGTACACATAATTTATTCTTTTCCTCTCATGTCCTGACAAATAATTTGAACTTCTACTAGTTAGTTGGTTCATTTTACTTACACTATGCATGTATGTTACAATTGTATGCTACACTATATCTTAGTCAATATTAATTAAACCACCACATTTGGCCATGAAAACCTCCTGCTTTAATATATAATCACTTCTCTAAGTAACAGTATTAATTTTAAAACTACCAGGAAAACATAATAATGAGACTCATTATTTTGTATAATGAATATATACCATTAAAACACTGTGTAAGATGAGAAAACAAAATGTTTTATGTTGTGTATTTAATAACTTGGCTACAATCAACCTAAACAGAAAAACCATTTTACAATTACACCACATGGAAAACTAATACCTAAAACAAAATATTTATTCACAAAATAAAATATATCCAAATAGAACTTTTGCTTTAACATTAAAACACTGAAAGGAAAATAATACTGGATAATTTCCACTAGCAACTATTTAAAGTTTTCAACACTACAGAGTATGATTAAGAAAATATTTCATTGTTTCTTTTTAAATAATGAGGAGTCTATTCTTGAAAAGTAACTATGCTTTAACAATAACATGAACTAGCACTTATTCACATATTTTTACTTCATTATCCTTCCAATTAAACATTAGGAATGTTCATAATACATTTTTTGTTTTATTTCTTAGTGAGATTGATGATTTTCTAGGGGGTGCGGGTGTGAGTGTTGTATTTTCAAATATGCAGTGCACATTAAAATATTCTGTCATTATTCACATATGTCAAATTCAGTGATATCTATCTATATATGAATATATAAACTTAAATATATATAACATATATTATATTTATATATTTATAATTTATCATCCTCTGTCATTCTTTAGAAAAATCCCTGTATTAGATTTCTTATTTCCCAAAGTTCACTTACTGTTCTGAAGATGAGCAGTTAAATTATTTATAATTAAATGGGATTTATAATTATCATTTTGGACTCAAATATTCATATTTAAGTGCAGATATTATATTTAACAGGATGTTAAATAGTTACCTGCATTTACATTATTGACATATTGTTTAGGTTTTTCCTTCATGTATATTTATTATTAAAATTTTGTGTGTGGTTCATTGGTGAAATTTAGAACTTACAGATATGCACATACTTATTTAAAATATTTCCATTTCTCAACATAATTCAGGACTTTTATTCATAAGGAGTAGTTTGTTATAGGAAAGAAACAATTATTTGGATCTGAATTACTCCTGATATACAAAAAATAAGCTGCAATCTGAGAATAGACCAGATGGATATGATAGTTTTCTAACTAACTTGTCTCAGTAAGCATGTTGTAGAAACAGAATTGAAATATTTTGAAATGCAGTTTAGATGCAACTTTTATGAAACTTGGGGATGAATTTTGTTTGAAGAAAATTTGACTATAAGTAATCCTGCTATAAGGACTTATTATAAGATAAGAATATCAAATAATTCATACTTAACAGAAAAATAATCCTTAATCATCAGAGAAATGCAACTCAAGACTGTCAGAAAGACTAAGATCAAAAGCTCAAGTGACAGCACATGCTGGCTAGGTTGTGGAGAAAGTGCAACCACTATAGAAATCAGTCTGGCGATATCTTAGAAAACTTGGAATAGCTCTACCTCAAGACCCAGGCATACCACTTCTGGGTATACCTCAAATGATTCCTCACCAAACCACAATGAAGTTTCCTCATCTATGTTCATAGCAGCCCTATTTATAATAGCAAGAAACTGGAAACAACCCAGATGTCCCTCACATGAGGAATGGATTAAAAAAAAAAACTTATGGTACATCAACACAATGGAATACTACTCAGCTATCACAAACAACAAATCATGCAATTTGCAGCCAAATGGATGGAACTAGAGAAGCTCATCCTGAGTGAGCTAACCCAGACTCAGAAGGATGCACATGACATCTGTTCACTTATAATTGGATTTTAGCCGTATAGTACAGGAAAACTATACTACAACCAATTCACCAAGGGGAACAGGAACATAGACTTTGTTTCCTATCATTGAGACACTTTGCCTTAGTGGTACTGACTTGCAGGCCCCCAGTGTATGAAGAGGATCTTGGCCCTCATATGACTGCTGAACTGGGGCAGGGGACTATTATGTAGGGACACTCCATTCCAGAGGAGTGGGATGGAAGGGATAGGGGGAAGAAGGTGGGAGGGCAGGACTGGGGGTGTGTGGAAAGGGGACATTGTGATGGAGATGTAACCTGAGGTAACAAATAAATATTTTTTAAAATCAATACCAAATAATTCATATGTAACAGAAACATGTGGAAAAAAGTAGAAACTCCAGGGAAGACTTTCATTTCTTATACAAAATAAATTCTGTTTCTAATATTTATATATTAAAGATATATTTTAAGCAGAAATATAAAAATATTAATATGAGGAGTTAGGACTAAACATATTCCTATGGGAATATATTTAAGAGTGTGTAAGTTTGAACTATTTAAGAGGGTATCAGATAACCAATCTCTACAAGAATGAATATCAGAGTGCCCATTTGTTACTGTTGTTATTCACACATGTCAGATTCGTTAAATTCATTGCCAATGAATTTTATTAATAAAATAGGAATTACATTTTCAACTGCTTTTGCATGATTACAAAAAATAAAAATTGGAAGATAAGCATTTCTCTCTGACTGATTTTCAACAAAGAATTGATTGGATGAGATAAGCTAACAGGGAACAGACAGGAACAGTGGAGTGGTTTTTGTCTATGATAGCATCAGGAAAAAATGTCTTTGTGTAATTGAAATATAGGGAAAATTTAACTGAAGTAAAGATATGTTATTCTTTTAGATATTCCTTTAAAGTTTAGTTAGATCATATAAAGAATAAAATACATAACTAATGATCACTTTATGCTAATTCTATATTATCAAAGTATTTTTTAATGTTAATTTTTTTTAGTTTACATCTGGATAAAAGTCCCATCTCACCTCCCTTCAGGTCCCACCCTCCCTCCCTCTTCCCCATCTCTGTCCTCCTCTCATCCTTGGATAACAATTATTAGATTATTTCCAGTTTCTAGCTATTACAAATAAGACTGCTATGAACACAGATGGGGAAACATCCTTGTGGTTTGGTAAGGAATCATTTGGATGTATACCCAGAAGTAGTATGTCTGGGTCTTGAGGTAGAGCTATTTCAAGTCTTCTAAGATATCTCCAGACTGATTTCCATAGTGGTTGTACAAGCTTGCACTCCCACCAGTAATGGAGGAGTATTCCCCTTTTTCCCCAACCTAGCCAGCATGTGCTGTCATTTGAGTTTTTGATCTTAGAGCCATTCTGACAGGTATGAGATGGAATCTCAGAGTCATCTTGAGTTGCATTTCTCTGATGATTAAAGATGTTGAGCACTTCTTAAAGTGTCTCTCAGCCATTAAGGATTCCTACAGATGTCCCTCAACCAAGGAATGAATAAAAAAAACAAAAAACAAAAAACAAAAAACAAAACACAAAAACTGTGGTACATCTACACAACAGAATACTACTCAGCTTAAAGACTAAGGACAAAAACCTAATGAAGACCTATTTGTAGATAAGGCTGTCCTCCAACTCACAGAGATTCATCTGCCTCTGCCTCCCAAGTGCTGGGATTAAAGGCAGACCTATTTGTTAATTCTATATTGCTGTGATAAAATATTACGGCCTAAAGTAACTTAAGAAAGAGTTTAATTTGGCTTATGGTACCAGAGGAAGAATCAATGGTGTTGAGGAACAGATGACAGCAAGCTGAGCTGCAGAGCGGGAAGCTGACAGCTCACATCTTCAACAGTAAGAAGCAAGCAGAGGGAGTGAATTGGAGTCTAAGAACTCCCAAAGCCCGCCCCTGTAACATACTTCCTCCAGCAAGACTGAACTTCTTCATAACTCACTCCCTCAAGCAATAGCAACTACTGGGGAGCAGGAGTTCAACTACCCAAACCCATGTGGCATATATCTCATTTAAGAAACCCCAAAGGGAAATTAAATTTCTGGGTAAGCATGGTGATTGAATATATAAATGATTCATTCACATTTGCATGGCTTTTGTTCTTTAATCTCCTCTGTAATACTAATAGTTTTAAAAGTACTATTTGGATATAGAAGGAAACTATTCACTTCCCTCTTGGAATTGTATTCAGAGAGTGAAGAGATATTAGTTATTTAATATTTCTTCAGCCATATTAGGATCAGATGATATAAACTGAAGCTATGTTGGAACATATGAACAGATTACTATTATTAATTTGTCTTATTTCTTCCACAATAGAACAGAGTGTATACTCTTTTTAAAAACTCACTTATTATTTTGTGTGCATAAGTTTCTGGATGTATTTATGGGTACCCTCTACATGTAAATGACTACAGAGGCCCAAAGTGTGTACTAAATCCCTCAAAACTGGAGTTACAGGTGTTTGTGGATCTCCCAGGATTAGCAATGTGAAGTGAGCACAGGTCTTTCAGAAGAAAGCAAGAGCTCTTACCTACAGAGCCGTATATCTAACCTGGGAAATATGTATTCTTTAAATAGTCCTATGTCAATAAACAACCATATATTTGTTAATATAGTTGATATAAGATATTGGAATGATTATCATTTTATTTACTCATAAAAGAGAAGAGACAAGCAAAAGAAAACAACATAATGATTCTAAGTTCTTTTTATTTACCAAAAATGCCATTTTATTATAAGATTCATTGTTCTTCTACAAATATGGTTAGGAAATTCGATTGTCAAGCTTGGAATAAGTACCAAATAAACTCAGAACCTTTTACTTCATGTACATACTGTTGCTCAATGCACATATGAATATATATATATATTTATATACTTTATTTTCTTTATATATTTTTATTTTATTTAAAGTTTTTATTTATTTTTAATCTTATGTGAATAATTATGTTTGTCTGCATGTATGTACATGCACCATGTATTATGTCTGTATGTAGGTATGTGCACCAATTTGTAGTCTAAGCTGCCCTTGAACTGATAACCCCCTTGACTTGGCCTCTTCAGCATAGCCTACCAGCATGCACCAACACAACTGTGTCTAAATATTTTAATTCATATATATATATATATATATATATATATATAAAGTGATATTGACCAACTATATTTCTGGGTCTTTGTCTCAAATAAGCTTAATCAAAAACATTGCATCATATTTGAAACTTATTAGATTTTATATGATTTTATTACTTCTTTTATCATTTATTTATTTAGTTAGTTAGTTAGTTTTTCGAGACAGGGTTTCTCTGTATAACAGCTCTGGCTGTCCTGGATTTGCTTTGTAAACCAGGTTGGCCTCGAACTCACAGAGATCAGCCTGCCTCTACCTCCCAAGTGCTGGGATTAAAGGTATGCGCCACCACCGCCTGGCATAACTTTTTTATTTTAATTATAGAATTTAAATAACTAACCACAATTAGTCTCCATTTCTTCTTGACGCAATTATTAAATCTTTGACAATTTTGCCCTCTATATACTGAGTATAACCTCGGTAAAATTAACTTTTATAATCAAATTTATAGAAAGTTTTTTATCTGAAGGAATAAGGAGATCTTGTCCCTTCTCTGTCAGAACATCCCTGCTGCCTAAATGTGCATGATTATAAAAGTGAGAACAAAATCCCTTTCAATTACAAAATACATATTGTTGAAAATATTTTTTATTAATTTTTAGAATTTCATATACTCTATTTGATCATTTCCACTTTCTTTTTAGACTATTCCTTAATTCACCCATTTTCCTTTCCCCAGTTTGTATCCTCCTTTTCATTTTTAGTAAAAATTTGTTCCAATTTGTGTTATGTGTATACTTTTGGGTTAAAGATCACTCACTGGAGTGTGGCTGACATATGAGAAGCCTCACCCTTAAAGAAAATTCGATCTCCCTCCCACAAAATCAATCAGCTTTGCATAGCTCTTTCATAAGAGTTTGGGGCTTAAGGGTGCTTTCCTGCTCCATGCTAGACTGTTGATGGATTGATCGAGCTTGACTGTAATAATTTTCACTCAGGAAAATTCTATATTTTGTAAATCAAGAAAAAGCACAACACAACTTTATTGAAAGTTTTTAGAGTGATGAATGCTCAGATGGAGCCCCCTAATTGTATATCATTTACATCTCATTTTTTTCAGTTATTTACAATTGAAAAACACTATTGAGAAATATGCTTTGTGACGAGGAAGATTTTCAGAGCCTAGAATATTTCCATGTTAGATTTGACATGTAGGAACTGTTAACACTTCATTTCTTGTATTTCAAAAATCTCATCAGATAAAAATTATATATTGTGAAATTTATCATTGATTAATGGGAGAACCAATGCCCATTCATCAGTGATTAATTTAATGATCTAACCAACTGAATTTGTCTTATTTATATGCAAGGATCTCTTCCTTTCAATCAAATGACTCCTAGGAATCATTCAATGCTGTTTTGAAGATTGAGTTCTATTCAATAAATTTTAGATGGCAGGAAAGAGGAATTCAACTATGCACCGAACAATGAACTTCTAGGTTGGAGTAAGACTCCCTTTGACTAGAGCTTTCAGATTCCATGCTTGGCTGAGATGAAACTCCACTAGATAGCACTTTTTTTTTTTAACAATCTCAGAGGGTTGTGTTAAGATAATGTGATTCAGAGCAATATAGTCAGTATAGTCTTAGGTCTTCTGGAATCAATTATGCTCTGCTGCTTTTAACAGAACCTCAGAATCAGAAGCACATCAGCAAAGCTTCTTGCTTAGTTTCATAATTTTGTGTAAAGGATTCCAATCACATCTCTGCATACAAATCAATTGGAAGACCAATACATACACAGGATCTGACACTCAAGGGCCTCCTTTCCTTGACTTAAAGAAAACAGATACTTCTGATCCTGAGGCTAAATATTGATTAAGAATCATTTTAAACTTTGTATTTGTTGCTGAAATAAAG
The DNA here is from genome assembly GCA_907164525.1 of Lophiomys imhausi. Taxonomy (NCBI): domain Eukaryota; kingdom Metazoa; phylum Chordata; class Mammalia; order Rodentia; family Muridae; genus Lophiomys; species Lophiomys imhausi. Next base: position 2,693,573 of record CAJQZJ010012579.1, read on the forward strand.
AAGTCTGATGTATAAGAAGCGTCTGTCTTTGTATTGAGGATACTTGAGGCTGGCAATTTATGCATAATTCAGGCTATTAAAACTACATTGACTTCATCAGATTATAACAGTGAAATAGGATTCAACCAGGTCTGACAGGGCACTGCTGAAAGCTCATATGAGGTCATGCCATCTATTCACTATTCTATGGTTTTCATTTATCTATTCTTCACTCACTAACACCTACCCATATTATTTATACCTATCTTTAACCCTCATCTGAAATGTCACACTCCTCACAAAGTTTTACCTAAAATAAGTTATTTCTCTCCTCTCTCTTTCAAAAATTGAACTACTTTCCTGGAATTTTTATTTTTTATTATTAACAATAAATTTTATCAAACTTAATGATTTACTCAATATTGCTATTGTAGAGATTTGTTTTCATAGTGGATAGGATCATGCCATACTCCAGCTCAGTAATTCACTGTATTCCCAGAAAAAAAAAATCACTTAACATCCTCAAAACCTTAGTTTGTTCATTTAGAAAAAAAAAAACAATTAAACAAAAGTCATATACTTTTGTCAATTAAATAGTAGAATATATGAGAATCATCTAATAATGCTTTGGGAAACATGCATTTGTTGATTATGCCATTTTTACTGACATCATCAAAAGAATCGTTTTAATTTAATTGATTGCTCAGTTACACATCACTTTTTCTCTGGAAAATAAAGACTGATTCAGACTATGTATAGAAACATATTTAAAAATCGAAGTATCAAAGATATAATTCTCCCTGTGAATCATGTATTAAAGTACTCCCCAAAATTAACACTACCCTCTAACTGTGATTGACATATTGTATAAGACCATTTCTTATTCTTGTAGGCCATACACAATTTCTTTCAACTTGGTGGTTTCACTCTGTTATGTTTCATTACATGCCATGATGTGAAAATAGGAAAACAGTTCTGTGACTGGCTGAGGAAATGTAACATGTCATTTATGTACCTATTTTTAGTTCTTAAAATGTTCCCCCAAGCTGAGATAACATAGTAAATAAATGTGATGTAGCTTCAAAATTCAAAAGAAAAAAAATAGAACAAAATGAATATTCAAAAATCAGTGTTGATACTTGTCAGGCATAGACCTCAATCTGGAGAATACACAGGTGTGTGGAAGTCCACCTATCCAAAATAGTTTGAAGTCCAGTAGGCACATTTTTGCTTAGGTATTTTTAATTGTAGATGGGCAATATTACTTTTAAAATAACAATGAATTTTTAAATGTTTTTTAGAAATCCACATGGAAATTTCTGTTTCCAGGAGTGTTAAAAATTTCAGTCCCAGTCAATTAACTTATTGATTGGCAAACTGACAATATTATAATTGATTAAAAAGAATTAAAAACAAGATCCAGAATAGGCCGATATAATATTAGGGGAGAAATAGTTGATATGGTTGATAGTCATGAGGACTTGAGTTTATACTCTCACCACTCACACAGAAAGGCATGCATGACAGTACACACCTGAAGGCCTAGCTATGATGAGATATTGACCTCCCTTGAAGATTCTGGCTAGAGAAGCTAATCAGACCAGAGTGCTCCAGATTTCCCCATTGTTCAAAACTACTGTGAAAAGTGGCTGAGGAAGACACCTGACATTGAAATAGCTTTCTCCATCATGCATTTCCCTCACATGTACCCATATTCACCCCCACACATAAGCATGTGAGCAGGCATATATATATGAGAAAAAGAAAAACAGCCAATGTCTATAGGACATCATCATATCTTCTTATATGAAGACAATCGGGTAACATGACTGTGTACTCTCAATCAACAGCCATTTTTATTACATTTTCAAATTCCCAAGGAGAAAGGGACTGAAGATGAGCAATATAAATCTGAGAGAATTTATTCAGTATTAAATTTATTCAGTATATGACATGGTTTCATATCAGCTATAATAAAATTACTGTGGATACTTCTGAAAGCGCCAACCCTGGAGTATGTTATATGAACATTCATGCTATTGTGAGAATTTGATATAATGAAACTTAAATAGCAAATTTAAATCTGAATTTTACTGTGCAATCATTCTTTGAACTTGAACAATTTAATATTTCTTGACAGTTCTATAATTTTCAGTAGCATTAAAATAAGCTGGAGACCTTCAACAGGGTATGCTCCTGAGAGGACAAGAGGCTCTAGATGAGACTCCTAGTAGTGAGAGGCAAGGAGAAGGAAGTAGCCACCTCAAAACCTGATAGGAATCCCAGTGATGGAAGGGGGACACCAACACACCCACAAAACCTTCGACTCATAAGTCACCTGACCTACAAGATGTATAGGTACTAAGATGGAACAATGAAGAAGGCAAGGGTAAATCAATGACTGGCACAACCTGAGACCCACCACATGGGAGATAGTTAACCCCTGACAAAATTAATGATTCATATATGCTTGCAGTCAGGAACTTAGCATAAAGGTCCTATAAGAGGTTCCACCCAGCAGAAGATCAAACAATGAAGAGACCCACAGTCAAACATTAGGCAGACGTGACCTAGGCACACTATACATGTGCAACTGATTGACAGCTCAGTCTTCATGTGAATATCCAGACAAGTGGAGAGGGGACTTCCTTTTCATGTGGACTCCATTGCCAGTTTGAGGATCACTTTTCCCTATTGGGGTTGCAATGTATAGCCTCAAGGGAGGAAGTTGCTCTTTAAATATATATATATATATATATATATATATATATATATATATATATATTTCTTCAGGTTACATACATCTCCATCACAGTGTCCTCTTTCCACCCCTCCCAGTCATGCTCTCCCACCCTCTACCCCCTATCCCATCCATCCCACTCCTCTGGAGTATAATGTACCTACATAATAGTCCCCCACCCCAGTTCAGCAGTCATATGAGAGCCAAGAGCCTCCTCATACACTGGGGGCCTACAAGGCAACACCACTAGGCAAAGTGTCTCACTGACAGGAAAAAAAGTCTATGTTCATGTTCCCTTTGGTGCATTGGTTGTAGTATAGTTATCCTGGACTATATGGCTAAAATCCGATTATAAGTGAATAGATGCCATGTGCATCCTTCTGAGTCTGGGTTAGCTCACTCAGGATGAGCTTCTCTAGTTCCATCCATTTGGCTGCAAATTGCGTAGTTTCGTTGTTTCTGATGGCTGAGTAGTATTCCATTGTGTAGATTTACCACAGTTTTTTTATCCATTCCTTGGCTGAGGGACATCTGAGTTGTTTCCAGTTTCTAGCTATTGCAAATAAGGCTGCTATGGACATAGATGAGGAAACTTCCTTGTGATTCAGTGAGGATTCATTTGGATGTATACCCAGAAGTGGTATGGCTGGGTCCTGAGGCAGAGCTATTCCGAGTTTCCTAATATCGCCAGACTGACCTCCATAGTGGTTGCACAAGTCTGCACTCCCACCATCAATGGAGGAGAGTTCCCCTTTCTCCACAACCTGGTCAGCATGTGCTGTCATTTGAGCTTTTGATCTTAGCCATTCTGATATGTGTGAGATGGAATCTCAGAGTCGTATTAGGTTAAATTTCTCTGATGATTAAGAAGGCTGAGCATTTCGTCAAGTGTCTCTTAGCCATTAGGCATTCCTCCTTTGTGAATTCTCAGCTTAGCTCTGTTAAATATCTGGGGGTTATTACCATCCCTGATTTCAAGCTGTATTACAGAGCAATAGTAATAAAAACAGCATGGTACTGGCCTTGAAACAGACCAGTGGATCAATGGAATCAGATTGAAGACCCAGAAATGAATTAAGTGACCTATGGTCACTTAATTTTTCCCAAAGAAGCCAAAACCATGCAATGGAAAAAGCCAGCATCTTCAACAAATTGTGCAGTCTAACTGGATGTCAACATGTGAAAGAATGAAATAAGGCCCATACATATCACCTTGTACAAAACTTAAGTCCAAGTGGATCAAAGACCTTAACATAAGGCCAGACACACTAATTCTATTAGAAGAGAAAGTGAGCAAAGACACTTTGCTCTAGTGGTGCTGCCTTGTAGGTGCCCAGTGTATGAGGAGGCTCTTAGCCCTCATATGACTACTGGACTGGGGTGGGGAACTGTTATTTTGGGACGCTCCACTCCAGAAGAGTGGGATGAAAGGGATAGGGGGTAGAGGGTGGGAGAGCAGGACTGGGAGGGGTGGAAAGAGGACACCGTGATGGAGGTGTAACCTGAAGTAATGAATAAATAATTTTTTTTAAAAAAAGGAGAGAAAGTGGGGAAAACTCTAGAACTCATCAGCACAGGCTACCACTTTCTGAACAGAACACCATCAGCTCAGTATCTAAGACCAAAAATCAATAAATGGGACCTCATAAAACGGAAAAGCTTCTGTATGGAAAAGACACTGTCATTTGAACCAAACAGTGGCCTACAGATTGTGAAAAAAATCTTCACCAACCCAACATCTGACAGAAGGCTAATATCCAAAATTTACAAAGAACTCAAGAAATTAAATGCCAAGAAACCAAATAATCCAATAAAAAATGAGGAAGTTGCTCTTAGGCCATATCTTGCTTTATGAACTGGAGGGGGTTGAAATAAGGAGGGGTGGCTTCCCTTTTCTGAGGAGAAGGGGAGGGTAAGAAGGGGGAAGAGAGTTAGAAGAATGGACTGAGAGGAAAGGAAGGATGGTACCAGGATTGCAGTGTAAAATAAATTAATATTTTTAATTATGGTTTTAATTATTACATTTTCACAATTCACAAATTTATGATTTATGTACATGCATTCATAGATTGCCTGTTGTTGTTCCTCCTGTCTTGTGGCTTTTCATTCTTAAGTGATTTTTTTCATCCTGCCACTCACTGTTCTGGAGCTAATCTTGAGATCATGATTTCACTTCAAATATTATAAATTTCACTATTCAATAGCATGCATGTATATAACTACATATGCCTATATAAATATTATAGATATGAGTGTTCTTGTTAGTATTACTGTTCAGAGTTGCTGGTTCTTTGACTATTACTGTGATGGATTTAAACTGGAACCAGGGTAAGTGTAGCGCTTTGGGCATTGGAGGGCCACTTAGATGCATCCCCACCTTCCTGATAGACTTAATTCTCTATCCTTTCCTAATCCACCAGAGCCATATCACTAATAGAGAAACAGCATACTCATTTTTGATTGCTCATAGATATGCCGGACATTTATTCTCTTCTGACTCTTTCATTGTGCTGCAAGGCAGGGCAGGTTACAAGGCCTTTGAAAAGCATGATAAGGGGAGAGGAAGCGGAGTATATGCTCCCTCTCCTTCCATCATGTCAGACAGAAGTTGAGGTGCAGATGAACACTCAGCATTCACCTGGGCATGTGTAAGAGATCAGCTGGAAAATTAAATATTTTCTTATTGTTACTATCCCCATTCCAAGTTTTCTGCTGCTTGGTGACAAAGAAAGTTCTTCTTGCAAACTAGAACCGCAGTTGAGGTCCTCTTTGACTCACTGCAAAAGGTTGATAGTGCTCACTGGACAGGTAAAAGACCCACTTGTATGATATTCACTTCGGAATTTAAAGTTTAAAAAAGACAGTAGCTTTACTATATTGTCCAGTGTAGTATCTGAGGATGGCATTATGGACATTTCCATGAGATATCACTCTTAATGTCAATGACCTGCCAATTAAAATCATTATAATAGATGATTCTTGAAGTCCTGATCCCCATAAGACTGACAATGACAAGAAAATGACAGGGATTTCTTCCAATGCTACCAAATGGAACACATTGAAATATGGTAATGTTTTTTACATTTTAAATAATAGAAAAATCTTTTATTCAGCTTTGCTTGTTTTTTTGATATAAGTTGCTACATAGTCTAGGCTGGTCCACAGCTGTGAACTCAATTATGTCTGTGAATTCCTAATTATGCTGACCAAATCTCCTAATCACTAAGAATACAGGTATATAACACCCTAACTCTCAAAGGAAAATGTTTTAGTAGCATCAGAGATAATAAGTTTTGATTTTCTTTCTTTTTCACTTTTTTTTATACTTTATTTTTTTTTATTTCTTCAAGTTACATCTCAGTCACAATCCCTTCCCTACTCCCCCTTCCTGTCTCACCCTTCCACCCTCTTCCCCCCAACAGCTTCCCCTTTCAGTCCAACAAATGGTTCCTTCTCTTATAACAGTAAATACTATACAAAACAACAGAAATAAATATGCCACATTTATGAGAGTTAAATGGCCCAGCATACATTCCCAATGTCCAGTTCATACATATTTGGCCCCTGACTTTAACATTCTACCATCTAACCATCTCTGATCATGTTTCTTTATTTGCCCAAACAGCTTGCAGATCTACCACTCTTTTCCCCATATACTCAACTTTGTGTCACTTTAAAAAACCACTTTGTGCTATCTATCCATATATTCTTCTGTCTGTGACCTTCCTTCCACTGATATGTAGTTTATCTACCAGAAATGATACTCTGGAAAACTGTCTCTCCCTTTCCCAGCAGTAACCAGCTATCAATAGGTCCTCAGGAAATTGTGGGACTTAATGCCCACCTTACCTCTCTCCACTTGGATTCAGTCTGGTTTGAGATTGCATCGGTTCTGTGCATGCTGTCACGTCTGCCTTTGCCCTTGACTGCCCAGAAAACAGTTTGCCTTCACCATCCACCACCTCTGGCTCTTATTGTCTTTCTACTCCCAGGTATGCAATGATCATTGAATTATAGTGGAGGGGGTGTGATTTAGAAATGCCACTGAAGGATGATATTCAGTCTCATATTCAGTTGTGGAGACTGTGGCAATCACCAGTTAGTACAAACAGAAGCTTCTCTGGTGAGGTTTGAGAGGTGCATTACAATATGAATCCAGTGAGAAGTTGTTGGAATTGAATTTATACTTTGTCCACTTAGCAGAAAAATGCCATTAGTTTCATCCCTAAGTCCTATGACAAGCTAACTATATATTCTTGACCCAAGAGCAGTGACAATTAATGATTTCATCTTGTAGCATTGACCTTAAAGTCAACCAGAGAGTAGGTGGCTACTCCCAGGGGTGGTAATGATATCGAAGGGTTAAGATATGTAGAAACACCCCACTCTGGAGGAGTAGGATAGGAGGGAAAGGGGAGAGAGGGAAGGAGGGTGGGTCCCCAGGGGTAGAAAGAGGGCATTGTGATGGATATGCAACTTGAAGTAATAAATAAACCTTAAAAATAAAGATGGGAGAGGAAGTCAGTGTTCAGAAATATAGTCACTGGTGACCAGTGCAACAGTTAGCTTCAAACCCATGCCCACAACACTTTTTTTTCCCTTTTTAAAGTAGAATATGACATCTCTCCTTGGTCTTTAGAGTTAATCACTATCTAATAAATAAATGCTTTAAAAATTGCAAAAGCTAAAAGAGAATCTAATAGTTAAATTCAAACTAAATTGGGCCACCATGAAAAGTAGAACATCAGATATACAATGAAAAATGATGTAGAAAACCTACAATTATCAAGAAGTACAGGATGCTATGTTATCTAAGGACCATGAAAAAAATCAGAATGTTAAGATCTTTTGCTTAGCAGAAGCAGAGATGACTCTCTATAACTGAGAATGTGAAGAGTTTAGCTTTTTTTACTGGCTAACAATTTGAAAAGTTTAGAAATGAGACATAACTTCAAAAATATGTATTGCATCATCTACAATGTTCATGCATTAGAATATTTTTGTCTCTAGATAACAATATGCAAAATATCAGTCAAACATAAATTTAAAAAATTAAAATACTTCATACAAATAGCTACTTTTCTATGTCCTCATTATGTTACAAAGTATCTCCCAACATGATTGGCAAGAAATAGATAATACATGCTTTAAAATGTATTCTATGTATCTTCAAATTTGTTTTAAATGGCAGTTAGCCAATAATTTCTAATAATTCTACAATTATGCACTGAAGTTTATATTTTTTACTTTTTCAGAACAAATGCAACTAATTAGTGAGAAAAATCTCACAAAATAATTATATATGTAAAGTACAAATGATATAAAATATTGATATATTTATATACATGAAATATATAATACTAAACATGTAATGCTTACATAAATATAATAGATATTCTAATCACTAAAATACATAATTTTAAATGTAAATTTTATATTTTTGAGAATTCCATGAGTTCTGTTGTTACAACATCTCCATGGTGCTCACCAACTCCTCCCATGTCCAACATTTTCTCAAGTTCATGACCTTTTATTCTTTAATTATTGTTGCTTTACATATATAATGTACATATGTGCATACATATATGTAAGCATATATATGCATATATACATATAAATTCATGTATGTAGGAATTTATAAATACATTCTGCTGAGTTTTTAATGTTGTTTGCTCATATGAATTTGGTGCAGTATCTTAGTATTGGAAAATCTATCAGTGGGCTTATTTCTGGAGATGACTAATTCTTCATCTTTCAACAACCATATTATCTGTGGCTTTTCAATTAGGGATGGAACCTTAAAAGAATTCCTCCATTCACATTTTGATATTGCACTGTTATAAATAATTTAAAATATATTTGATTTATTATTAAACTGTTAGCCCTCTATTTAAAAACTCAAGTTTTTTAAGACAAGCCTCTGTTCTAACTATTAAATTGTTTAAGTCATGCTGCTGGAGTCATGATATGCTCTTAAAATCCTCACCATAAGTTGAACCCTTCCTTATGTGTTTGGTTGACTGTGATCCGGTAAAACCAGATGAATTAGGATGATAGATTGAGCAGCAAAAGTATGTGCTCACCTCAGAAGGCTCTCCTCATTTTAGTGGTGTTTTGAGCCAGCTTCATCAGATTAGTTTTCATGGCTTCCAGTATCACCTGACTGAACCAAAGTAACACTTCACATTTGCTGGCACCTTGCTTGATTCATTATTGATTTCATTACTTATCTCCCAGGCTTGCTGACTCCAGGCACCTTTGCCTGAAGCCCATATCAGCAACCCTTGCCAAAAATCCCTGAAGTTTCTGGAGTGTCTTTTCGTTGCTTCTTTAACATAGTATAAGACCTACTAAATTTAAAAGCTCTACATTTTCCAAATGTATCAAGTATTTTAATCCTTTGACAAGTTTTTAAGATATTTTAAAATTATTAAGGCTTATATTAATAAATTTATCTTCCTCCAGCAATGGTTTAAAATCCAAGTATGGCATTGGGTAATTTTTTGGTTAGTTATCATATAAACACACAATTTTAGCTTTCATTTATATCTAGGAAAAAAGTATACATTATAAAAGAATACATGTGATTAGTTAAAATACTTACTCTTATATCTGTTTACTTTACTAACCTATTCCTCAGTTAATGTACTAGATATAAGAGAAATATGTTTCTTTATCATTAAATATTTTAAGTGTTCAATTTGATCACAATCTTTGTTGTAGACAGACAAATATGCACACACACACATACACAAACACACACACAATTTCCCAAGACAATAAGATTTCTGAATCTCCTTCTGTTACAGGAATAATGAATGTAGTATGAAATATTAATCCATGTAAATGTTCTTTAAAATATTTCCCATATATTAAAAACTAATCTATGCTCATAATATGAAGAACTAACAATGCAATTCATGTTGGGAATTTCCATGGTACCTCTGTTCTGGGTGATCTTATAGGGCTAAGATGCTAGTAGCAGGGGACCCTTGTAACTCCAGCTTAATCCCATAAGCTTCACAATCCATAACCAGTTTTATACATACCCTTGGATATTACAAGTTGATATTTATATTAATGGTTGCTTTTCTCTTTTTATAATACAAGACAGTTTTTTTGCTTTATGTATTTGAATAAAATACAGAGAAATTATCATTCTCTTTGCTTATTGTTGAGATGAAGATTGCTTACATTTCTACTGATACTCATTTCTATATGTGGACAATATTGCTTTTCCGTTATCTCCATTACATCCTACAGAGCTCATGGAATTGGAATAAAATCTATATTTTTAAGTTTTTCTCTACTAATAAAATAATATAATAGAAATATTTAAGTCCCTCAAATATACATTTTAATGAAAACAGCAATAATTATATCAGCCTATATGATTTCTAAATATTATCCTTTTAGATATCATCCTTTACTTTTTGGGTTAATATAAATTTTATGATATATGTTATTTATTTTTGATAGACATGCAAACAGTGTTGAAGCACTTGGCAGAACATTTTCTGCATGCAAGTTCTATGAAAATAAATACCTTCAGTATAAGTATCAGTGTCATAGGAATGTGTGGAGACATGCACAGAAGCATGGAATCAAACTGTATTAACAGACAAATCTATGAATCAATGTAAGTTACACAGCATAAAAGTCACTCAAAACTTAAATTGTGCATTTTCTTATGTATCCATGGACGAAAATGAAGTTGAAACAATGTTGCTTACAGGTAGTTTTCAAGATATGGTTTAATGCTTCAATCAACAAAACCAGGGCTGTGATAAGTACATTTTGAAGTTCACTCATAACATTTTTGAGAAGATCCACTTCTAACCTCATATGTATGGCTACTGACAGTTCTCAGAATGTTTTTGGTTTTTTTTTTTCTGTTTATTTATTACTTCAGGTTACATCTCCATTGCAGTACCCTCTTTCTTCCCCTCCCAATCATGCCTTCTGACCTTCTACCCCCTATCCCATCAAACCCACTGCTGAGAGAGTAGGGGCATTTTTGCCCAGTAGGAATTATCTCCTGATGGGAGATTTATTTTTGATGCTCATTTTCTTCTTCAAAGTCAAATGGCAGCTTTCTGTAGCTGACTTAATCTTAAGTCAAACAATTGTTAAAAAAATAAAAGCATCTTTATTTATTTTTTCCTTTATTTTTTATTTCTTCAAGCTACATCTCAATCGCAGTTTCCTCCTATTCCCCCCTCCAGTCCCACCCTCCCACCCTCAACCCCCCATCCTCTTCCCTTTTTTTTACAATGTCCCCTTTCAGTCCATTTTCTGTATGCCTCTAAGGGTTCTGAAGACATATATTGATTTATTTATAAATCTATCATCTATCTATCTATGAACAAACAAACTGTATTTTTAATCATTTACTATCTGTTTAACCTATTAATTCTATTTTGTGATAAATTAAGACTAGTATTTGACATGACCAGTAGCTCAACTGGTCAGTCAACTTGTATTATCCAGACTCCTAAACAGATTGCAACAGCAACCCATAAAAGGATTAGAAGTAAGCCTGTACTTTTAAATGATTTTTATAGGCACAATATATTATATAAGTTGAAATATACATAATATGTGTCTAAATATAAAATTCTATAACAATGAACCAAAATTTAAACTTAATTTTTATCAATATAAAAAATTCTATACCAATGTATCAAAAGATAACCTTATTTGAGAATAACAATAGTTTTAAGTTTCAGAGCAGATTCAATAATCTCTCCTTATATCTTATCATTTCTATATATTATATACATATGTATTTGTGTGTGTCTATATATATATATATATATATATATATATATATATACACATATTCCCCCTCTTTTTCTTTTCAAGTCTTTTCCCCCTGTAAAAGGGAGAAAGGATAGAAAAAAGAAAGAAATACCTGAGCCTAACTTCCTACACCGTGTTTAATAAGACCATATAACAATTTGTAAACATTACCCCTAAACAACATCTATGACCCATCAAATGACCAAGGAATCATCCACTCCACTTATTGGAAATGGGACATCACTCTTTAAAACTGCTTCCTGCTGAATTGGGACATAGAAAATCTGTTTGGGGGCCCAAATAAAATGGAAAAAATGGTCAAGCAAGTCAATTATAACATTTGTTGTCCAGTCTCTATGTGCTCAGCAATTTGAATGTCCTGAGCAGTTTGTAGTCTGAAGCTGGACTTAGGGTAAAAAAGTTCAGGGCTTTATTGAAGTCCTGACTGGAATATTCTGTGAGGCTGGGCCATCTCAGCAAGCTGTTTGAAGTTGCTCTGGATGCATATTTTTGAGGAAACAGCTATTGAGGCAATCTGTGAGGCTGGATCATTTGGGTTACTTGTCTTGTCTTCTTTGGACTCTGATCCCTTTGTTCTGAAAATATATAATTTCTCACAAGTAACATATAGTTCTGCACTTACCAAAATGCCTTGGCTATGCAGGATGCACAAATCAATTAAGAAATATTTTCTATTCTTTTTTTAAACAGAAGAAAGACATTTGTAAGTCTCCATTTATGACATATAAAAGGATGGTGTGTAATAGTATTACATATATATGCTATATGTAATCATTTTAAATTGAAAATACAGCATAAGACTGTATGGAGTTTAAGTATTCACCTCTACAGTTGACAAACATTTATTAATCGATTAAAATAGGTTTATTCTGTGTTGTTCTGGCTTTTTGTAGATTAGGTTGGCCTCAAACTCAAAAGGAACCTATCTGTCTCTGTTTTTGTATCCCATGTTTTGGGATCAAAGGTATGCTTTCATATATTTTCTCTTTCCTTTTCTCCTTTCTTTGGAGATTGAATTTCTATGTGGATATATCTATCCTTATTGAGACGGGTTTTTCTTTGTATTTTGGGCTGTCTTGATTCGCTCTGTAGAACTCTGTAGATTAGATTGGCCTTGAACACACAAGGAACCTGTTTTGTCCTTCTCTCCCAAGTTTTGAGTTCAAGGTATGAAATTAAATAATTGAATTACCCTTATTAAACAATAAGGGTATTGTTTTTTATCAATATAAAAAATTTTGTATTAGTTTGAGGTCCAGTTCTTCCATGGAAGCCCCATTCTTAAGGAGATTGCTGTAGAATAGCATGATATGCTATTTTATGTTAGCTTTTCTTAACTGTTGGCTGTGTGAGGCATGCAGGTTTTTAATTTTTATTTTATTTTATTTTATTTTTTGAGACGTGATTTCTCTGTGTATCCTTTGTAATTACAGAAGTATATGTTACTTTTGGAAATTATATATTTTCAGAACAAAGGGACCAGAGAAAGGGATCAGAGAAGTAGCCCAGATGATACAGCCTCATACACTACCTTAATAACAGTTTCCTCAAAAATATTCATCCAGAACAACTTCAAAACAGCTTGCTAAGATGATCCAGCCTCTCAGACTATTCCAGCCAGTACTTCAATAAAATCTTGAACTTTCCCATCCTATGTTCACCTTGGACTATAATCTGCTCAGGACATTCAAATTGCTGAGCACATAGAGACTGGATAACAAATATTACTATTAGCTTGTTTAACCATTTTTCCATTTTCTTTAGGCCCCCAAAGAGGTTTCTTGCATCCCAAATCAGCAGGAAGCAATTGTAAGAGAGGTACGCTCCATTCCCAAAATGCGGGGTTGATGATATTTTGGTCATTTAATGTGTTGCAGATGTTGTTCAGAGGGATTGGTTACAAGTTGTTAAATGGTCTTGTTAAGTAAAGTATAGGAGATTAGACTCCTATAAAAAGAAAAAGGACTTTTCTCTTTCTTTTTCTTTTCTCTATCCTTCTTTCTCTCTTATATAGGGGGAAAGACTTGAAAAGAAAAAAATAGGGGATATGGGACTATAATATAGAAATGATAAGATATGAGGGTAGATTATTGAATCTGTTCTGAAAATTAAGGCTATTGTTATTCTCAAAATAAGGTATCTTTTGACACATTGGTATAGAATTTTGTATGTTGATACAAAATTAAGACTAAGTTTTGATTCATTGGTATAGAATTTTATATTCTGACAAACAAATATGTATATTTCAACTCCTATATAAGGTATTGTGCCTATACACTTCATGTATAAGTACAGATTTGCTTCCAATCCTTTTATAGTTTGCTATTGCAAATTATTTAGGAGTCTAGGTAATACAGGTTGATGGCTGGCCAGACAAACTCCTGGTCATGTCAAATACTAGTCTTAATATATCACAAAATAGGCTTACCAGATTAAAGAAATAGTAAATGGTTAAAAATATACAGTTTGTCTTTTACAAACAAACAAGATAAATAGATAGATAATAGATAGAAGATAGATAGGTAGATGATATATAGATTTACAAATAAATAAATAGATGTTTTCAAAACCCTCAGGGGCATACACAAAATTAAATTTAAAGATATTTTTATTATTTTAGGAATTTTTTAACTTGAGGCAGTCAACTCATGACAATTTCCATTTGACATGGAAGGAGACAATAACCATTAAAAAATCTCCATCAGGAGATAATTCCACTGTGCAAAAAATATCCCTGCTCTCTCAACAGACTATATACAGTCCAAAGATGGACCAGAACTTAAATGCAGGTAAGTCGATGTCCTGATTCTTCAGATGCAGAGTGAGAAAATCCTTCTTATTTCCTGCTGAACAATTTAGACTGTGAGATACAGTTGACTAGAAGGCTGAAGATGATGCACAATGGTATCGAGAGACTGGGAGTGTCTAAGCATCAAATTGTCATTTTTCTTTTCTATAAGCTGTTCTTCTCTATTTCCTACTCACTCAAATAATAATTTTATCCCTTCTTATATCTTTGATGGGGTTGAAGACATAATAGATACAAAATTTCAATTGAACTTGAGTTGTTTAGGATTTAAGAGGATATTTTCAAGTCTAAATAAAATCTTTAGGTTTATAAATATAGTATAGTACAGAAAATATTTAGGCTCAGAACTTTAGAAACACCAAGGTTTATAGATGATTTTTTTCTTCTACAAAATTGCCTGATTCAAATAGGCTAACCATTATATGTGTAACTTTTATATATGATTTTCTTGATTGTTCATATTTTTTCTTAATGCGTTTACTATATGACCTAAAAACATTAGCCTTTTTATTAGACAAAGGGAGGGAATTGATGGCGTGATGTTATACGTTCTAAATGTTAATTAACCTGCTCCCAGACACTTGCTTGATTTATGTCAAGTAATGCTGAGTTACCTTGCTTGTCTCTGATTGGTTAAATAAATGCTGAGGCCTGAGATTGGGCAAAGACAGAGGTAGGTGGGACTAAGGTGCTCAGGCTTCTATAGCAGGGATGTTGGTGGTTAGAAGAAGCTTCCTGAAGAAGAAGAAGCCAGGAGCAGGAAGAAAGAAACACATGCCATGGGTTTGAGAAAAGAACCACAATCCATGTGGCCTGGAACATCAGTATATATAGCATGGACAAAAACAGCCCAGCGACATATATATATATATATATATATATATATATATATATATATTATACAGGGCTTTATTTAGGGATAGAATAATAAGATAGATTATATGGGCTAAGACAGTACAATCCAGGCCAAAGCTTATTAAAATTCATCACGTGTGTCTCTGTGCTCATTTATAATGTGGGTTAAGGATTAACACCACCGTCCAATTAACAATAATCTAAATACAGACAAACAATTTAAATACTTAATTTCTACAATCCACCCATTTACTTCTAATTCCTGAAAGACATTTCCATGACATGAATCCCTGCTACTCACTCTTGTTTCAGTATTAATGCCTTACTTTGCTTGTAACTCTTAGTAGAAAAAATAGAAAGAAAAAAGAAAGAAAGAAAAAAAGAAAGAGAAAGACTGAATGTTGTGCCCCTGAGAGAGCAGAGATTATCTTATATGTCCATCCATATAACCTGAAGTGTTAAACCATAGTCATGTGAAGACTTATAATAATAACTAATTTAGTCCTAGTACATTAGCTCAGGATGTAAAGGTACCTGCCAGTAAGTGTGATCACTTAAGTATGATTATTAGGATCATAAAAAAAAAGAAGGAAACTAACTTCTGTTAGTGAGCCTCCGATTTCCACATGTCCACAATGGCATGAATGTACTTTCACTCTAGTAGATAAACAAAAGTAATGAAAACATATTTTTAAAACTAGCATGAAGTCAGTAAAAAATTCATATACTGCTGTCCACAAAAAGAGTTAGGTAACTAGGTACAGTAAAGTCCACACATAAAACAATACCTGTCTAGAAACAGTTAAAAATTGAAAGCTAAATAGATCTTTTTCACATAAACAAGATTTCTATCTTATGTAGAACTCTGTAAAGAACATATTCACAGAGAATGTGTCAGCTATTATTTTCATTAAGTATGAATAGATACTTGATAAAAAACAATTTAAGCCAGGTGTGGTGCCACACCTTAATCCCAGCACTTGGGAGACAGACGTAGGTGGATCTCTGTGAGTTCACAGCCAGCCTGGTTTACAAAGTGAGTCCAGAAAAGCCAATGAAACACATAGAAACCCTGTCTCAAAAAAACCTAAAAAGAAAGAAAATAAAAGAAACAAGTGAAAAGCAGCTCTAATTATTACAGATAATTCCAGGTATGACCATGATAATGTAACCATTAACTTGTAACTAAAAGAAAATATCCCCTTTATATTATTTTGCACAGAACTATTAATATTAGCCAGGAGTTGATATCCCAATGTCAGAGGATGGCATAACTTAACTTGAAAAGTAGAAACCAGAGAAAGAACAGTAGGAAGTCCCTGGTTTATACTTAAAACACAAAATAATTTTACTGTGAGCCTTTCTCCAGTCCTTCTCCAGAGGGACATATGGCCTTTTACAAGAGTAACTGTACACAAGCAGAAAGAAAACAATTAAACTTTCTGTGGCCTATTTGATACTGGTACTGAATTAATACTGATTTCAAGACATCCTAAGAAACTCAATTCCCTACAATTAAAGAAGGAGCTTTCAGAGATCAGGTGACTAATGAAATTTTGGCTGAAGTCAAATCACAGTAGGTTTAGTGGGTCCCCAAACTTTTCCTGTAATTATTTTCCCAGTCCCAGAATGTATAATTGGGACAGATACACTTAAAAGTGGGTAGACTTTGCACGTGGGTTCTCTGACTTCTGAAATGAGGACTATTATGATTGAAAAGGCTTAAAGGAAACTTTTAGAATTGCCTTGGCCAAAGAAAATAACATCACATCCCTGGAGAAATTGCAGAAATTAGTGCCACCACCAAGGACTTGAAAAATGCAGGGGCAATATTTCTTACTACATCTCCTTTTAACTCTTTTACGTGGCCAGTGGAAAAGACAGATGGAATGTGGAGAACAACAGTTGACTATTGAAAACTCAATTAAGAAGTGACTACAGTTGCAGCTGTTGTACCAGATGTGGTGTTCTTACTTGAACAAATTAACACATCTCCTGGTATATGATATACAGCTATTGATCTAATAAGGAACACCACATGCAATTTGCTTTAAGTTGACAAGGCCAGCAATACATCTTTACAGTTTTGTCTTGGGGATATTTTAACTCTCCAGCTCTGCTTTGTAACTTACTTAGAAGTGACCTTGATCATCGGTCTATTCTATAAAATATCACATTGTTGCACTATATTGACAACATTATGCTGATTAGACCAAGTAAACAGGGGGTAGCAACCATTTTGAACTCATTGGTAATATATATGCACATCAGAGAATTAAAAAACAGAATGTCTTAGTTAGGGTATCTATTGCTGCAATGAAACATTAGGACCAAAAGAAAGTTGGGAAGGAGAGGGGTTATTTGACTTGCACTTCCAGTTGTAGTCCATCATTGAAGGAAGCTAGGTCAGTGCTTGAAACAGGGCAGGAACATGGAGTCAGGGGCTGATGCAAGGCCATGAAGGGGTGTTACACACCAGCTCATTCCAAAATTCCAAAGAGTTCTTCTGTGACTCACCTATAGGGACCTGCCAAGTCTCCAAATATCATCTCTATCTGCCACTGACATCTCAAGTGCCATCAGGTCTACTGGATCATATGGTCCACATGGTAGAACAACATGCACAGCATCCTGGAGCTATTGAAGAGTTTTGTCCTGTTCCAGGCCCAACACAAATCTACCAGCTTCCCTAGTACTAGATATATGGGCTAGAGTAACACACCTAAGTGAGGAGTGTGCTGTCTGAAGAATCAAATAGGCTGATTAAATATTGTGCTTATTTCGTGGTGGTGAGTGGGGCCAGGTACAATAACATGTTCTTCACCTTAAAAAGAGTATCTCCAAGTGCCCTGTCCCTCTGAGCTAGAAGGACCTTGAAATTTGGTTGTATTTTATATTATTCAAGTTCTCTAGAGTTCTAGAATAACAGAACATATAGGATGTGTATGTACATATTAATATAATATATATGTATATATATATGGATAGATATATCCAGTTATTGCTCAGTCCATGAGACTAGATGACTAAGCTGGTGGTTAGTGTATGCTGGAATACTGAAGAAGTAGGCTCTAATTTGAGGTGAAGAAAAGACTTTTTAGGAAGGTAAGGCAAGTAGGCCAAGAATAAAAACTTCTTACTTCCATGGCCTGGATCATAGCATTGTCCAGATTAGATCTGGATTAAAGATCTAGAATGAAGTGTGCCTTTTAAAAGCTAAAACAATCTGGATTAAAGACTTCCCTTTAGATTAAAGACTTGCATTTAATCCTCAAATCTGGATTAAAATGGATCTTCTCATTCCTAATGAAGCAAAAACCCCTCACAGGTGTGACCTTCAGTCTGATTTTATTTTCAGATGTTGTCAAGTTAACAACCATCACAAGTTTAGCTCTTGTCAACTTGACACACAATCTTATCTCTTCATGCTGTGATTAATTTCCAAATTAAGACAGTAATCAGGTCATAATAAAACCTAAACATGATACAACTATCCCAAGTAACCCACAAACATGTTAAAAATGTAATTGATGTCAAATCACATGATAAAAAAATTGAGGAAAGAAAACAGAATGTGTAAGTGCCTTTGCTTATGTATGGGTCAAGGTTGTCTGATACAGCCACTCAATGAAATAAATAGGACTCAGATTGGAGAGGCCACAGTAAAACTGAGAGTGTAAAAATTGTTTTGACTGCAATCAGACTGTGTATACTCTTATCAACTTGCTTTTGCCAGGATAATACAGTTGTAGTTGCCAGAATACAATGATGTTGGAAAGCTATATGGGGTACACAAAATCAATATATAAGACCAATTGTCCTGTCAAGCTTCCAAGCTTGACTTCTAAGGGAACACACAAAGAAACACAAAGCTTGCTTGAACACATCACTGCCTGAGGGAGTATAACAGTCTCTCAGAAACTGAAAAGCACATGGTGCCCCGTAGCCATGGACTCTAACCTAAAAACAACCTATGACATATGTCTCTGAAGGTAGCTCTGTTAGGCAACTGCACAATTTCCTGCAACAAATATCTGCAAATGTATTCTTAACAAAGTATGACAGAAACACTCATGTCAATCATAATCCTTTTCTTCTACAACTGGACATGTGACCTTAGCCTTAGCTGGTACTTATAACTACCCATTTTGCATTTCCTCCACCTCCCAAGGACTTAGCTCTTCTCATGGAGCATAGCTAAAATCTTCATTCCTCATTGCTCTCTGCCCTTCGTCACCCTCCCTGGATTAAGCCATAGTAGTTTCTAATTGACTTTAATCAGAAGACATGGAAGCACAAGCAGTCATCATAAGACATTTCCTGCACTCCATGCATAATGTTTCTTACCTACCCTCTGGAGAATCAATCTAATTTCCCTAACATATCTGAATCAATCACTCCTCCTAACATTTTTATTCTTTTCTTAGCCTGCTGGTTTAAAAGCATTAGAAATACAAAGTGTTCATGTGGATGTCTGAACTTCCAGTTCAATGGAATGATTTTTATGCTCCTGATTATATCTTGCTCTAAGAATAAGGAAACATTATGAACAATTTGATCTTTAAGACTATTTAGGCAAAAAAAAAAAAAACAGGATTAAGGTAAACCTATTAGAATTACACCTATTTTTTCAACAAAGTCTTTAAATGGCAGCAGGGCCTGGCAGAAGTCAGTTCTCTATATTTGAATCTTTTTCTCCTAATGGGGCTGCCTCCTATGCCCTTAATAAGATATGATGTTTCTATTCTCATGCAACTTGACATACCAAGGCTGGTTGATATCCATGGGAGGCCTCTCTTTTCCTGAGGAGAAAGGGAGGAAGAGTGGATGAAAGAGGGGAGGTGCAAGGGAAAGACTGGGAGGAAAGGAGGGGGAGGAAACTGAGATGGGGATGCAAAGTAAATAAATAACTTAATAATAAAAAATAGGACATTTAATTATGTAAATTATTGCAGAAATATTACAATTAAAGTAATCGTAGGTTTTCAAAGTATTGCAGAATTTAGTATGATATAAGCCTAACTTCTAAAATGATTGAAGATGTAGTTTTTCTCATCATGTTCATATATACATGTTTAGAGGTTTGTTGTTCTAAGAAATTGCAAGGAAGAATTAATTCCATATTTCAAAGTCATGGACCACCTAACTGATAAAATCCTTATGACATAGTATTGAAAACAGTTTACATGAAAAGAATGTTCTACATGAGAACGTTTGAAAATTATACTGCTGGAATTAACAACTACAACAACAACAACAAACAAACCTATGAGTTCACCATGGCGATTGCCAGTATAAGAAAAAAAAATACCTTTGTTCTGATTTTTTTAAGTTTTCTTCTTCTGCCCAATTTCCATTGCTATTTCAAAATGAAATATTACATATTTTTTAAAATTCTCTAAGATGTGAAGATAAACCCTTCCTGCTCAGTACACAATAATCAAAAACTGACAAATTACTTTTGTAGGACTTTAAATATTTTAGGTCAGCAATAGCAAAACACAAGCCTTTGAACAGTAGACCACCTCAAATGAAAGTATATTTTGGTTTTTAGCTTCATGATTTAGTAGGTTTTGGAGAAACAAGCCTATTAAACTTTATTAATACTAGATGAAGCTTTTCTGAAGGGTAAGAGACACAAGACAAAGGGTATCCTGAGCTTTGCAGTTATCTCACTGGATTTTTTTCCTACACATGTGCATTTGCTGATCTATTAAATATATGACTAGAGTTTGAGTGCAATACAAGAAGTTATTCTAAAATTTCACATATATGTGTTTTACAAGTATGAGTGCTATATGTGGTGTGTGTATGTGTGTGTGTGTGTGTGTGTGTGTGTGTGTGTGTGTGTGTGTGGTGTTTTCTTACACAGGTCTGCCTTCATACATGCAGAGGCTGGAGGAAAACACTGAATGTCTCATTCTGTCCTGCTTTCAAACTTAATATTCTCTTAATGCAAGAATTCTAGTGAACCTGAATTAGGTGGCAGCAGCCAAGTCCCAGAGAGCTTCCCATTTCTGACAACAAAACATTGGACTCATAAGTTTATGCTGCCAGATCCAGCTTTTTACTTTAGTGCTTGGAATTTGAACTGGAATCCTCAAGCTTGTGCAAGGAGTACTTTTATCTTTACACATAGAACCATCTTCCCAACCTCTAAAAATATGACTTCAATTTAACAAAGTATATCTCATCCAACTTCTAAGGATCAGGGATCCATTAGAGAAGAGGCTGAAAGGTGACAGCCTCATTCAAAATGCTGGCTTGAATTCAGTCATTTGGAGAATTGAGATTCATTTGTTTAGATTTCTTTCTAGGACAGCACACTTCTGCCTCTGGCATGGCAGGGTGGAATCCTAACTCTTGATATGAGGTTCACTCCATCACTTTCAGCATGAAAGGTTTCATACTAGTCATCAAAGAGTTCATAGATTATTGAGCAGCTTCTCCTTGAGTAAAAATCTAAGGTATGGAACAGAAACATATTATTAACAGCTTTGGCTTGGTGTGAGTATACATTCACTTATAGTTTTCACTCCTACTTATCATGAAAGTGTTGTATACAGGAAGCAAGAATCTTTGATATCCTACATAGGGTTGTTTTTACATGCATACAAAAACAAATTATTTGGCTGTTTGAATTTTTTTTTCTTGGACATTCTTTATTCCTTACAATTTTGGCTTATATTAGATTTCAAGTTCTAAGAACATTGCTTGTCTGAAGCAATGTGACTTGATTTGAGTATCTTAAAAATCTTCTATAAAATACATTTTGCAGTAAGAATTAAGTTCCAATTCTTTCTTTGGAAAATATATATTCAATATTTGCTATAAATATTAGTTGGAGATGTTTTAATAGTCAGGTTGACAGTCTCTAAAAGTTTTTTAACTGGGTGGGAAAAAATGACCATAAGGTTATAAAGTACAAAGGAATAGCTGCTAGAGTGGAATTAAAGTATAGTAGAGTTTAAAAGATATGCAATTATGTGTAATCATAGTATTTGGAAGTTTTCTATTATGGGACAAGGGATACACTATGGAGGTTTATGAGAGATGAGATAGTGAAAAGGAAGTTAAAATGACTATAACTTCCAAAATATTAACCATATACATACAGATATTAGCACAAATAAATATATAAAGAGAAAAGTTGCTTGTTCAAATTTCCACAGAATACAAAATAATTTTAAATCAAATATATCTATACAAAACCAGAGCATATACAAACAATAAAATGATTCTTAGGCTCATATGTTTTCAATCACTTCTTAATTGAAAATAGATTGGGGCCAGAGGAGTAGAGAACTCCAGGATAATGTTCCCTATGGAATCATCTAAGCAGGTCTCATAGGGGCTCAAAAAAACTGAAGCAGCAATCACAGAGTCTAATGGTCTTCTGTATACATTCTGTATAAAAAGTGCTTGGTCTTCTGTATAAATGCTATGATTGTTAGATTGGTATTTTTGTGGGACTCTTCCAGTGGGGCTTGTCTCTTACTCTTTTGCCTGCTCTTGGGATCCTTTTTCTCCCATTGGGTTGTCTCACCCAGCCCTAATTTTATCTTGTTTATCATATTTGCTTGGTACCTCTATGATACCTGCACTTTTCTGAAGGAAAACTGAGGAGTAGATTTGCAGGAGAAGGAAGGTGAGGACAAACTTGGAGGAGTGGAGACTCAAGATGTATTTTCATTAGATAAGAATAAGTATAAAGCTACATATAATTCCATGTATAATATACATACACACTGTGTGTGTGTGTGTGTGTGTGTGTGTGTGTGTGTGTGTGTGTGTGCAATATATACACACTTGGCTGAGGTTTCCCCTCAATCCCCATTTAATTAGGTCTGTCTTAGAGTTTCAGAGGTTTGGTCTATTATCATTATGATGGGAAGTGTGACAGGCAGACATAATGCTGGAGTAGCCAAGAATTTTACATCTTTAGACCCAAAATGTGGGAGAGAGCCAACCCCTGACATAGCTCTGCTATGCTTGGAGGCAGGAGCTTAGCATGACTGTCCTTTCAGAGGCTCCACCCAGCAAAGGATTAAAAAAGATACACAGACCCACAGCCAAACACTGAACAGAGATCTAGGAGTCTTGTGGAAGAGTTGGGGAAAAGACAGATGCACCTGAAGTGAATAAGAACCACACAAGACCAACAAAGGCATCTAACCCAGGCCCATGGGGACTCACAGTGTCTGAACCTTCAACCATGGAGCTGAGGGACAGTGTTATCTTTATGTGACCACCCCCATACCAGATGGAGCAGGGGCTATCTCTGACACCTACTCTGTTGCCCACAGTGGGACACCTTTCCTCTAGCTAGGCTGCATTGACTGGCCTCCCTGGAAGAGGATGCAGTTAGTTTCCATTTGACAAGAAGCTTGGAGGGTTTGGAGGCGGGGGTTCCCTTCTCTGAGAAGAAGGGGAAGGGGAATAGGGGCAGAGGGTGGGAGGGTGGGATGAAGAGGATAAGAGGGAGGGGGCTGTGAATTGGATGTTAAAATCAATAACAAAAACTAGTTTTTATAACTGTATCTTCATGTAGACTTTTTATATTCCATCATCTGTCATGTTTTCTCCAAAAACAACAGGCATAGGTTAGCAGAAGACAATAATGTGTGAAAAAGTTATTCAAAGGAGTAGATATACATTCCTGGAAAATCTGTTATTTTTAAGCAATGACATAATTTCATACTTAGAATTTATTTACTTAAAAAGGCAAGGCTTGCCCGGGAGAGAGAACTACTAAACAAACAAACCAATCAGCAGAAATTGGATAAAAAAGATTAAAAAATAGAAAAAATATATATAAATAAAAACTAAAAATTAAAAATAAAAAGTCTATGTCCAAGTTCCTTTTGGTGTGTTAGTTGTAGTATCGATACCTTCTGCTATATAGCTAAAATCCTACTATAAGTGAATAAATGCCATATGCATCCTTCTGAGTCTGGGTTAGCTCACTCAGGATGAGCTTTTCTAGTTCCATCCATTTGGCTGAAAATTGCATAATTTCATTGTTCCTGATAGCTGAATAGTATTCCATTGTGTAGATGTACCACAGTTTTTTAACCCATTTTTGGCTGAGGGACATCTGGGTTGTTTCCAGTTTCTAGCTATTACTCTTTTCACTGATGGTACTGCTTCGTAGACCCCCAATGAATGAGGAGGCTCTTGGCCCTCATACGACATATCAACTGAGATGAGGGACTGTTATATAAGGACACCCCACCCCAGAGAAATGGGATGGAAGGGTTAGGAGGTAAAGAAAAAAAATGAAATGTGATGTTTCGGCCTTTTA
>CAJQZJ010012579.1:2735233-2763849 GCA_907164525.1 Lophiomys imhausi
AAAGAAAGAAAGAAAGAAAGAAAGAAAGAAAGAAAGAAAGAAAGAAAGAAAGAAAGAAAAGAAAAAAGCTAAGTTGGCCGCTATCAAATACCAATATCTTCTCAGTTAGAGATGGGGCTATGTCAATGTTTCTCCTCCATTATGAGGGTTTTTCCTGAGTTGATCTTATACAGGTCTTATGCATGTTCTCCCAATTTATGTAACTTCCCTGTTGTATCCAGAAAATATTTTTCCATATAATCATCCTGTGCTTCTAATTCTTACAGTCTTCTGCATCCTTTCCAAAATGACCTCTGAGTATTGGGAGGGTATTAAGGAGTGTGTGTGTGGTGGGGGGGGGGTTCTGGGCATGTGTGTGTGTGTGCATGAATGTGTGTGTGCATGCATGGGGGCCTAGGGAGTCTTGATTGGAATTGAAGAAAGTTTTCAAAAACCTTATGCAGAAGTAGCAAGCCAAAGGAAAGATTTTTCATATAACCTTGAAGATGTCTTATTTGCCTATACTTTGGAAATTAACACACTTATGTGATGTTGATTAGAAGAATACAGCATAAAACATCCTTCGTTCAAGATAAGATGTTCATTTAGTCTGATATATAAACACACAAGTAGATTTTCACACTGAAAAAAAATTAAAATTTATTAACCAGATGCCACATACTGAGTCAGCTGGGTTAGCAAGTAGAGTCCCTACAAAGACAGAGGGAACTTTTTTTTCTGTTGATGAATCCATTATGATCGTTAATGGCCCTTTAGACTCAAACTGCTGCATAGCAGAATTCTCCTTAGCTGTCTCTTTCACCTCCAAGCTATACTGCACTATATATCACAGGAAACAAAGTAGATGAGTGGTTGTGAGAAATTCATCAACGGTGATATCTTTGATTTTCAAAATAGATTGAAAGCAGGATGATGTCTGATGCTCCCATAGAACAGCCCCTCTGGGACATTCACCTGTGACTGTCAGTGTGATTTCTGTACCACCGAGAGGCTATCAATTGCCATGCAGAGTAGGCACTGAAGGAAATTACTTCTCTTTTATGATTAATAATACAGAATTTAAAATAAAAGTTCAAAATTTTAATATGATATAAACCTTTTTATATATATATATAATATTATTCTGAAATAATCATGTATAAACCAAATATAACAGGCACAAATTCTAAAATTTTTATATAAACTTTTCTTTATATGAATGCATTTATTTTTTATTTAATGTGCCATTTAATTATCCTAAAAAAGTATGTTTCCTGAAAATATGTAAATGTGAGTGTATTATACTTTATATGTTGGAAGCTACTATCTAATTGATATTTTTTAAGTATTTCCTGTACTCCAGGTTAATCCCACAATGTATATGTGTTGTTAGCTGACTTTGACCTCCTCATCTTCCTGTCTTCACCTCCTAAGTGTTTACATTATAGGCAATGGTCACTAACCTGTTCACAGGGAGGTCCTTCATAGGGTTTTTAGGTCCTGTGAATTTACTGTCCTGAATGAGATTTGTACCATTATAAATGATTCTTGGTGGATCTGATTTCACTATCATGATGATAAAAGATACTGGGCTGTGTATTGTACAGCACCAACATGCAAACACACCTGCTGGCACATCCAAACAGTCTTCATTTTCTATTCTGCCTTCCTTTTCCATACCAGGACCTTCTGTTTACCATAGTTACTTCAATCATCTGTAAAACAGGTAGGTTCTCCAGGTTGGGTTGGCTAATGTTCCAGCCAGGACTATCTATCAGGATCATTAAAAGTAGGGAAGTAAACCATAGCATTGAGATTTTATTGGTAGACCTGTCACCATAATATAAAACCACATTAAGCACTAATGAGTTTTTTCCCCACTCATTCTGAATGAATGAGAAAGCTGCACTTGTCAAAAAATTTTCAGATTTTCAGAGTTCTCAGTCTCTAGGCCAGTGTACCTTCTGGCAGACAGGATTCTTCAGAGGTGGCACCCTCCAATTGACTCCCAAATCAGGCCTAGCTTAGCTCACTTTTATCCTCATTAAATGAGGCTAGCTCTGATCTGTCAAAAACAGGATTATCTCTCTCTTGATCAAATAACAGCCTGAGCTCAGCCTACTGTTCTCAGACATTTTAGTTTTATCATGATCAGGCCCTTCTCTTGTATAACCATTTTAACCATGGGTCTGTGGCATGTTGATGTCCACACACCTGTCCTTAGGTCTCCATAGTATTTCCTTCCAATCACAGAGAAATGTTGATAAAAATATGTTCTGTGTTTTTTAAGTAAGATAGTAAATTTAAAATATATATATCAAACTCACAAAACTGCTACCATGTTGAAATAAGAGTACAAAGGAGTGCTAGTACTCTGCTGATGGGACCTAGTATTAGATAAGTTTCTAACAATTACTCACTCCCAAAGCTCACCACATCTCTTAAACTTCATCAGAAGAGCTTTATTTTTCAGTACATGATGATTAATACAGAGACCTTCAATTGGTCAACACATGGTGGATAAGTCACAATGTAATGTTCAGCCCTGTGTGAGACCCCATAACACACACACACACATGCATGCACACACACACATGCATGAACACAGACATGCATGCACACACATGAACTTCTCTAGTTTCATCCATTTGGCTGCAAATTGCATGATTTCTTTGTTTCTGATGGCTAAGTAGTATTCCATTGTGTAGATGTACCACAGTTTTTTGTTTGTTTGTTTTTTATCCATTCCTCGGTTGAGGGAAATATGTATTGCTTCCAGTTTCTAGCTATTACAAATAAGGCTGCTATGAACATAGATGAGGAAACATCCTTGTGCTTTGGTGAGGAATCATTTGGATGTATACCCAGAAAGTGGTATGGCTGAGTCTTGAGGTAGAGCTATTCCATGATTTCTAAGATATTGACAGACTGATTTCCAACAAAAAAATGGGGAAGTAACTCTCCCCAAAGTCTATTCAGAATGAATCATCTTTGAACAGCTCATTTTTGCAAAATGTCCTTTCTATTGCACAGAATGGTGTTGGGATTATTTTTGATATCCAATAAACCAGATCTAATCATCTTCCCTTTTTGGTGAATGTCTTAAACATAGGCAATGTTTGCCAAATTAGATGCTGATGTATCTCCTTTGCAAACCTGATTCATTTTAAAATATCCTGTGTTAGCAATGATTTTTCAACAATTGGTTTACAGTTAGGAAGAAATCTGCCTAAGGCCAATTTCCATTTTTAGCTGCTGATAGCAGCCTTTTATTGTACATTATTAAAGGATCAAAGCATCGTAAGAGGATAAGTCTTTTTCTTTATCTCATATTCCTAAATGCCAGTAATTATGCTTCATTATTAATTATTTTTAAAAAGGCTTCATCAGCATACAACAATAATTATTTGAAGATGTATTTGATTTTAAGTGATGAAAAATATCTTTCCTTCATTTCAAGTAGAGAGCTCAGTTTGGACTTCAAAAGACTATCCTATTGCAGTCTGTCCACCTCAGTATCATATTATTCCCTAGTTATTAGAACATGTGTGTGTGTGTGTGTGTGTGTGTGTGTGTGTGTGTGCTTACTTGATAACTTGTCCTATGCACATCCTATATTCTTTCATTTTTCTTTTTTTTGGTTTTATTTAATTTTTTTATTTTTTTAATAATTTATTTTTTATTTCTTCAAGTTACATCTCAATCACAATCCCCTCCCTACTCCCCCCTCCAGTCCCACCCTTCCACCCTCCTCCCCCTCAACGTCCCCATCCTCTTCCCTTCTTTTATTTTTTTTTAAGTTTAAGGTATTTCTTTTTTCCCCCCAACAGCTCTCCCTTTCAGTCCAAAAAATGGTTCTTTTTTTATAACTATAAATATAATACAAAACAACAGAAATAAATAGGCCAAAATTATAAGAGTTATATGGCTTAGCATAAATTATGAGGCAAGTTAGTATGAAAGCTGAGTTAGATATAGGACTTTAAACAAATGGAGATGGTTAGATAGTAGAATGTTAAAGTCAGGTGCCAAATACATATGGACTGGACATTTTTCTTTTTAAAAATTAGATATATTGAAAAGAAGTATAGGATTATCAGGGAGGAATGATCAAAAATTCCAGAAGATATGTACCCAAAGATAAGTAAAGGACATAGGTAAGAAATCTGAAAAAAATTTTCCAAAGAAAGGTAGTTCCTTGCACACACTGACCAAAAATGGTAATAATGTGAAAATGTAGACTTTCTAAAATTAACAGAGAATTTAGATAGAAAAAGAAGGAAAGAAGAGAAAATATTGATTGCACACCTTATAAACCTTACACTAAAGAAACTGAGGCAGGAAAATCAAGACTCTATATTGAAACTCTTCTTTAATAAACAAACACACAAACTAACAAACAAGCAGTTACTCAGAAAAACAAGTTCAGACAATGCAATACAAAAATAAAATGGTAAAAGAAATAAAATTAAAAAGTATCAAGTTAAAGTAAACAACTGTTACATTCCAAAACCATGGGCTGACATACCAGCAACAGAGTAAGCAAACCAAGAGTTAAGACATAAGTCTTGTACTGAGCAATCACATAATGTGGGTAAATTTTATTAGGTATCTTGTAGGTGATCTCTATGAACTCTCTTCTTGAAGTTCACCAGGAAGCACCAAACAACTCTAGAGTCCCATTTAATAGATAAAATTTAATGCTAATCAAAACATTTTATAGTTATAAATATAGCATGAGCTAAGAAAAAATTATTCTTAGCTACTATGAACTTTTCATGTTAACTAGAGTTACAAAAGGTATATGCATATTCTTATATTTGATAGTCTATGTGTCAAAATATTTTAATATCTACAAAAGCCTTAATCTCTTAAAACCAACTTATTCTGGAACTAAATAAAATCACACAGGTTAATTAATTCTATGTATAGACTAGCTGTTCAAGAATTTCAGTAGACATAAGACATATGGTAGTCGCTTCATGCTTGGTAAATACGCCTAGCATCTCCATAATACATGTGAAGTAAGCAAATCAGAGCTCTACTGTGACTATGTGAAAATAAGGACAATAATAAGAGGTGTCTACGGGGCTTTGAGGACAGTGGCTTTTGGTCTTTGTTTTTGTTTGTTGGTTGGTTTGTTGATTTTTCCAGACAGAGTTTCTCTATGTATCTCTGACTGTCCTGGACTCACTTTGTAGAGCAGGCTAGCTTTGAATTCAGAGAGATCCACCTGTCTCTGTCTCCTGAGTGCTGGGAATAAAGGTGTGTGCCACTATGCCCGGTATTTACAGACAGCTGTGAACTGTCATGTGGGTGTTGGGATTTCAACCCGGGTTCTTTAGAAGAGCAATCAGTGCTATTAACCACTGAGCTATATCTCCAGCCCCAGAAAGTGTTTTTTTTACTGTACACTCATTAAATCACTGAAGAGGATAATGACCTTTTGTTAGGTCATTATAGAAAGAAGTTCAAAATAAACATAATTCCTGAGCTTCCTTAGAAAAGGTTCTGACCCAAATAAAATTAAAAAGTGAAAAACTAAGTAAAGAAGAAGATAAATATTTGATATGCACATCACAAGTCATTTTAAAATAAATTTAAATTATTCAAGCATCAGAACACAAATTTCAATTGTAAAACATTTGATATAAGTAACTGAGATACCACTGTGTCCCTAATATAAGATTTTGAGTAGATTGCTATATCTTTGTGACTCTTTTCTACTTCCTTTGCATATCCATAATACATTTGAATTAGTATTTGAATAATGGATGTTTGTCTGAAATAACTTACCTGTCAAAGCCATGACATTTGAAATGGAAATTATTTATTGGAGGAATCCAGGCTTGGATTGATTTATAAGATAAAATTTAATGGAAATTGCATCAACCTTCAAGCCAGGAAACCAAGTTGATAGTCTTTAATTTCTATTTGATGAAGGCTAAGGGAGAAACATCCCTTATGTTTGCACCTAGAGTTTTTCTAACATACAAAGGAAAAGTTAAATTAATATTTTATATTTTAAAAATCACAAACTTATCAAATCATTAAGCAGTCACATTTTCTTAGCAGCCTTCAGCATTTTAGTATATTATATTTAATATAAAATATTAAACATAGTCACTGTTTTTTGAGATGCAAATTTAATGCTAAAGAAAGTTAAATAAAACTATAATTAGTATTTGATTTGTAATATCAATGTGTCACTAAGAGGAATATGTAGAGGAGTTTTAATGCAGCACCATGGCTGCTCTAGCAAGGGATTACATCCAAAGACCTCCTAGGTATATGTGATCCAGCTGGATTACAGACATTCTCTGGATTATAATATGATCTGGCTGAAATAAAAATGTGCCTTGCTTGAAAGTGACTACTAATTGTGGGCCAGACAAAGCAATGAATCAGAGAATAATTTGACAGAATTAGTCACAGATAGAATATGCCTAACTCTCAAGAGAACAGAGCCGGAAAGAGAGGCCATTTAATAGCAGCACAGGGAGAGAAAGAAGGACTTTTTTTTTATTCCTCAGAGGTTTTTACACGGACAGTTTCACAGAGAAACACATTGCAGAGAGAACTAGCTAGAAACAAGTGAGGACAGAAAAATCCAGAGAATAAGAAGCATCCAGAAGATTAAAACATATTGTGAGAATTAGGTTGAGGCTAGGCAGAACAATTCAGTCAGAAGCCAAGAGCAGCCAGTGTCTTGTTTATTATAAATTAATTAAATTTTTAAAGTTTCATCTCCATCAATGTCCCTTCCCTCCTCCCCTCCAGGTCCCACTCCCCCATCCCCCCACCCTTGCAGGTTTTTGAGGTCAATTTGGAAACCTAGTGCAGTGGAAACTCCCTGATATATATGAGGGTGATCCCAGCAAATATCCCCAGTAATGGGAGATACAGAGCCTCAAGTGGCCATCTGTAGCCAGACAAGGGATTCCAGTGGTTGGAATAGTACACCAACCCAGCCCCAAAATTTTGACCCACGATTAGCACTGCCTGCAGTTGTTCTAGGGGAATGACTGTGCAAAATTTGTGGAATTGGCCAGGCAATGACTTGTCTAAGTTGAAGCTCATGCCAAGAGAAGGAGCCCATGCCAAGAGAAGGAGCACATGCCTAGCACTGCCCAGATGACCAGAACCAGAAGCTGGATACTCCAGAGACTTAGGATAGAATGAAGTATAACTGCCCAAAACAGAAAAAAAGTCAATGGAATCATTTCTAATGATACTCTACTATACTCATAGATTAGTGCCTAGCACAAGCATTATCAGAGAGGTCTCTTCCAGCAACTGATGACAGCAGATGCAGAGACCCCCCCCCCCCAGTGAAACATCAGGCCAAAAGCTCAGTGAAACTCTCAATACTCCTGAAAATGGGAGTGGAGTTGTCTTTGATTAGTTTGCTGTTCTTGTGCCCCCCCCCTTTTTTATCCTACTAGGCTGCTTCCTCCAGCGTTAATATGAGGATTTATGCCTGGTTTTATTGTAACTTATTATGACGTGTTCAGTTGATATCCCTGGGAGGCTTGCTCTTTTCTGAAGGGAAACTGAGGAGTAGTGGATCTGAAGTGAGGAAAAATTGCAGTTGGATTTAATGTATGAGAGAAGAATTGAGAGAGAGAGAGAGAGAAGTGGAAACCACAAGGTCAAAACAAATGCTGACAATAAAGAAGCAGTGAGGTTGGTTTTTTTTTTAAATTTGTACCTTCAATATTGAGAGGGTACATTGACTAGAAACATACAAGGAGAGTGAAATGTTCAAAATCATATTCATCAGTGGCAACCATTGTGTAAGCTCTTGTGTTCTGTTCATTGGATGTATTCAAGCATCCCTAGCCAGGGCTGGAAAAGGCATTGCTGAAATGACAAGTAGTTTGTGGGAGGAGATCTTCTTAAGTTATATTACTGTTGATAGATTTAACTTTCAGTAAACAAAAGAGGTGATTGTAGAATTAGACAACTTGTTTGCGACAATAAAAGTTTATTAGGAGACTAACAGTCTGACCAAGATATGTGATGGAAATCAATTAAATGTGTATTGTACATTTTCCTCAGCATTCTAAGAGGTGAGTGAAAGGATAAAAAGGAGAGGCACATGAGAGTTAAGACGTTAATGCTTCCATCTCCTGTTTATTCTGTGTGATGCCAGTTACATAGGTTGCCATTAAATGCTATGAAAACAAAATGTAAGCAAATATACTATATAAAATTTATTCTAACCCTTATCTCTCTTTGGTTATTTTTATGAGTTTTTAATATTTGGCCTTACAGGATGTACTAAAGCCATTTTATCATTTTACTCAGTGTAGCTTAAAATATGTCACTGTTGAAGGAAAATTAAATTATTTTTTGTTATATAATATTTTATTTAAAAATTTTGCTTTCTCAGGATACACTTTCTCATTCGCAATTTCCGTGGTGGGGAAACACTTTATTCCTTTGTCTTATATTGTGGACAGCTCATTTCTGCACAAGCAAATTTCATTTGAAAAATAAGTCTGTTTGTAATTTAACCCACCTACAAAAGAGAACTCCTTACATTTACCTTCTCTAAATACAGTTTTCCTCAATTTTCTTTCTAAAACTTAAAAAATTTCAGTTTAAATTTTAAAAAGAATTGAGGCATCAGCATCTCCTGGTTTAAAGTTTCCTAGAAAAAGAGCCATCAACAGCTGGTGTCAACTTATTCTCATCAGGATAAGAGTAGACTTCTCTGCTCAGTAGACTAGGAGGGATGAGTCAGACTTTGCATGAGGTTGGAAAGTGTTCCGTCTGGAATATTAAATTATATATAAAGTAGTTAGCTTGCCATTGTGGCACTTTTCATAATTTATAGTAAATATTGGCATTTGAAAATAAATTAACATATTTAAAAACTATATTACCTTTCTATTAATCTCTCTCTTTGTGTGTGTGTGTATGTGTGTGTATGTATGTGTGTGTGTGTGTGTGTGTGTGTGTGTGTGTGTGTGTGTGTGTGTGAGTTGTTTCTCTTTGATCACCATGGGGAACCCTGTGATTGAACTCACCTCCTTAGTATGACATGGGGAAACCTTATCAGATGAATCATGTCATTTGTGCATTGAGTTACACATTTTGATATGGCATCATAAACAAGCTTAAATAATCACCTTATATCCAATACAATACTATCTTTTTTATTCTAGAATCTGAAATGTTTTCTTCCTTTAAAATTGCCTTTTCATTCTATCATGGAACTTAAATCAGTGCAACTATTTTTGGTGGCTGAACCTCAGAAGAAAATTAAAAAATGCAAAAATGTGCATCAGATACAATCATGTTGTTCAGAAAAAGAAGGAATCTAGCAATATGAAGTTTAAAGAAGTCATTGTAAGTTAAGTCTTTTGTTGGAAAATAAATAAAAACCTAAATTGTTATTCAAACTTCAAAGGGCAAAATAAGTTTGGAGATATTTCTCCATCTTTGAACACTATTCTTAAAAAAATAACTCTCAATAACTAATGGCAAGTAAGTAACACAATTTCATAATAAAATAATTTAGTAGTATCTAATGTATATGAGTAGTTAATTAGGCAAATGTGACAGGTTTAAGATATCATTTGTAATTTACTTGCGTGAAATGGTAACTTGTTCTCTATATCTTTAATCTCCCTGGCCTAGAAGTTCAGGCAAAATCAAAGTAAATGTACTGTGAATGAAGATGAATCATGACACTACAAATGCACTCAATTTTATTTGTTTTGAAATCACCCACAACCAACATTACCCCTACAATTTTATTTGAATACAATATTTGGGACATTTTGTCCAACAGAACAGATATTTCCCAATGTACCCAGATCATAGTGAAATGTGCCATAGAACAGTACTTGGGATTTGTTTCTCAGTCTCATCATCCAGAATCACTGCCTCCCATCATCAACATCTGCTGATCATTTACAGTGTACTTAACAAAATAGAAAACATTGTTCCTGCTCTAGAGGGCTTGCATTCTAAAAGGAAAAAAAAAAAGCAACCCAGGCTTGGTGATATATGCCTTTAATCCCAGAGTAGGCAGAGACAGGCAGATCTCTGTGAGTTCAAGACCAGCGTGGTCTACAGAGTGAGTCCAGGACATCCAGGGTTACACAGAGAAACCCTGTCTCTAAAAAACAAAAATGGAAAAGCATCCCTTTCAAAGTGACATTTATGTAAAGCATCCTATAGAGGAAATTCTCTATAGGGTGTGAGCTTTAGGTGTTACTTAGACCCTCCTCCCATATTATTTAAGCAGAGGAAGGATTTCAAAAGTTGACTTCAACACACCTTTCAGGGTATGATTTCCAAGATGAACACAAGTTCAACTAAGAACAGTGTTGCAGAAGAGGATGAAGGGAGTATGTGGGATGACAACAGAGGAGACAGTGTACCTTACATACACAGTGGATCCAGAAAAAAAATCATCTGGCCTGTTCCCATATACATGGCACCAAGAAAGAATGCTTGGAAATAGGGCAGAGAGTGGGGAAAAATGGTGATACTGTGTACCCAACAAACAAAAATATGGAATGGAAATCAGAACCAGGATGTAAAAGGATCAAAATATTCTTAAAATCCAAAAGCAGTTTGTAAGCACAGAACTTAAACATTTAATGCTACCCAGTCACATGATGGACCAAGAACATTATGGCTTCCTAGTTTAGAATCTGCCTCAGACTAAAATGACCTTAATCTTCACCCAACCCAGTAAAAGAAATCCACATTTCTTTTTTTAATTCAATTGTGTTGAATTTAAAATTCAAATTTTAAATTTGAATTAAAAATTTCAGTTGTGATTAGGGGGCTTAATCAGGGTATATTATGGAACATTGTTGATTACAATATTTAGCATTTTTTCTTATGATAAAGTTTGCATTGAAAATTGGTAAAAACCCATTAGCTGCCAAGAGGAAAAGGGGAATCAGTTTCCAATAATGCCAATGTCCTTAACCAAAAACTAATTTATATGGAAAGATGTAGAAAGTAGTTAAAAAGTCCATTCATAACCTTTTTATTCCACTTTCCAGGTGTACAAATGTTCCTAACAATTATGTTTAATTGTTCACAAAAATTTCATAAGATATCAGACAAAGCTAACCATCATCTCAAACTATTTATTAACTTCTATTAACTATTTATAAAGCACATGCATTTTAGGCAAGTATCAGAGAAGAAAAAAAAACTATCACAGAAAAAAAAGAGAAATGTTGGATTTTGTTTACTACTGTACCTGATACACACAAAGCAGTGAATACCAAACCATACATTGTTATAGCATCTTTACTTTTATATTTGTTCTTAGGTTTCTAAAATTTTTAAATACATATAAAATATGTAGCAAAAGCAATGAAATCAAACAGCAGATAATATTGCAAGTAAGGGAATGTGAAGCATTTCTGCTCTTATTAAAGTACATTGTGTCACAACTTTGTCTAATGACAGTTTCTGAAATTGTGGTCAATGGTATGCATGCTGAGACCTAATCTCAGTGTACACCATGGGATGTTTGTTTTACCACAGCCTTGTAAATACTCTACCCTTTAAAATGCTCACAATAACTACACTTGTAACTGGAACCAATTATCCTTTTTATTACTCACCGGCACAAACCAATATGCAGACATTTTGTTTGCTTAGACATGGAAGCAGCTCTAACACGGTGCATCTGAAGCCACAATGTACCAAACATACTATGACAAACCTGTATAACTTTTACAAAAATGCCACATTCCCATATTAACTACCTCACGGTAAAAATAAAAAACTCCTTAGAGTTAATTGCTTCTACTTTCCTAACAATAAAGCATAAAATTCAGATAGGAAATATAGAAGACAAAATTGAAGTAAAAATACATCATAAATCATAAACAAAAATATACCTGTTTGTGAGACATTATGGATGACCAATGGTCTATTGTGTGAATTTTATGATGAGCCAGACAAAGATTGGAAGGCCAGTTAATTTTCCCTTCTTTCTGCTTCATTTTCTTGGAGATCCAATGTCCACAGGTCAAATGGTCTTTCTAACTACATTATTAGTGATCTGTATTTGTATGATTTTTTTTTGATATTTTCTTTCTTTTAATTTATTTTTTATTTCTTCAAGTTACATCTCAATTGCAATCCCCTCCCTACTCCCCCTCCAGTTCCACCCTCCCACCCTCCCACCCTCTTCCCTCTCAACACCTCCATTCCCTTCCTTTTTTTTAAGTTTAAGGTATATCGTTTTCCACCAAGAGCTCCCCCTTTTAGTCCAACAGATAGTTCTCTCTCTTATAACAACAAATACAATACAAAATAACAGAAATAATTAGGCCACAATTATGATAGTTATAGGGCTTAGCATATATTCCTAATGTCCAGTCCATACGTATTTGGCACCCAACTTTAACATTCTACTATCTAATCATCTCCATGAGTTTAAAGTTCTATATACAACTCAGCTTCCAACCTAACTTGCATCACAATTTTAAAAACATCTTCTTAGATCCAAAATACCCTCAGACTCTAGCTATCTAGTCTTCAACTACATCAGAGACCTGAGAGG
Source organism: Lophiomys imhausi (assembly GCA_907164525.1). Lineage (NCBI taxonomy): Eukaryota > Metazoa > Chordata > Mammalia > Rodentia > Muridae > Lophiomys > Lophiomys imhausi. Next base: position 2,747,766 of record CAJQZJ010012579.1, read on the forward strand.
GATAAACATATCTGATTATACAGTAAGTGCAGGGCCAGCAGCTTCCAAAACTAAGAAATGACATACCAGTGGCTGCCTGTATAGTTCCCAATTTCTCTCCATACATTACAGCATCAGTCTTCAGCCATTTGGCCCCGTTTCTCTGACAGACATTGATTGATAGTAGGAATTATGAAGGACTTGCCTACCCTGTCTTGGCAGAGCTAGGCTGTCGGCTTACCTGCTTCCAAGTTTTTTGTATGATTTTTAACTTACCAATTCAGCAATTGATTCAACAAAAGTCATTTTTAGAGATAGAGAGCAGTGTTTTTCTGGGGATTTCAGATTCTCATAATAGAACATAGAGTAGTTAAGGGCCAGACCCAGTCTAACAGGATGTTTTGTTTGCATTTCCTTTTTGATGATTTCATTTCTTGGTACACTTACTATGACTGGCCCACAGCTACTTTCTCCTCAATTGATTCTACAAAATACAAACAGAGAATCACAACTCAAGTGTTATACTATGGCCATAGTTACCATGATAACTAAACTAAATAATCACTCATCAAAGAAGGAGAAATACAGATTAATTTCCCTTATGAACATAGATGAAAAAATTCTCAATAAAATACTTGCAAGTAGAACCCAGGAACACATGAAAAAGATCATCTACCATGATTACATTGAAGTCACTCAAAGATGAAGGGATGGTTCATCATAGATAAATCTGTGACTATAACCCACCATATAAACAGACCGAAAAACAAAAATCACCTGATCATCTCACTAAGTGCAGAAAAAGTCTTTGACAAAAATCTACCAACCTTCATGCTAAAAGTCCCAGAGATTTTAAAGATACAAAAGGCACACCTAAACATAATAAACACAGCTTACAGAGAGCCCATAGTCAATATCAACCCAAATGGAGAGAGACTCAAAGCATTTCCATTTAAATCAGGAATATATTATGGTTGTCCAGATTTTTGATACCTATAATATATAATATTTGAGGTCTTAGAGAGAACAACAACACAAGTCAAGGAGATCAAGTGGATACAAATAGGAAGGGAAGAAATCAAAGTATCTTTATTTGTGGATGATATCATAGTCTAGGCAAGTGATTCTAAAAATCCAACAGGAAAGTTCTATAGCTGATAAACACTTTCAGCAAGGTAGCAGAATACAAAATCAATAGATAAAAATCAGCAGCTTTTCTATAGACAAATGAAAAATAGTCTGAGAAGGAAATCAGAAAAACATTTTTCACAATAACCTCAAAATGTAAAATCCAACTTGGGGTAACTTTAGCCAAGAAAGTAAAAGACTTGTGTTATAAAACTTTAAGACACTGAAGAATGACACTGAACCAGATATCAGAAGATAGAAAGATCTCTAATACTCATGGATTTGGAGGATAAATATAGTAAAAATGGCTGTCCTAAGAAAAACAATCTACAGATTCAATGTAACCCCTTTCAAAATGTCAACAGAATTCTTCAAAGATCCTGAAAGGACAATTTTCTACTTTATATGTAAACACACACACATATACACACACATACCCACCCATACACAAAGATATCTAAAAATCTAAAACAGTCCTGAATAATAAAATAACTGATGAAGTATCCCCATCCCCAATCTCAAATTGTACTACAGAAACATATTAATGTAAACAACATGGTGTTGGCACAAAAGCAGATGCAATTATCAATGGAACATACTTAAAAACCCAAAAATAAATCAACACATCCATTGACACCTGATTTTTAATAAAATGAGAAATATACACTGGAAAAGAAACCATTTTGTTAAATAAATCTTGCTGGTCAAATTGGTGCATGTAGAAGAATGTGACCAGATCTATGCATATCATCCTGCATAAAACTCAACTCCAAAAATATCTAAGACCTCAACATAAAGTCAGACACATTGCATCTGCCATAAGAGGAAGTGTGAAGTAATTTTAAACTCACTGATATGGAAAAAGACGCCATCATTCGGACAAAGCAGAAGCCTACAGAATGGGAAAATATTTTAACAACTATATGTCTGCTAGAGGGTTAATATCCCAAATATGTAAAGAATTCAAAAACAAATGACAACAATCTGGACATATTAAGGTAATAAAGAACCAACTTAAATAAGTGGGTATAATTCTAAGCAGGGCTCTCCAAAAGGAAACACAAATGACTCAGAAACACTTTTAAAATGGTCAACATTTTTAGTCATCAGGGAAATTCAAATGAAAACTACTTTGCAAGCTTCTGTAAAGCATAGGACACTGTCATTCAAACAAAATGGCAGCCTACAGATTGGGAAAAAATCTTCACCAACCCCACATCTGACAAAGGGCTAATATCCAAAATTTACAAAGAACTCAAGAAATTAAATGTCAAGAAACCAAATAATCCAATTTAAAAATAGGACAAAGAGCTAAACAGAGAATTCAAAAAGGAGGAATTCCTAAAGGCTGAGAGACACTTGAAGAAATGTTCAGCCTCCTTAATCATCAGAGAAATGCAACTCAAGACAACTCTAAGATTCCATATCACAACTGTCAGAATGGCTAAGATCAAAAGCTCATATGACAGCACATGCTGGCGAGGGTGTGGAAAAAGGGGAACCCTTCTCCACTGCTGGTGGGAATGCAGGCTTGTGCAACCACTATGGAGGTCAGTCTGGCGATATCTTAGAAAACTTGGAATAGCTCTGCCTCTGGACCCAGCCATACCCCTTCTGGGCATACATTCAAATTACTCCTCACGGAATCACAAGGAAGTTGCCTCATCTATGTTCATAGCAGCCTTTTTTGTAATAGCTAGAAAATGGAAACAACCAATATGTCCCTCAACTGAAGAATGGATTAAAAAACTATGGTACATCTACACAATGGAATATTACTCAGCTATCAGAAACAAGGAAATTATGCAATTTGCAGCTAAATGGATGAAACTAAAAAAGCTCATTCTGAATGAGCTAACTCAGACTCAGAAGGATGCACATGGCATCTATTCACTTATAGTTGGATTTTAGCTATATAGTACAGGATATCTATACTACAACCAATGCAGCAAAGTGAACATGAACATAGACTTTTTTTCTGTCAATGAGACACTTTTCCCTAGTGGTGCTGCCTTGTAGTCCCACAGTGAATGAGGAGGCTCTTGGCCCTCATATGACTGCTAAACTGGGGCAGGGGACTGTTATGTAGGACCACTCCCTCCAGAGGAGTGGGATGGAAGGGTTAGGGGGTAGAGGGTGGGAGGGTGGGACTGGGAAGGGTCGAAAGAGGACACTATGATGGAGATGTAACCTGAAGCAAGAAATAAATAAATTTATTAAAAAAAAACACAAGTCAGATTGGCCAAGATCAATAAAACAAATTATATATATAAAATTTGGAAACATTCATGCATTGTTGGTGGGTAGCTAAGCTTGTTCAGCCACTATTGAAATAAGTGTAGTAGTTAATCATAAAGTTTGGAATTGATCTACCTCAGGATCCATCTACATCACTCTTGGACATATAACCAGAGGATGTTTCATGCCACAATAGAGAGACTTGCTCACCAATTTTTATTGCTATTCAGAATGTCCAGAGATTAGAAACAACATGTGTGTGCTTCAATGGATTAGTGGATAAATAAAATGTGGTACATTTAAATAATGGAATATTACTCAGTCATTGAAAAATGAAACCATAAAAATTATAGGTAAATGGATTAAGCTAGAATAATATCCTGAGTGAGGTAAGACCCAGAAAGACTAAAACAGTTTATATTCACTTATATGTTGATGTAAGCTGTTAAATATTGATAAGTAAGTTACAATCCATATAGTCATATACCTGTTCTATGTAGAGTACAGGACTAATGGAGAGTGATGGATCTTCTTAGGAAAGAGAAACAGAATAGATAGTTGTAGATGAATGATGCTAATGGGGTCAGAAGTGCACAGATCAAACACAAAGGTGACAATGGAAAGAATATATGAAGGGACTTCTAAAAGTAAAGGCTATTTGAGGGTTGTATGGAAACATAACAGAGTAGAAATTTGCTAAATATATACATATATAAAGGCAATCTGATTGAAATCACCAAGTAACAGGGAGATAGTGATCCAACTAGACATCTCTTGCCCCTAAATAAAGCTTCTGATATCAGGAATAGGCTACATCTAATGGTGTTTTCAGCCAGAGGATCACCATATTTATCCCCCAGAAACATGCTCTTCTCAAGTCTATTGGTAGCTCTCTACAAACTGATGGTAAGGACTTAGTACTGAAGACAACACCTGCAGAATTCATTGAACATGAAGAATTCAAACTGGCGTCTACCTAGAGTCTTCACTCCTAAAGATAAGCATTCAAAGTACAGGAAAGTATTCTGCACACCACTAATAGAGAAATGTAAATACCAACCTAACTACAAAACCATCAGTCTGCAACAATGACTTGCCTAAAAGATGTACAAAAATGGCCCAAAGTTTGTAGGAGTAACCAACAAACATCTCATTTGATTTAAGGTCCAAGCCTTGACATGGAATTCATACCCAACATACAGCATTTGGGTGACCATGATCTGAGATGATACAGGCCATGGACCTGGAAGGTAACCAAGTACTACTGTTCCGGAAAGGAGCTTAGCTATAAAGTAACTCATGTCAACATTTTTCTATACATTTAGATCAGTGCTTTGTTCCCCCATCATCAGAGACGGGTCATCCTGCAGATGGAAACAAATACCTAGACTATGGGCTGAGTGTCAGAGACCTTATGACACTCAGTCGTAAATGGGATATCTCTGTCAAATCCCTCCACTTGAGGCTCAGGGAACACTGTGGAAGAGAAGACAGAAAAATTGTAAGAGCCAGAAATGATGGAGGACCTCAAGGAAACAATGCATTCTAAACACAGCAGAACTGATGCACATATGAACTCACAGAGAGTGTGGCAGCATACATAGGACCTGTACCAGATAGTCTCCTAGAGGCAAGAGATGTGGGCATATGCACCCAGAAAATATTTTAAATTGATAATCACTTTCACACACAAAATAATTTATTTTTGCAAGTAGTCTCACTGCTGAGAGAGAGAGAGAGGAACAAACACTCATAAGGATAGACTACATGCCCAGTAGCAGTTCACCAATACAAAATGAACTCAGTGATATGTTCAGAGGTTCTTTGTCTAATAAGGTTGTTTCAGGATTTTTTAATTCTTACATTACAAGTCTTTAAATATATTATGGCTTCTGATTTTCTGTTTGCATGTGATTCCTGTGTGTGCAAATGTGTCTCTGAATTTATATCTCTGATGCTTTTTCTTTGGCTCTTTATATTCTATGTGTTTGTTTTGTACTATTCCTACATGTTTTCTTTGTTTTTATAATTTGTTTTCTTACTTTTGTTATATTATTATCACTTTGGTGTCATTTGTTTTTTTTTTTTAATGAGTCTCAGAAAAGTAGTGTATCTGGATGGAGAGGAGAACTGAGAGGAGTTTGGGGAGAAGATCAAAAACAAAAACAAAACAAAACAAAAAACACACACACAAAAATCCTCCTCTCCCTGTTTCTTCATATCCACCCTTTGTCCCTACAACCCCCCAATAGAAAATTTTTAAAAATTGAAGAAAACTAAACAAAATAAAAAATAACATCTCTTTGTGGGAGTCGTAGTGTGCACAGAATTTCTCACACTGTGCCCTTTTGTCCACACATCTTTACTTGCAAATGTTCATTGTAATGAGTCATTGGATTGGTTCAAAGACTCTGGCTTCTGCTACACTATCAGTACTGGGTGCTCACTGAGACTGCTCTTGGATACTCTGTGGTTGCCCTGTGTCACGGAGATAAGGCAGCTTTGAATGTGCATGATTGACCATTTCAGGTGCTCTAGTAGTTCATATATGAGGTAGATATTGGAATAGGTCAACTCAAAGCTCTTAACCTGGGCCTGAGTGGTAGATGAGTTGGTCAACCCACCAGCTCTCCTGTACCCAGAGCAAGTTCTCCAACACTGCCCTGCTAGCTCATCTAATGCCAAAGCTGGTGAGGGCTGGTGTCAGTTCTCAGCTCTTATGACACTAAGGCCACCTTCCCCATCTGCCAAAGGTGGCAAGGGAAGAGGTGGGTAAAAAGGCATCTCTCCCTTGCTCACTCCCATTCACCACAGACAAATGGTTGTGCCAGATTTCAAGCCCTTAACCCCTTGGAACTTGCTCACACACACCCAGACACCAGGGCCAGATGGACGGGTGATACCTACACAAAGTGTATGACCTGCTCTCCTGAGTGCTACAACTGGCAAAGGATGGGACATCTATCCAAAATTCTGCAGCCAGTGAGTAGCAGAGCCCTTTTTTTTTTCTTTTCAAGTCCCCTCCCCCTTACAGAGTAGAGAAAGAAGGGTTGAGAAAAGAAAAAGAGAGAAATCCCTAGGTCTAAGTTCATTAACCTTGTTTAACAAGACCGTTTAACAACTTGTAACCATTCCTTTAAATAACAGCAGACATCTATAACTCATCAAATGACCAAACAAAAATCACAAACCACACCTTCTGGGAATCAGCAGGAAGCAAATCTATTTATTTAATAAATGAAAAAGAAGTAGCTCCTATGGCTAAAACACAACTTGAAAATTTGTGACATAATCAGCAATGAAACTAGAATGTAAAATAAGCAACGAAAGCTAAATTGCCCATGTCCCATGAGTAAAATTTGGTATTTCATCAAAAGTATAATTGAAATTGTCATATATTTCATTATTTTACCATATACTTGTGTAAATAATATTTAGGAGAATTTCTCTGGAATCAGTTCATGTAAATAATGAAGTATGCTGGTACAAAATTTTATCAAAATTTCTGAGGACTTTGTTAACTAAAGACCAAGAATGTTTGAAAATCAGTAGTCAGCTTTAATAGGCAATAAGAAATCACTGTCAAGTGGCTTAGATAACAGTATATGAGGACTGTTCTGGAAATGATTATGCCATGTTTTTAATTAGCTTCTGTTTGGTAAAATACTCAAATTAATATGAGCATATTGGAATACCTAGGAGTAAGCCCATTATTTGTTAGCAGCTGATCCCCAGAAGCACTTTCTACCAGTGATCCCACAACTACCACAGTTTTCTAAGACCTAGAGAGGGCAATAGCAACAGCAGAATGCAGCATTCACCAAAGAAAAAGAAGACGATATGTCAACACCTAGAATCACCTTAATCACCATAGCTCCAGATGTGTAGATACCAGTACAAAAACATAAACATGAACAGCCAAGACAATATGCCTTCCCCTGCACCAAGTAATTCAACTACAGTTGGCCCAGAGAAATGGAATGTAGTTGAAATGCAAACAAGGACTTCAAAATAGCAATATGATTTTGAATATGTTCAATGACTTTCATAAGGATATGAAAACAAAAAAACACAGTTGAATGAAATTATGAAACATTTCAAGAAATGAAAATTGAAACAGAATTATTGAACTGAAATACAACCGGAAATGAAAAATGTAGGATATCAAACAAAAACCTCAGAGATCAGTATCTCATTCATCCACTATTGGAGAAAAATTTTCTTATAGCTGATAAACAATTGGATGGTGTACAGAGAGAAATTTAGGAGAACTCAGTCCTAAATGGGACATTTAATTATTTAATTAATAATCATTAATTAATTGATTTGTTCATTTTAAAGCCCCTCACAGTCTCCCCTCCTCTGCACACAGTCTTATCCTCCAACCCTCTTCCCCCTTTCTCCCTTGCCTTCTCCTCAGAAAAAGGGAATTCCCACCATCAATCTACTCTGGCTCTTCAAGTCGCATCAGGACTAAGAGCATCCTCTTCCACTGAGCCAAGACAAGGCAAACCAGCTAGGGTAAAGTGATTCACAAACAGGTAATATAGTCCATGTAAGAGACAGTACTCACTCCACTTGCTAGGAGATCTACATGAAGACCAAACTGCCTATCTGCTACATATATGTACAGGGCCTATTTCCAGTACATACATGCTTTTTTGATTGGTACTTCAGTCTCTGTAACCCCCAAGAGGTCTAGGTTAGTTCACTCTGCTGATTTTCTTGTGGAGTTCTTATTCCCTCCAAATCTTTCAGATTCTTCCCACTCTTCTATAAGACTCCTCAAGCTCCACCTAATGTTTGGCTGGGTGTTTTAGCATCTGTTTCCATCCACTGCTGTGTGGGGCCTCTCAGAGGATATTTATGCTAGGTTCCTATCTGCAAGCATAGCAGAGTATTATTAATAGTGTCAGGAGTTGGTTCTTTTCCATGAGGTGGGATATAGTCAGTCACAAAGAAAGCCTCAACTGATATAAGAAAGATATACATGGACATCATTTACACAATCTTCCCTTTAGGGTTTAGGGATCTATTGAAGGATTGTCAGAGTTGGGAGTAATGGATGACTAGAAGAAATACTTGCCTACCATACACATTAAGAGTGATGCACATATGAACTCAGAGATTGTGGCAGCAAGCACAAGGCCAGTAAATATTCAAGCCAGACAGGATCATAGCACTGAGAAATAAGAATAGCCATAAGATTCCACCACTAAGAAGGAGCTATCTTCAAAATATTTTTTCCAATGAAATCACACTGGATACATCAAAACTGACAAAATCAGAAATTAAAAGGGGATTATAACAACAGACAATTAGGAATTACAGAGAATCATAAGGATATAATTTTAAAATCTGTACTCCACCAAATTAGAAAAACAAAGGAAATGGATAATTATCCCAATATATTGCACCTACTAAAGTTAAATCATGATCACATAAGCAATTAAAAAAGATATATAACTTCTAGTAAAATATAGCTAGTAAAGTTTCCCAATCAAAAAATATTCAGGTAACTTTAATGCAATATTCTACCAAACTTTCAAAGAATTAATGCTAATACTCCTCAAATTATTCCACAGAATAGAAACAGAAAGAACAATGCCCAGTTCATTTTATAAGGCTACCACTACCCTGGTACTGAAACCACATAAAAACTCAATAGAGAATTACAGCCCAATTTCCATTACAAACATAGGTACAAAACTAATCCATAAAACACTTGCAAACTGAATTTAGGAATACATAAAAAATATCATCCACCATGATCAAGTAGGCTTCATCTCAGAGATGTAAAGTTGGTTCACATATGAAAATCATTAAATTTAATTCATCATATAAATATACTAATAGAAAAAACATAATTGCATTAGATGCAAAAGATTCCTTTGACAACATCCAACATACCTTCATGATAAAAGTGCTGGAGAGGGATACAAGAGACATACCTAAGCATAATAAAGGCAATTGATAGCAAGCCAATAGCCAATATTAAATTAGATGAAGAGAAACTCAAGGCAATTCTGCTAATATCAGGAACAAGACAAGGTTTTCCACTCTCTCCATACCTATTAACTATAGTACTTGAAGTTTTAGCTAGAATAATAAGACAACTGAAGATCAAGGAGATAAAAATTGGAGGGGAAGAAGTCAAAGTACCATTACTTGCTTGTTTTGTAAAGAGAGGAAAAAAGAGCCAGTGAGTGGAGTTGCAAGGAATAAGGGAGGAAAAAGGATGAAAAGAATGTCTATGAGCAATAGAAGGGGTTACAGCAACAGATCAATAGAAAACAGTGCTGCTGAGTAAATATGAGAACATGATTAATCTCAACAACTACTTAAAAAGTTGAATATGTGCAAGAAAGGACCTATAATCCCAACCATGTGAGATCAGAGCCAGGAGGATTCCTGAGGCTTTCTGTTCTTGAGCCTCACTTCTGTTTCAGCAAGAGACCTTGTATTAAAAAATATAGTGGAGAATGATCAAACTGTGATATCAAAAGGCTTACTCTGGTCGGTACAACTGTATGAACATGACCACATGCACCTAGAAACATAACATAAAGGCATACATAAAGGAAAAAATAAAAAAGATAACGTTCAAAATTACAAGTAATAAGCAGTAATTGAGCAATATTCTTATCTATATTAATAATCCATTAAACATTTGTGACAATTCTTGTTGGACTAATGGATCTTGTCTATTGTTTTAATTTTGAGAGTAATTTGGGTATGGATGGTTACAATACACATTCAAATATCTATGCAATATCTACCAATTAACCTTTTACATGGATAAAGATTTGATTTGGGTTTTTCTGTATTTAACAACATTTTACAGAAAATACCTCTATAGGAATGCTGAGGAAGTCAAACTCATAAATAATCACCAGTTATAAACCTCTCATCCCTTTCCAGAAACATGAAGAAGCATTTGATGCTCTTTTTTCATCACTTCTATATTTCATCAATATTGTTATCTACACAATGGGCGGGAGAGCAAATCAATTGCTCTGTCATCCATGCCTCATTTTCTGATGTCCCCTGAGCTCCACTTATCAAAAAACCGTCTTCTTTATTTTGTTAAGTATAATACAACATTGAAGGAACAATGTACTCTCCTTGGAGTTGTAAACACAAGCATTTAGAATAAGTTTATTTTTAGTGTAGAAACTCCTCAGATGTTAATGTACTCTCAGGCAAAATCTGTTACACTTTAACACATGCTTTGAAGACCAAACATTCCCTGTTGGAGACCATATCCTTAGATTAATTTAGCATTGTCCATGGGTTCCTAAAGAGTTATTGCCTCTATCTAGCTAATTTTAGTGAATTGAGTTTTATTTGATTTGACTAAACATTAGAAAAAGTGGGCATTTAAGACAGCCTTTTGTATCAGTAACATGATTCAGTATAAAAGGACGCTCACTAAGTGACTTTTGCTCAGTTGTCTACATATAAATGGGCAAAGGCAGGTATGCATTTTAAATGGTTCCAATAATTCTTGTCCATTGATAAATGGTATGCTTATCTTATCTAAGTCATGGAAAATATGTTGAGAACTTAAACTGAGGATACTGTCTGAGAAATAATAAAAATAATTGTCCAGGACTTACAGCACACAATTTCATACTATCTCAGTCTCCAAAACATTTATTTTCAAATTAGAAGCATGAAATATACTTTACCTGCACCAAATTCTACTTAGTCCCTTTGTACCCTGATGGTCCTGCATAAAACAGACTCTGTGATCTAAGTGTTCACAGAGCAAGGGGTGAAGGAGTTCTATGATGACATTCAAGATTTATTAATGAGCATCTAATTGTCATTTTAGTATTTGTGGTAGAGTAATATTTTTTCATGTCTGTCTGATTATAAAATTGAACATAATGGTATGCTCAAATTTTCTAAGGGAACAATGTTGCAAAATTCTATGAGCTATTTAACAAGTGACAGAAGAAATAACTTTTAAAGAGCAATTTATGAATTACTAAAGCATCTAAGCACTATTGCAAGCATTACAATTACCTTGCAGTCAATCATTCTCAGCTCAGGTGTTTTTAAGGAGTAAATGACTAAATAGCATCCTCTTATATGCTAAGTTCCTTAGTGAATGTAGCATTAAATTTTGTTCTAACTTTCTTAAATACTTAATTTACCACATGATTTTGGAATAATCACCATTGATTCAGTTTTACACCATATAGAATACAACGAATTCTTATTCATTTACATAATATCTGTGAACCAAAGAAATGTAGTACTTGAGAATCCTCAAATTCAAATAAATCATATTCTATTATTTTACCTAAAATTTGGTTAAATTACTTCCTGTGAAAATAGCTGTGCTCTATTATAGCTGCATGTAGATTTTCTTGTTTATTCTGGAAAAGAGAATAGAACTTTTCAAGCAATTTGAATGTTCCCTACTTGGGTGAATGCCACAAAACCCAATATAAGCCTAGAAGAAAAAAAAAATGAGACCCAGAGGAGAGTTTCATCAGAATGGAAATATATTTAAAATATGTGTGCCTCTGTGTTTATATGTGTGTGTGTGTGTGTGTGTGTGCATGTATATTAACCATAAAATTTGAAATATAATAAAATATTAATGGTACAATTTATTAGTTCTGTTGTCAGAATAGAAAGTGTATTAGGACAGAGGAGGGTGTATTAAATGATGCATAGTCTAATGAACAATGTTTTGGAGTGAGTGGTGTGGGTGGATACTTTATCAGATTTCATGGTATCATTAAATGCATACTTATGTAAGAATGAAAAATTAAAGCTTTCCATATTGCTCATGGAGAAATAACTGAGTGGCTATTGTTCCTACCTTTATAATTAAAAAAATAAATAAATCATAAATGGATGGCTTTCTTGAATAAACCACATAAAGGAATTGCTATGACAGCAAAAGAAAAAAAAACTGAAATGAAAACCATAGAGTATCTGCTAGAGAAAACACTAGATGCTAGCTGGGATGGTTGCGACTAGAAATTAAACAAAGAAATTAGAAATCTATGGCAATTTTTATTTCACAGATAAAGGCAAGTGTTAATGAGTGTGTTACTGCAAACCCCTCTGAAAGTAGAGATTCACCAAAAGTTCACACTCTCTGGTGTTTTCTCCATGAGCCCCAAGAGTTCCTCACAGCCAGGCTGAAGAAACTGTTGTTGTTGTTATTATTACTATTATTATTATTATTATTATTATTACTATTATTTTGTTTATGTGATCAAATACTTGAAAAGAATCAACATAAGACAGGACAATTTTGTTTTGAATCACATTTTGAGATCAATCAATCATTAGTCCATGATGGACTAATCACATCATTAGTCCATGATGATAGTAAATGAATGGCTGCTTGTTTATGTGTGAGCAAGTCAGAAAGCAAAAAATTACATTGTTCTACTGGGTTTATTGTCATTTCCTTTATATTAGCTCAGGCACACAGTTCAAGGGATGGTTTTGGCACATATTTCAATTTCAGTTAAATCATTCTGGAAAGACGAGATCAAACGTGTATTTCTGTAGATACTAAGTTCTATGCAGTTTACAATGCACACTTTACCATCAGAATGACAATCTCGATCATTTTTTCCTGGTATATCTATAGGAAAAGAAGGTAGCAATTGCTGATAATTTGTTAAGATAAATCACTTCTCTCTATTTTATGTAGCAAAGTGTTAGCTTTCACTTAAATGGGCAACATGTCAAATCACCTAAACACAGAGAGGCCCAGTAGTGATGGGTAAGAGGAATAAAAACAACAACATGTTCCATATTGGGAAAAGGTTGAAGAAAAGTGCTTTACCCACCACAGCTCACAGAGAAGGGGGAGCATTGGTGAACGCTGCACCCATGATGACCTGTAACACATCACCTGCACGAAAACACAGGTAAGTCCCTTTCCAAGCATAGTTCTTCACATTAATCCTTCTTTTCAAAACAACAAAAATGGCAGGACAAATAACAAAAGAACAAAACAAAACTGCATGTTAAGAGAAGAAATGTGAAGAGACATCTCCTTTTGAGATACTCCAAGGAAGAAAAAATATGTATATAAGTCAAAGCTTAAACACACGTAGAGAAAATAAGCTTGGAAAAAAACATTCTTGACACCAAACTCTAGGTACCAATAGCAAATTTTGAAGTCTAAATTACATTGGAATAGCTTCAGCAATAATAGACCAATTCAGGTCTCTCTTGGAAAATGCAAGTCCCACCTCATAAAGAGCAGAAAGGAAAGAAGAGCATTGATAAGATATACATCTAACAATGTCATTGATGAGTCCATTAGAACGAGACAGACAGTAAAGATGAAGTAACTCTAAATCAGGCCAATTATGTTATCCAAGTATAAACATACTAGCAGCAAAAAAATATGAAAGAAAAAGACACTCATTTAAAACTTGGGGAGAAAAAATGATGAGATTATCAGAATGTACTATCACAAAACAAAGAAAGCCAAAAGAGAGCTGAAGAAATATGGAAGAAATGTTGAACATTGGGATAGATGAAAACATCAAAACACACATATGAGGAAAGCACAAATATTAAGAGAACCGAAATGTAAAACTAAAGCCACACCCACACTATCCTTCAAAATCCCAACAAATTAAAATAGATATTTTTAAGAAAAGAGAAAGTTAGAAAAGGGTTAGCAGCTGAAACATTTTGTTAGGCAAGGCGATCTGTAATAGAATTCCAGTTTGTTTTTGAGATAGGGTATTTGTCTATATCACAGGCTGGCATGGAACCGCTTCTGAAACTCAGGTAGCCTCAGACATTAGTAGATGTTTCTGTTAAAGCATTCATAGTGTTAGTATTAAATATGACAATCAAAGACAAAATTACTTTTATAGTGATAGGAAAAACAAGCAAATAAAATCCACTGACACACAATTGTACATAAAATGACAATAGGAAGTGAACATAAAAGAATAAAAATTCTCAGATAGAAACCAAGACTTTACTTCTAACAAGTCAATTAAAGAAGAACTGTTAGAAGTCCTTTAGGTGGAAGAAATTTGTGGTAGGCAAAAATATAGATGTACACAAAGTAAAAGCTGTAATTGTTTTCACCTTCCCAGAGAAGTTGTAACAGCAGTTAAGGACAATGTTTGAAAAGTTTCTTTCTGTACCAAGTAGATTCAGACCTAACCGCCATCACCCTAGGGATACAACCTCTTGCGTTACCTCCAGTAGCAGCAGGAGAATGCTCTCTGCACCAATAGGTAAAGCAAACACATGGAAAGTCCATGATAATCCTTCGTAAAGCACCATTGGGAGCACAACAAGGAAGTACACTTAAAAGTACCTGTTTGGAGATGAACATTGTGAACACTTGCTTAAAATGTTCTTGAATGTGATACTTTCCTACTTATTAACAACAAATTATAGTACAATAAAAAAAAAAAAACATTCAGTATCCCTTGCTCAAGTGTATACCAGGCCAGTCAGAGTAGGTAAGACCCCAACCTGCTTTCTGAAACCTCCCACTCCCTAGGTTCTGAGCCCAAAGTCCCAAGCTGCTGACATCTCACCACCACAACCTGTCCCCCCACCTCCATCCTCTGCCCTATAATTCCGGTGGACACTCTTTGCTTAGGTGTAGACCAAGCCAGACAAACAAGAACCCCATCTTCATTCGGAATCCTCCCATACCCCTTGTTGGGATTCCAAAAACTTACCTGTAGACACTCCTTTCTGTGCCTTTCCATGTCCCTACTCCTACTTAGGGTGGATATCCATTGTTCTCACTATACTGGTGGATATCCATTGTTCTCACTATACTGGTGGATATCCATTGTTCTCACTATACTGGTGGATACCCACTGCCCAATTGCAGGACCTACCAGCCAGAAGCTGACCTCTACAAGTTCAGCCCCTAATTCTGAGGAAGATGCCCTGTTGGACCAGAGGTCAAGTTGGTTGCCAGAAATATAGACCACAAATATCAGAAGTCCAAAAAGGAAATAGAAACCAAGGACCAAAACAAAAACAAAATCAGAAATTGGTTCCTAGACCTACTAGCATCCCAAAATCAGATTCCTAGAAGCAAGTGCAAAAACACAGTCAACAACAGCCATGGAAATACACCACCAGCAGAGACCAGCTATCCTACTAAAGTAACCCCAAAATATTCCAACTCAGATGAAGTACAAGAAAATGACTTTAAAACCAACTTTGTGAAGACAATAGAAGCCCTTAAAGAGGAAATGAATAAATCACTTGAAGATATTTTCCCAGAAAAAAACAAACAATGGAAAAAAGTGAGCAAATCCCTTACAGAAAGCCAAAAAAAAAAAAAAAACAAACAAATAAAAGAAATGAATAAAACTGTTTAAGATCTGAAAACAGAAATAGAAGCAACAAAGAAAAAAATAATCAAAAGAGATGAATAGGACATTTTACATTCTTAAGAGGAAAAAATTCACCAAGATGAGAAATCAAATCTGAATATTTATGGCCCAAACACAAGTGTACCCATGTGTATAAAAGAAACATTATTAAACTTAAATCCCCCATCAAACTCCATACAATAATAGCAGGAGACTTCAGTATTCCAATCTCACCAATAAACATATCATCCAGACAAAAGTTAAACATATAAATAATGGAACTAACAGATATTACAACTCAAGTAGACATAACAGATATTCACAGAACATTTCACCCAAACACACACACACACACACACACACACACACACACACACACACACACA
>CAJQZJ010012579.1:2767585-2838957 GCA_907164525.1 Lophiomys imhausi
ACACACACACACACACACACACACACACACACACACACACACACACCACACACACATTAGTCCTGGTAGCTCACACCTGTAATTTCAGAATCTTTATGACAGGATGGAAGGCGGAATCAGTACATTCCTGAACTTTGATGGACAGCTACCCTGCAATATGCAAAGCCAAAAAATGAGAGGTCTCCATTCTTACGGAGGAAAAGACAAAGATCTGTATCTGCTGCCACACAGGCACACACGAACTCACATGTACATATAGTCACACACACACATACACACACACACAAAGAGAGAGAGAGAGAGAGAGAGGAGTAAGAAAGAGAAAGAATACAACACATACACATCACACAGCACCGTGACCTACAATAGAGATGCAGATAAACAAAGACACAGGGAAAAGGAAGAAAAGACCATAAGAAGATAGATACCAAGACTGAACTTAGGATTTACAAGTTAAAAGTATAGAGCTTTTTAGTCCTGGAAGAAGAGGAAAGGGTTAACTTTGCCTTGGAATGTACAGAGGATCTGAGGTATAGACAAAATGTTGGTTTATAGTTGGCCTGAAATTCTGAACAAAATAGGTTTTTATCATTCTTTTATTTTTTATTGACATAGATTCTTGTCTAAAACAATGCATCCTGATTATGGTTTCTCCTCTCTTTATTCCTCCCAGTTTCTTCACACCCACCCAAAAATATCGTTGACTTGCTTTTGTATTGTCCATCTACGGCTGTGCATGGGCCTTCCCTTTAAGTGGTTTATATACTCAGTGAGACTTCTTTGGAGAAAATCAGTTTTTATTTGCAAGTGGTTGTCAACTAGAGTGGGCTTCTGAGTTAGAAATAGGACTTGTGTCTATTGTCCCACTTCAGTGTTGGGACCTCATTTGGTTTGAACCTGTGCAGGCTCCCACAGTCTCTGTCAGCCCGTAGGTGCATCAGTCCTGTTGGGTCTAGAATACACTTCTTCTTGGTGTCTTCTATTCCCCTCTGGCATTTACTATCTTTCTGCCTTTGAGGAGAGAAGGAGGAATTAGATGAAACTATCCCATTTGGGACTGAACATTCCATGACCTCTCAGTCTGCTGAAGGAGAAAGCTTTTCTGATGATGGAAGAGGGAGACACTGATCTAGAGATATAGCAGACTGTTTTACAACTCATTTTATTGTTATGTTCCTTTAGAATAGCAATAGTATGTAATTTTCTCCTTGTTCCAATGCCTATCTAGTCTTGGATTCTTGGGCACCTGAGAAATACCAGGCTTAGGTTTCATCCCATGGACTGGCACATAGTTCCAATCAGATGCTGGTTGGTTATTCCCACATTTGTGTCATTATTATAACACTGTACCATGTGGACAGGGCATCATTTTAGATCACAGAGTTTGGACCTGGGTTTAGATTTACCTTTCCCTTCTAGTAGCATGCAGAGACTCTTCCAGTGTCATGAACACTAGTCAGTATGAGTGAAGTTAATAGGAATGTACCAGTTCAACTCTCTGTGTTCCAGAGATACTTAAGTGTTGTTTTCTCCAACAGGTTCTTACCATCAATTTGTGGCAAACTATTAATAGCCTCACAGTAGCCTGAGTTTTTAAAAGTGTTTCCATAAATATCTTTTGGCCAATAACTCAAACATATGTAATCCATTTTTTTGGAACTGGAGGTTTCATATGGTGGCAAAAGAATAGTTGTCTCCCTCATCATTTGGTGACTTTATTTAGATGTTTAAAAGATATGTATTTTAAGAGGTTTCTACTGTAGTAGGTACCCATAAGACCCATCAATAGTCCTTAGTGTTATTGTCCCCCTTTATTCACTCCATTTCCCCACTTCCTTCTCCCTGTCTGTTTAATTCTTCTATTTCATTTATTAGTTTAGCAAGAATGTATGATATGTATGAGTGAAGGAATTTCTCTCTGTCTCTGTGTAAATGCATAGGCCATATTATATTGAGGGATTTCAGAGGGCAATATGCCAAAATCAGTTCTCTCCTTCTACCAACTGGTTCCTAGTGATCCAACTCACATCATCAGGCTTTACAGCAAGGACTTATCCTTCATCATCCTTACTGCTGGCCCTCCATTTTGCTTAAAGCTTTATCCAAAACTTCTTTATGTATTTTTATTAGTGAATTCAATAACAAATGATATCTCCAAGTGATAGCTTGTTTTATCACCACATATTTAGACCCAAAAACAGACTTCCTCATTGGAATACTTTCAATAATAGGTTCTATCAGGTCCATCCAGGAAAACAGTAAGCTGTGGTATTAATTTTACCAGCAAATCACACTGAAGAGATATGAAGAATAACTAGTCCAAATAACAAATGATACTTCATAGACATAAATTAATAAAATAAATATTCACAATTCTTTACTCAATTCATTTATACACACTTATAAAATATTGGTCATCTTTTAAATTCTGAAAGCTGAAATATCCATTGCCTATTTGATGAAGTCATGGAATTTATCACCCACATATCATAGAAATCCTTCAAAGGCAAACCTCTGAGTGCTGTATTCCTTTTCACTGTTGGTAATTTGTCTGCACACTATCACTCTGAAAGAAGCAGCTTGAAGTGTCCACAGACTATCTGATAACTTTTACCTCTGAATTTCTGGATGAGGTTGAAGCCTTTAAGATACTACAATGGTGCATTTGTAGGTGAGTGATTCTTTCAAAAACTGATATTGCAAGCAAAATATAAACATCATTTACTTGTAAAGTATTTTGAAGTCACGTCATTAAAAATTAATCTAGAAAGTCAGAGATGAAAAACTAGGAGGCTGGTAAACAATGAATTACAATAAAAAATTAGCAGAGCAATAAATAGGCACAACAGGTCACACTTTAAATCATGTATGTACCTTTGCCAAAGGTGGCTTTAAAAGGTGGAAGAATAGCCCTGAATTGCTTGCTTTTAATGGTTCACATTCCTATGAGCTTCGAACTCTTGTAGCAGAGGTAAAGAAAATTTTTCTTTAGTTCAAGAAAGCAAGTTTATTCACTATTTAGATGAATTCAAACCATGAAACTTTCTTCTTTAGGTACAACAGCCAACTCACAAAAGAGGTAAAGTATATTTTATGCCTGAGATGAATTGCATACAATTACTATTATTATAATTAATGCTGCCTATACTCAGGGAAATTAAGTAAAGAGAAAAAATTGCAGTTAATATCTTGTGTGTACTACAAATAAAAGACTTTCTTATCTTTGTGATTATGACATAGCTCAGATTAAATATAGCAGAATCTTTGTCCTCTTTACTTTCTGCCTGACCTTAGTGGACTATATCTTCCATATTTGGCAGGTCTCCAGAATCTATTCATTTTGTTACCATTTTTTTTTGCATTTATTGATCTATATGTGATTGTTCAATAATATTCACCTTTCAGTTATATAATGTGATAACTGAAGAAATATGTTATATAATGAAGAATTACGTTATATATTAGAATTATAAAATTAATATCACATATAATATATAGTATACATAACTTAGCAATAATCAAATTGAAATATTGATTGACTTACATGAATATTTTTTCACATGTATTGAAATCATAGATTTACTTACCTAGCTAATTTCCAACAGATATCACAATAGGGTTGACTACAACCACACTCTGAAGACTGCTCTTCCAGAAACTATCTATTTTGCATAAATGTATGATTTTACCTTCTGTCTGACTTACTTCACTCTCCCTCTATTCTAGGCCTTGATCATCAATATTCATTCTATATCTATGAGACCGATATTTTTAGTAAGTGTCATCTGTTCAACACTGACCATTACCTTTTAGTATACTGACCTCCAGAGTTCTATATAAAATATGTCCATTATATACAGACAGAAGGTTAGGTACTTTCCATAGCGTTACTATGTTGAATAGCACTGAAATGAACATGATAGAATACTTATATCAACTAGGAATAATTATTTTGTTTACTTTGGCTATGTCCTTCAATATGAATTGTTGAATCACAAAGCAAGTCTGCTGGTATTTTCTAGCAAATTCCAAGCTATTTTCCATAATAGCTCTATCAATTTACATATTCTCCAACGGTATAACTAAGCTCTGATTTCTCCATATTCTTTTCAACACATTCTATGTTCTCTTCTGATAGTTTCCATTAATAAGTTTGAAGTGATTGCCATTTGTGGAACTTAGGTAGTTTCTTGAGTGCCATTATTTGCATAGGTACTTAAGATGTCAATACATTATCCAATAATTTCACAGGTTGTCTCTGTTGATTGTTTCATTTATACCGACTATTCTTTTCTGGTAGTCTTGTTTTGTATATATTTTTAAATGTTGTAATATAAATGTTCACACAATAAAAATTGCAAATAAAAACATCACACGGAGAAAGTGACCAGTTAATTTCTCCTTAAAACATGGACACTCTTTCTTGCACTAGAGATTTATGCACTTTTACTACTTAATTCATTCCAAAACATCCATGAAAAGTGAGTACTCTCAAATATACAGACATTGGTGAAAAATGTTGAAACTACATCATGAAATCCTGATACCCAGAAAGAGCAGCGATTTTTCAACCAAGTCTCATTATATAAGGACATATAAATTATCTCAGAAACATTTGAAAATTAACATCTTAATGTTCAACAAAGCTCAGTCATCTACAAGAGATCACATATAAGTGAAGGAGAGATGACTTAATGGTAAAGAGCATGTTACTCTTACAAAGGGCAAAGGTCCCCAGTTAGGTTCCCAGGAATCCTGTGGTGGTCCACAACAATTTCAGGAGATCTGATACTTTCTACTGGTACTCATGGGCACTGCATTCATGAAGTGCATATGTATATGTGTATATATATATATGTATATATATGCGCTAACATACATGCAAAAAAAAACCAAGATATCAAAGTCAAACAAAAAATTTTAAACAAACTGATTTTAACAAATTGAAGACTTTAGTAGAGATGCAAATCAGAAAAAATACCAAAATGGAAACTGCAAAACTATTCAAGATGGAGATAGAAATAAAAATCAGATAAACAAAATGTTTACCAGTAAATACACAGAAGAAATAATCAATGGCTTTATCTTGCCCCTTAAGAAAAATAGTAAAAACAAAACAAAACAAAACCCTAAAAAATATCATTATAAGATAATTATAACAATGGTAAAACAATATGTGAATTATTATAGTTATGGGAGAAGAAAACAGAAAACTAAGGAGACATGCAAAAAAAGCTTTCTAAATTTGAAAGAAAATAGAATTCTAACACAACTGAAACATAATAAAATGAACCTAATCCTATGTTTATGAAAATAATAGAAGTACTTCAAAGAACAACAAGAAAAATATAGCAAAACAGTTGATGGAAATGAATAAAGCTCTTAGAGAAATGCAGGGTATAATTAAAAAGGAGAGAAAAAGGAATAAAATGTTCCAAAACTTGAAAAGAGAAGTTAAAGCAATAAAGAACACACAAGTTGAGATATCCATGGAACTGGAAAACCTAGGAAAAAGAAAAGGAACTATGAACACACAAAAAAAAAAAATGGAAGAAAGAATCTCAGGCACAGAAGACAAAATTGAAGAAATTGATGCATCTGTCAAAGAAAGTGCAAAATCTAAAAATGTCTCACACAAAACCTTCAGGAAATCATGGACATCATGAAAAGATGAACCTCAGAATAATAGGAATAGAAGAAAGAGAAGACTTCCATCTCCAAGGACCAGAAAACATCTTCAACAAAATCATAGAAGAAATTTTCTCAAACCTAAAGAAAAAGATACCTATAACCATACAAGAAGCCTACAGAACTCCAACTAGACTAAAGCAGAAAGGAAAATCTTCCCACCACATAATAATCAAAACACTAAACGTACAGAACAAAGAAACAATATTAAAAGCTACAAGGGAAATGGCCAAGTACCATATAACAGCAGACCTATCAGAATCAGATCTGACTTCTTATTAGAGACACTAAAACTTAGAAGGGCCTGGACAAACATCTTGCAGACCCTAAATGACCACAAATGGCAGCCAAGACGAAATTACCCAGCAAAATTTTCAATCAACATAGATGTAAAAAGCACGATATTCCATGAAAAATCTAAATTCAAATGATATCTATGCACAAATCCGCCCTATAGAAGATACTATATGGAAAATCCCAACCTAGCAGCTTAACTACAAGCAAGAAAACACAGGAAACAAGTGGCCGCACTGCATCAAAATCAAAAGAAGAGAAGCTCACTCACACACTGCCACTACCAACATCAAGATAACAGGAATTAACAATCACTGGTCATTAATATCCCTCAACATCATTGGACTCAATTCCCCAATAAAAAAATTAAAAAGGTAGCAGAATGCATGTGAAAACAGAATCCATCATTCTTTTGACTACAAATAACACACTTTGGCAAAAAAAGATAGACATTATCTCAGAATAAAGGGATGGAAAAATATTCCAAGCAAATGGGCACAAGAAGCAAGATGGAGTAGCCATTCAACTATATAATAAAATAGACTTTAAACCAACATTAATCAAAAGAGTTCGAAAAAAATCCACCAAGATGAAATCTCAATACTGAGCAACTATGTCTCAAATGCAAGGGCACCCACATTTGAAAAAAAATTACAAAAGCTTAAATCCCACATCAAACCCCACATATTAATAGTGGGAGATTTCAAAACACTGCTCTCACCACTGATCAAAGTTCCCATACTAGCAACTTAAAAGCATATCCACAAGCTCTAGAATAAAAAGAAGCAAACACACAAGAGGAGTAGATGGCAGGAAATAATCAAACTCAGGGCTGAAATCAATATATTAGAAACAAAGAGAACAATAGAAGAGATCAACGAAACCAAGAGCTGGTTCTTTGAGAAAATCAACAAAATAAACAAACCCTTAGCCAAACTAACTGAAAGGCAGAGGAAAAATATCCAAATCAACAAAATCAGAAATAAAAAGGGGGAAATATCTACAGACATTAAGGAAATATAAAGAATCTTTAGTTCTTACTTCAAAAACTTGTATGGTACAAAATTGGAAGACCTTAGTGAAAAGGACAGTTTTCTTGATAGATTCCACATACCAAGCTTAAATCAAGACCAAGTAAACAAATTAAACAGTCCTAAAAAGCCTAAGGAAATAGAAGCAGTCATTAACAGTCTTCCAACAAAATAAAAGCCTAGGACCATATGGTTTCAGCACAGAATTCTTCAAAGGGTAGCTAATATCAATACTCTTCAAACTCTTCCACAAAATAGAAAGCAAAGAAAACTATAAATTTCATAAGCCTGCAGATGTGCACATCACGAGGTTGTTTGTTCCTTTTTCTTATGTTTATTTTCAATGTCAAACCCCATTGTGACAATAGCACCTTGTCTTTTCTTTCACAAAATGTTGTAATATCTCCTTATAAATACAAATCCTATCTTCATGCTATCCTAACACATTTACATAAATGATGTTTTAATTAAAAGGTTAAAAGACTCTAAAGCTTAAAATATTACAATATTTTACCCAAGAACATTAAAATTATGTTCTAATCATTTTCATTAAGCACACATTATTCTCCGAATTGGTCTAAATCTCATGATTTGGATCCATTCACCAGGCTAAATGAATTTTTGTTTTCTTCCTGTCCTGAAATACATGTGGTTTTCTACAGAATCAAACTTTAGTTTTTCAATAAAGCTCAAGAAAACATTAATTTGTTCATTCATCAAGCAATTATGCATCACTTTTTTAAAGTACTTGTAGGTCTTGTCTGGAATTGGAAAGAAACATTGGCACCAAGTATAAGTGGGTCATTTGTTCTACATTTTAAGTAAGTTGAACCAGAAGGCTATGCCAGTCTCACTCGCCAAACCTACATATATTTGACAGGCTGAGAATCATTGCTTGCTTAACTAGATACTCAACATCAAAATGTATATTGGACACATGAATACAAAAGTGCATGCACATCTATAAACACAGGTGTTCCCACACATATACATTCATGGATATAACACATACACACAGTCAAAAATGCAAACTTTTAAGAAGATAAGATTTTACTTCATGACACAGGAATACTTGGCCTCCTGTAAGTCAAGGTATGCCACTCTCATCCATTTTTATTAGTTCTTAAAGGTCTTGGTAACCCCAGGGCCTCAAACATCCTAGGTAAGCGATTTATCACTGGAAAAATTCATGTCATTCACAAACAGAAAACAGATCAGATTTAGTATAAAATTCCACTGGCAAGAGTGATATCCCAATGTCCTTGACATCAAAATGTTCTCCTTCATGACCTGTGGCAGCAAAGCTACTCCTCCTAAACATGCATCCAAAGGTAATGTGGAAATGAAGCTTCTACACAAATTCTTAGTTCTCTGGTGAATTTAATATAGGAGAGGATCCTTCTCAACATGCCTGGGTTAACTGTATATTTTTTTTTTCTGAACTGTAATGTACAAGTCTGTCTTTCCTTCTTTCGTTAACAAAATTTCTTCATAATATAAGAGAGCTTTCTGTGACTTCAACCAGATGTTGACTCAGCTCCTGTTAGGTATTTATATTAATGAGTCAAGATATCATTGTAATATGCTTATATATGATAAATATCATGATTTAAACATGTTATGATTTAAATTTACTTGGGCTTTTAAAAGAAAAACATGAAACAAACTTTAAAACATTTGTACCAGTCTGTGATTTTTGTATAGAGGCATCCACATAAGAGCACGTTTGCCTTTATTATACATATTTATAATATTATTAAACACACCAGGCTTCATTTATGACAAGATTAAGGAAAGTTTACTAAGAATGTCTTTTAGAAGATGACAAGGAAAAGCAGTTGCCCTTTCCTGTGGAATGCTTTACATAGCTTTAGCCCATCTGAGAGCTTAGTGATTTTTTTTTAAGAACCTAAAGGAACTATTTTGTTGGAAATTTGTCATTCTTTTGATTTTGAATGTCCTCAAAACCTTTGTGCTAAGGGTTTTGTTTCAATTCTTTGTCCCTAACAGTAAGTGATGGAGAGTTAAAGTCTGATCCAAGTTGAATAAAGTTGTTACTGGACATGTGGCATACAGTAGTCATTAGGACATACCTCCCTGTCTGCAAAGAGGCTAGCAAGTCTCTGCTATTCATTATCACCATGATGCACTGTACCACCTCATATTCAAAGCAAATAAGTTGCCCCAACCTTTAAGTAAAAATGGAACTTTCTTTCTTGTAAGTTATTTGTCTTGCATACTTTCTCAAAGAGGCATAGTGAGCAGAATTGCAATTTTCAGGCTATTATTGGCTGAAGTATAGAATTTATTTGGCTCTTTGAAAATAAAGGTACAAAACAGTTCATAAGATTTGGCAATAGTTACACACAAAATTGTTATTTTCTTTCTTTTTCTACTCAGCATGAGAAAATACATCTAGGATGATTTTGATTAAGAAGTAACATGCTTATGAAATTAAATACATATAATGTCTCTTAAGGAAAAAAAATTGTCATTCAACAACCCACAGCCTCAAGATTTTTATTTCCCAATCTAAAAACATGAAAATTCACATTTTAGAGTAACTTATTATATCAAAAGATCTGTTACTTTTAATGACTTAGGAGCTATGTGAACATAATAAATGTTTAATAAGTAATGAATGGAGTTATTAATTCCTAATGACTTATCCATTAATTACTTAATGTTTTAGTTTATAGCATACAGAATACTATATGTATTTTAATGTAATAAATCTATACCACTTAATGTATTATTAAAAATTAAGTTTTCTTGTTAATATAAAATATGTTACCCTCTCATGTTTGTTTCTTCTAATTCATCTTTGATTAAATAATTTAATATTATGTCTGAAAGTGTCAGTTCAAATATTATCCTACTTATGGCAAAATAATGACTGCTTTTAAAAAATAGTGCAATGTCTTTACTTGTTCATGCATAATATATATAGTATATGCAGATATATAAATATATATGTACAAACAATACTTCATTGAACAGTTTTTATATTAATTTACTTAAAACATTAAATTAACAGCAGTACAATATTTTTCCTGTAGGATTCTCTTGATAAGTAAGGTTAGCTTATTTATTGTATCCATTCATTTTGATTTGTTTAATTAATAGAAAACAAAATAAAGGTGATGTAGTGTAGAGATAATTTGAAAAAGACTTCTGGTTATGAACTAAATAAAAGGTTCCTAGAGAAAACTGATCCAGTAGAAACTTCTACATAATTCTGAATTATAGTAGTATCAAAAATAATAGTGTGTATTTATATATTAAGGATATTAATTTTTAAATTTGCATGTGTATGGACATGTGCATGTCTGATGTCTTCATTGCTAGCTAGCATTTTATTTTTTCAGACAGGATCTCTCTGTAATGAAGCTCAGAAACTCCATTAGGCTGTTCTGGAGCTCTGGTGATCTCTGTGTCTCTACCCTCATGGCCACCCCACTATTTGTCACTGTTCTCTAAAAATGTTTGTGCTGAAGGACTCCTGCGTTGCCATTTCTCAGAAAATCTCCACTCTTCCTGAGATAGTGTCACATATGCAAACACTCACTAGACTGGATAGGGAAAGTCCCATAGATACTCCTTAGCCTTCCCAGCCCTTGGATTACAACATGATACTCTTGGCTTTTCATCTGACTTCCGAGGGATCCACTTGATTTCACTTATCTCCCCAGCCACACAAGGTGATGTTCCTGTGAACCAGTATAGCTGTCATACATTTTTATTTACATAGTAATGTCCTCTCTTGTTTTGACGATATCATTAAGATGACCTAGAGAAAGAAAGGAAGGAAGGAAGGAAGGAAGGAAGGAAGGAAGGAAGGAAGGAAGAAAGAAAGAAAGAAAGAAAAAGAAATTCAAGACCTAAATTAATAATCTGTAAGAGATAATTATGTGACCAAAATATTCCACAAGGTCATCTCTAGTCCATAAATGCCTTCTAAGTCTTTAAAATTCTATGCAAAATTTTAAGTCCTTGAAAATCTGTGCAGAAAAATCATGTTTCTATCAGAAGAAAGATGGATAACCTTGAATTGATCTTTCTTTTTCATTAAAAAATTTCAACATTTGATTCCTTTAATGTTATTATGGTATTTATTTTATTATACATTGAATTTTTAAATAAAATTTTAAATTGATTTTAAATTAATTGTTAATATTCTTGCATTTTAATGCCATTTGTGATTGATTTTCAAGAAGAATAATTTTATTATTTCTAATTTAGATCATTTTCACCCATCCTTATTGTCTAATTATATTTGGCAGCCATTCTAGACCAGGTAGTGAGAGACACTTGAATTTTAATGTGAATATTAAGCCATTGAGGTCACATATGTGATTATCAGAAGTTTATTGCTCCTGTGAAGAATAAATGTGCCATAATTTGTTTTGTAGTTGTCAATGATCCAGTATGGTATGATATTGATTGCATATTGGCCAAAGTTTGACATTTAAATATATCAAATGTGGTAACTAATATTTTATATTATGATTCAGTTCAAGTACACTCTTTGGTTTGTGAAATTGTTTCATATTTTCAAGAAAAAGGTATTAATGTTGAGACAATGAATTTAACACATTTGTATTTTCAAAGAAACTACTTTGATGAGCTCTGGGAGCTGAACTAATCTATTAATATAAAGATTTAACAAAATTTGTATTTACTAAAATACTAGTTGCAGACTCATCAATGGGGTCTCTATGCTCCACAATTATGGGTTTTGCAGTTCCAGGGTTTGCTTCCTCCTGTGAAGTACGCCATAATCTCTGAAGTCATGAGCTGAAATATGTATTTCCTTAAAAACTGATTGTCTTCAAATTGTTCCTGGAACTTAAGGTTAGTTCTTATATTCAGTGGGTGGTTTGTTTGGTTGCTTGACTCATAGAATAGAGAACATTTTGGTTATTTTCAGCTGACATCAGGAAAAACAGTAATGTGATCACATTCTCCCCAGAATTTATTACTGTGCATGTTGTTGTTACTAGGAAGTTGCACTTTTTGTTGGAAAGTTGCACTAGGTTTACTCAAAATATTTAAAGTTAATAAAGTTTGGAAAACTGTAATTTCCACATGACACAGAATTTGTACCTTTTAAACACATGAAAAAATTGCAAAAAAAAAAAAAAAACTTTCCATAACCTTGAAAATCCCAATGACCACAACCAGAGATACCTGGGATCCAGGATCAAATACTCATCAAGATTCAAGAATATGTTGTCCTCTTAGTAAATGCATGATATTTTGTAGTCTGCCTCAGGGGCTCTATGGTGCTTTGCATATAAATTATCACATTATTCACTTTCTGGGTGAGGCAGAGAGAACTGATGAATCCTGTTTAGAAAAAAAAAAAAAAATAGTCACACAAAGCCCTGTGTTGTTAGAAACTTGCCAGGAAACACAGAGACTTTTTTTTTTTTTTTTTTTTTTTTTTGCACAGTTGGAAAGAAATAATGTCACAACAACCACAGCTGCGTTGTAGGAGCTTTACTTTTTTATCGTTTAAGAAATAAAGTTTGAGTTAGAGAGTTAGAGCCTGTGTTTCAGGTCTATGTATGAATCTGGTGCTATAAATGTATATTTTCTTAATGAACGGTCATTTACACTTTCTTCTACAGTCTATATAAAGCATGTTGGAATATCAAAACATACAACATAAAGGAGATATTATCATTTACATATGTTCCTTTGTATTTTTTCCCAGATAATTACTTCCTAAACTTAATGGACTGTTGTACACACTATTAACTAAATACTTTTTATATTTGTTGTTTTAGGTGTATGAGTATTTAGCCTGCATTGTACATCTGTGCACCATGTGACAGGTCTTAGAGCCACTGGAACTGGAGTTATCGAAGATAATGAGCCACCATGTAGATTATGGAAATCAAACCTAGATCTTCTGGAAGAGAAGTCATTATTCTTAATTATTGATCTATCTCTCCATCTTCTAATCAAATAAATATTTATCAAATAGTTACTTGATTTAAATTGTTACTGTGGGTGCTGAAAAGCAATTTTTTTTCTGCCTTTTGTGTATCTAAATTTCAGTTGTGGAATTGGAATGTACTTCCACTAACAGTTTTTTTAATTGATAACTGAAATATCCACAGATGTTTTCTTGTTTTCTGGAGGCCAAGAACTAGTATAAGTGTTAAGAATACAACTGAGCAAGGTGAGCATGAGGCAGCTGTGCATGTCCCAGTGGTGTTTTAGAGATTTTTGCATTAATACTTGATACATGCTAATAAACCAGTAATTTAACAAGGTTCATACAAGTTCACATATACTATATGTGACATATCACATTTGTGATATATATAAATAAATAGCATTTAATTTTCTTATGACACTGAATTTTTTAAGTTAATGAAAGGAGAATGAAGCAGAGGCTATGGTTTTTTTTTTTCCCCAAGATATTAAAAGCTTTTTTTTTTCCCTAGGATTTAAGGGAATCATGTGTATGCTTCTGAAGAGAAATAGAATAAAGTGATTCTATTACTGGATAATATAAATCAGACTGTAAAGGTAATGGATTTCTATTTCAATTTCAAAGAACTTAAAACTTGTTAAATACATCATTTTATGAACTACAATATTAAAATAAATAGAAAATCCTCAATTTAGCACTGGTAAGAAATAAACAACAACAGTGATATACTTTAGCTGCCATATACTACACTTTAGACATTGATACAATATCTCTAAAAAGTCCTAAATACTAATTATTTTTTAACTTCAAATATATTAATTTTTAAGAAGATTATAAATTAATGTGAATTGATATAAATGTTAAACTCTAAGGTCATTCTTGAAAAAATTTATATATATATATATCACCTAGCTATTGATATTTAAGAAAATATCTTAGTGCTCAAATACTAATATTGCTGACATACACAAGTGCTCATATATTTATATGTGATAGTTTTTAATAACTCTATACAACTTAAACAAAATCATTTATCTACAGCAAGATAGAATGTTGTGTATTGTTTTCTTTAAGGTCGTGTTTTTCCACCCATGCCCTTGTTACCAGAAATAAATGACTCTGAGACTTAATCTTAGGGAACAATTTGAAGTTCAGAAATGAATACTTTTATTTATTTATTTTTATTTATTTATGGTTTTTTTAGTTAAAACAAGCTCTTTTATTTCTGTACAGGAGGTCAGCATTGGACATAGGAAAGAAAATGGTTTTTATAGCTTAGGGTTAGGGGGTTTCCAAATCAGGGATTTGGCAGACAAATAGGCAGGGTTACAGAAGCAGAACATATAAATTGGTCATAACGTTTTGTGAAACAGACATGGTTGCAAGGGTGGTCATAGCAAGGCAGTCATAGCAAAGTGGTTGTAACAACAAGTGGTCATAATAACCTTTTGAAACAAAGGCATAGTTAGCTTTCCCTGGAACAGGCAGTACAGAAACATTTGTAGTTAAGGTTACAGGTGGGGGGCATTGCCCAATCCTTGAGAAACAGATTTAATCATAAACAGGAATGAACCTAGATTGTCTTTACTATAAGATGGTTTTCAAGCCTAAAATGGAGGCAGGCTGGCTCAGCACCTGCCCTATTTTTAGATTTTAATTGCCTTGTAGAATACAAAAGGTGATACTCAATCTCAGTTGAATTTCTATTTTCTTTTTTATTTTTTTTATTTTTTTTATTAAATACTTTTTTTTTTCTTCAAGTTACATCTCAGTCACAACACTTTTAATAGTTGAACTAAGGAAATTTGTTATCAGGGATCAAGAACAATAATAGCCCAACTGGTACTGGATGATGTGCCTCTCTCTTACTAAAGTTGGGCTGGTGATCAGGGTGATTATTGATTCCTTGTACCCATTTTCCCCCTCAGCTTCCTGTTATGATTTAATAAAAATTGATAATGAGTAGATGTGCATCTTGAGGATTTAAAGTAGAAATGACTGACTGATTTTTATATAAAAGTTTTGACTTGTGATTCTTTTAAGATTTTTATAAGATTGTATTTTAAAGTAAATAAGAAGATAATTGACTTTTTTTGTAAGCATAATTTGCTGCCTGCCATAAAGAAAAACTGGCTAAGAAAATTACCTTACTTGTTGACACTTTATTAATCAATAGTATGTTGCTTAGTTAAAAATGTATGTGGGTTCTTGGGAATAATTAGTTTTTCACATTTGTTTTTCATCCATATTACATAAAATATTTGATCATATAAGGATATTAGGGAACATGGTTTTTTGCTTACATATACTCATAGTAATTATTCACTTAAAGAAAAATAGAATATAACAACATTATGATTTTTATACTGCTTGAAAGATTTTGCTGGGATGTATAAGCTTTGAGAGAAAAAAATAAAGGTGTTGAAATTTTCCTCCATCCATGAACATATGTATGTATGTATTTGTAAAATGGTTGTAGACAGCTCATTGGAGCTTTAATCAAATCTACCAAATATGAATGTATTCACTTAAGATGGTTGGAGTGTTGCTCTATCTGAAAGACCCGAGGGAGGGAAGTTCCTCTTCCGACACTCGGGATATCACGGCCACCCAAAAACTCATAAGAGACCTTCTTGATGCAATCGCAAGAGGTTTATTTCGGGGGGATCAGTGCACTGAGGGCACAACTCATATCCCACGCAGGGGTAGAGGAGCTGCGACCCCCAGTTGCCCAAGAGTAAAGATTTTATAGAGAAACATCACAAGGTAATCATAAGCGTAAAGCATTAACCCATCATTTAATTAGTTAGCAGAAATCACACTCTATACTTATTTTTCTCAGAAAAGAATCCTATCTTATTTCACCATCTACTTTGTGGTCAGCCAGTTCCTGAAACTCTGGGGGCCCATGATAGTCATTTGCTTTGTGGCCAGCTAGTTCCTGGAACCCGGGGCTCATGACCTGTATGACCTACATTCTTGGTTCCACTCTTTTTATGGTCAGCTAAGTTCCTGGAACCACCTGGCGGCTGGCCTGGCTCTACTGCCGACTTGGGGGGGGGGTCTTTTAATAATTTTCCATTCCCTCATTCCCCACTCTTTGTAGTCCGTTGTTCTAATCTTAGAACCTATACATCTGTTTCATCAAAATCATCATCATACTCCCGCAAACCTTGACATTGTCGCTTAAGCATTAAAATCTGTACAGCACTTATTCTTTCCCTAACAAAGGTAACAAGCCTATTCAGGATACAGGGTCCCAAGGTAAGGATTAATAAGAGGATCAGGAGGGGTCCTACTAGAGTTGAAATAGGGTGGTCATCCACGGCGACTTACTGTACCATCCTTCAAACCACCCCTGTTGGGCTTCTCTCTCCCTTCTTCTTTTGTCTAGTCTTTCTTTTAGCTTATTCATGGAATCTCTAATCACCCCAGAGTGATCAATGTAAAAACAGCATTCCTCCTTTAGTGCTGCGCATAACCCTCCGTTCTGTAAAAATAACAGATCCAGGCCTTTTCGATTCTGTAAAACCACTTCTGATAGGGACGTTAGAGATTCTTCTAGCCTGGCAATAGACTGTTGGAGAGATCTGAAATCCTCATCCACAGCTGCCCTTAGTTCTTTGAAATTATCTTGGTTCATTACTAAGGCAGCTGTACCAGTTCCTATCCCAGCTGCTATACCCAGTCCCACCAATACTGCTAATGTAAGAGAAACCGGCTCTCACCGATATCTAGTGAGTGGATGGTTAAACTCATCTATAAAAGCATCAGCTGGGTGATAGAACACCCTAGGCAGGAGCTGTATTAATACACAGTAATCTTTGGTATCATCAAAAACATTAGGGGCAACACAGGGAGTCAATCCTGTGCTACAAGCCTACCACTTGTCTATGCCTGGATACAGGTATCTAGTACCTGAAGTTTTTGGAGACCTCAGGGTCTCATTGCATAAATGTTTATAAGCAGCGGGTGGGTTTCCTAGACAAGTCCCTTGCCCTGATACCCCAGTTAAAGTCAGTCTATTCTTATCATGCTGTTAGCAGGCTTCATGGCTGGTGGTGTCATTAAAGGTACCTACTACAGCGATGCCCTCATAGTAAGGGGGTCCAGAGGCCAAACAGAGCCAACAGTCCTTAGTCAGCACAGGCTGAGATTCATTTAGAACTTGAAAAGCTCCCTGGACTAGATTCAGCAAACGCTGACCCGTGGACGGTAGAGCCTTTAGAGTCATGTTGGGGGGAACAGGAGTTCCGGGAAGTAGAGTGGGATGCAGAGCTCCCTGGGGCCAAGACTTCAGCTGTGGGGGTCCCTGTCAGGGAGTACCTGATGGGAGCCCACTGGTGACCCCTCGGCACTGTCTATTTTTAACTGAATTTTGAAAGTCACCCCATAATCAGTGCCGTGCATATACCATCGAAATCCCAATGTACTACCACGCAACCATCATTCAAGGGAGGTCCGGCTCTTGCCTCATTCAGTTATGGTTATGTTAAGAGGAAGCCATTGTCGTGTGGATGGGAGGTAATACCCAGTAGGTTTGGGATAATTTTGGCGTACCGTTATTAGGTCCCAAGATGAGGAGGGATTCCAGTAAGCCTGTCCTGTTGTTTCACAGCCCCACTCTGCACAATAATAACTCTCCAACCTCCCACATCGTCTAGCAGTCTGCCCTACTTCTACCCTCTCTAGGGCAGACATAAAAGTCTTCTTCAGCTAGCCCACAATAGTCCTTTCCCATTCCACATCCATACTTAGATCCCATCCACCTACGGTGTTTTCATTTGGGGTCATTTTCTAGTAGGTGACGGGGGTTTCCCTCAGGTATGTCCCATGTTTCTAGTCCAGCAGCCAGCTGACAAAAGTCAGGTGACAGTTGTGGCCACCATGTCCATGGAGGGGCTATCTTAGGTACTGACCAGACAACTTCTCCAGTCTGAGAGATCGCCTGCCAGGTTAGTTTCTGGGGAGTATGAGGGTTGTCACATTTCATCTGAAGAGCACCTGCAACACAGGCGCAGCTTAAAAGGGTCCACAGTCTTTTTCAATTTCCACTCATCCTTGGAAGGCTCAGGAGCTCTCTTCACATGCGAAGCATGGATCCAGGCTGAGATGCCCTCTACCTTCACTGCGGTTGGGGTGGTCAAAAGCACCAGGTATGGTCCCTTCAAGCAAGGCTCAAGGTTCCCAGCCCGATGACGCCGGACAAGTACAGTGTCTCCAACCTGGAACTGATGAGGCACACTCAGGTCTCCAGCTTCATAAGCTTCTCTGAGCTGCTCTCAGGCCTCACACCAAACCACTTCAAGGGCTTTCATGTGAGTGAACAAGGGTTTAGAAAGGACACCATCAGGATCAAATACTCTGCTCGCCTCAGTAAGAGGAGGAGGACTCCCACAGAGAATCTCATAAGGTGTCAGCTTAAAATGGCCTGGGGTATTTCTGATCTGGAATAAGGCAAAAGGAAGGAGGGCTGTCCAGTCTCCCACGCCGGTCTCTAAGGCTAATTTAGTCAAGGTCTCTTTTAGAGTTCTATTCATCCTTTCTACCTGTCCTGAACTTTGGGGGTGGTAGGCACAATGTAATTTCCATTTAATCCACAGTTGAGTGGCCAGTCCCTGACTTACCTGGGCAACAAAAGCAGGTCCATTATCAGACCCAATTACCTTGGGTATTCCAAACCTCGGAAAAATTTCTTCAAGAATCTTCTTGGCCACTGTATTGGCAGTCTCAGTCCTTGTGCAGATGGCCTCTATCCACCCTGAAAATGTATCTATAAACACTAAAAGATATTTGTTTCCATATTTAGCTGGTTTAATTTCCATAAAATCCACTTCCCAATAGGCCCCCTGTTGATCTCCCCTGAGTCTTTTACCATGTTATGCATGGAAGGTCTGGCATTAGTCAGAGCAGAGGCTTTTCGGTTCCTGACTATTTCTGTTGTTAAGTCAGAAAGTCCAATTACATAATAGTCAGAGGACCTTACCACATCTTTTAGTTTCTTTTCTCCTAGGTGTTTCAGACCATGTAAGTTGGTGGCATATTCGTGTCCTTCTTGAGGCAGGACTCGTTTACCATCCTCTGTTTTAACCATACCACAAGGTGATTCTCCAGCCACCTCTAGTTTGTTTATGGCTTGCAAGTCTTCAGGAGTATACCTGACACTGGTTTTCCTGATATCTTTAGAACCAAGAGTGGTTAAGATCATTGTCCCTTGGGCAGCTCATTTGGCTTCTAGATCTGCCATCTGATTTCCTTTAGCCACTGCGTCCTGTGCCTTCTGATGTCCAAGGCAGTGGATAATAGCCACCTTCTTTGGCAGATGTATAACCTCAAGGAGGCTCAGAATTTCTTCTTTATTTTTAATGTCTTTCCCTGCTGATGTCAACAACCCCCTTTGCCTATATATTGCCCCATGCACATGGGCAGTGGCAAAAGCATACCTGCTATCAGTGTAAATATTGATGGACATTCCCTCTTCAAATGGAAGAGGGACAAGCCATCTTCAAAGCTTGTGTTAATGCAATAAGTTCAGCGCTCTGGGCAGAAGTTCCTTCTGGAAAGCTGCTAGCCCAGATCACTTGCCTCCCATTCACTACTGCAGCTCCCACCATCTGCTTACCTTCAACCACGAAGCTGCTTCCATCTGTATACCAGTTTGGGCTCCCTGGCCAGGGTCGGTCCTTTAGGTCACTCCAGGGAGCCGTTTCTTCTACCAGGATATCAAGGCAGTGGTGGGCAGGAGCAGAGTCATCAGCCTCAGGCAGTAGGGTAGCAGGATTCAGGGTGACGGGGGGGGGGGGCGAATATCACTCTCTCAGTCAATAATAGGCTTTGGTAGTGAGTCATTCTAGCATTAGTCATCCCCTGGTCAGGGGGCTGCTGAATAATGCTCTCAAGGGCATGGGGTGCCACCACTGTAATCTGCTGTCCCAAAGTCAGTTTATCAGCATCCTTGACAAGTAAAGCCACAGCCGCAATAGCTTTCAGGCACATGGGCCATCCACTTGCAACAGGATCCAGTTTTTTAGACAAGTAGGCTACCGGCCTTTTCTAAGGTCCTAAGGTCTGAGTAAGGATGCCTCTGGCAACCCCTGTCCTTTCATCTACATTTAGAGTGAAAGGCTTGGTTAAGTCCAGCAGGGCTAAAGCTGGTGCTGTTAACAAGGCATTTTTGATATCTTCAAAGGCCTTCTGATGTTCAGAGGTCCAGGTGAACCCTCCTCCCTCCTTGGTGAGGGGATATAAGGGGGCTGCTAGCATAGCAAAACTTGGAATCCATAGTCTACCAAAACCAGCAGTGCCCAGGAAATCTCTTACCTGGCACAGGGTGGTCAGGACAGGAATCTGGGTGACAGTCTTTTTCCTGGATTCCGTCAGCCATCGCTTTCCATCTCTCAGGGTGTATCCCAGATAGGTGGCCTCAGTTTTGCCCAACTGAGCCTTCTTAGCAGAAGCCCGATACCCCCAACTCACCAAGTTCCATCAGGAGCCTCTTAGTTCCTTGGAGACATTCAGGTTTAGTTGATGCTGCCAAGAGTAAATCATCAACGTACTGTAACAACGTTAGCTGAGGATTTTCAGCTCTGAAGGAGGCCAGATCCCAATGAAGAGCCTCATAAAAGAGGGTAGGGGAGTTTTTGAATCCTTGTGGCAATCTAGTCCAAGTTAACTATCCCACCAGTCCAGGGTCAGGATCTCTCCATTCGAAGGCAAAGATGGGTTGGCTGTCAGGATGTAACTTCAAGCAGAAAAAAGCATCTTTTAAATTTAGGACAGTGTACCAATTCCTCTCTGGTGGAAGTGAACTAAGAAGGTTGTAAGGGTTGGGCACAGTTGGATGAATATCTTGAACTCTCTTATTGACCTCTCTTAAATCTTGGACTGGCCTGTAATCATTAGTGCCTGGCTTCTTAAGAGGGGGGTGTTCCATGGTGACTGGCAAGGAACCAGAATTCCCTGTTGTAATGTAAATGTGAGGTCTGATCCCCTCCCTGGCTTCACAACTCATTGGATACTGCCTTACCCCAATAGGGGAGGCACTGGTCTTCAGTCCCACTACTATGGGAGGAACTCTTTCTGCCATCCCCAGACCTCCAGTCTCAGCCCAGGCCTTTGGGAATTCTGTCAACCAGTCTCTGATATCCAGGGTCTCTTGTTGCCCGAGAGGCTCATGGAGCCGATATGCTTCTTAAAATTTTAAGGCCAGTATCATAGAAGTAGGGGTTCCCCACGTCACCTCTGGCCCTTCCTTAGCAAACTGAATCTGTGCCTTCAGCTTGGTTAACAAGTCGCTTCCCAACAAAGGCATGGGGCACTCAGTAATGACCAGGAAAGAATGGGACACCTGTCCTTTCCTTAGGTCAACCGTTCGCGTTGTGGTCCAAGAATATTTCTTTTGCCCAGTTGCCCTACAACTATAGTCTTTTTGTTTTTTAGTTTTCCCAATGGTTGTTTCAGAACCAAATATTCTGCTCCAGTATCCACCAGAAAGTTTACAGGGGTCCCCTCCACGTTCAGGGTTACCCTAGGCTCAGGGAGGGGGTCCGAGCCCCGTCGCCCCTAATCATCTTCTTCAAGAGTCAGGACCTTAGGGGTCCTGCCCTTCTTCTTTGGGCAATCTTGAGCCCAATGTCCTTTTTCTTTACAGTAAGCACACTGATCTTTTTCCAGCTGGTGTCTCTATTTTCCACTTTCACTCAGTCTAGGTCTTCTATTGCCCAGATTCCCTGTCTGTCTAGGCCCTGCTCTTTCTCTTTCTCTATCTACAACTGTGGACAGTATCCTAGTCAAGTTTCTTTCTTGTTTGTGATCCCGCCTATCCTCTCTTTCTTCTCTCTCTCTCTTCTCTCTTTCCTGTTTCTCTCCCTCAGTCTCTCTCTTAGGGTACACTTTCTCTGCCTCCCTCACAATATCCTGTAAAGTATAGTCCTGTAATCCTTCTATACATTGCAACCTTTTCTTAATATCAGGAGCTGACTGTCCTATAAAGGCCATGGCCACAGCCGCTCGCTGTCCCTCAGAGGTTGGGTCAAAGGGAATATATCGCCTGTAGGCTTCCATTAACCTCTCAAGGAATACGGACGGTGGCTCAACAGGACCCTGAAATACTTCTCTTACCTTGGCCTTATTGGTGGGGCATGGGGCTGCCCCTTTGAGACCTGCTACTAGGGTCCCGCTGTAGACTGTCAGCAGCTCCCTACCTTCAGCTATGTTGAAGTCCCAATCTGGTCGATCAAAGGGGAATCCAACCTCGATCTCATTCGGGAGGGCAGTGGGGGCTCCCATTGTTCCCTGGGACATTCTTTCGTGCTTCCAATAGAATTCGCTCCCTCTCCTCTGTAGTGAAGAGAACCTGCAAGAGCTGCTGGCAATCATCCAAGGTAGGCTGGTGAGAGAACATCAAGGATTCCACCAGACCTGTAAGGCTAGTAGGGTTCTCAGAAAAAGATGGGTGGTTAGCTTTCCAGTTATATAAATCAGCTGATGAAAAAAGGCCAGTATTGTAGGGGTTGTAAAGCTGGTGGGCCCACAGGGGGCCCGACCATTCGGAGGAGTGGAGACACAATGGAATCGAGTCCCTCTGGGCTCAACCCCCTCCGACTCCGAATGCCAGTTGCCAGCATCCCCTCGCTGCTACTTGTGCTTCTGGGCTCGGGGCCAGAGCTGGGGCTGGGGGTTCCTGAAGCGGCAGGGGGTAGGGGGGTAGTGGTGGTGGGTTTGGCCATTCGGGTGGTTCCTCAATCTCAGGATAGATCTTAGGCGGAGCTGAAGGTTTTGTTTCTGAAGTTGGCTTCTGTTTTGATTTAGGCTCTGTGCCATGGAGAGCCAGCCTTCCTTCCTCTCACTCAAGGTTTTACCCATGGGGGTGGGTTTGGACCAGGTGTTGCCAAACAGTAATGTATGGCTGTTGATTGGGATGAGACCTTAGTCCTTCCTTAAAGACAGTAGCTTTTACCTCAAAAAAAAAAATGGTCCAGTCAAAAGTCCCTTCGGTTGGCCACCCGACATCAAAGGTAGGCCACTCCGAAGCACAAAAAGTCTGCCACGGTCTCTTTTTAACCCCAACTGACAAATTATGAGCCCTAGTTCTAACTTCAGTCCAATGATCCAGTGTCAAACTTAGAGGAGTCGTTATGGTCTGCCCATTGTCACAAGTAACACAAAACACAAACACAAGATACACAGAAAAACACTACGAAAAATCCTTCTCAATCACAAGTGCTGGCACCACTCCAGAGAAACAAATGGTTGGGAAGTCTCTCATGTCCCCTCTGTCAAGAGGACCACTGTATCCTCCCCAGCACCCAGATGGGATCCTTCCAGGCGTCCCTGGGGTCCCCTGTCCTCCGGGGCGTTTCCCAGGGCTACAGCCGCTGATCCACTAGCACGTCTGCCTGGTCACCCAGTCTGTCTCCTCAAGAGAGGGAAACAGCTGTAAAACTAAAAGCAACCTTTGTGAAGCCAACTTTTGCTCAACTTTTGCGCAAATCATATAACAGAACCAGACAACAGAGACAAACCCAGGACACAGAGACACAGAAATCTCACAAACCAGACAACAGAAGTAGGCCCAAGACACAGAAATCTCACAAACCAGACAACAGAAATAGGCCCAAGACACAGAAATCTCACCTCCAAGTGGGTTCTTGTGGAGATTGGGGTGGCAGCAAATTCCCAGCCAACGCACCAAATGAAAGACCCGAGGAAGGGAAGTCCCTCTTCTGACACTTGGGATATCACGGCCACCCAAAAACTCACAAGAGACCTTCTTGATGCAATTGCAAGAGGTTTATTTCAGGGGGAATCAGTGCACTGAGGGTGAGGGCGCAACTCATATCCCACTCAGGGGTAGAGGAGAGCCACGACCCCAGTTGCCCGAGAGTAAAGATTTTATAGAGAAACATCACAAGGGGGGTAATCACAAGGTAATCATAAGCATAAAGCATTAACCCGTCATTTAGTTAGTCAGCAGAAATCACACCCTATACTTATTTTTCTCAGAAAAGAATCCTATCTTATTTCACCATCTACTTTGTGGTCAGCCAGTTCCTGAAATCCTGGGGGCCCATGCTAGTCATCTGCTTTGTGGCCAGCTAGTTCCTGGAACCCGGGGTTCATGACCCGTATGACCTGCATTCTTGGTTCCACCCATTTTATGGTCAGCTAAGTTCTTGGAACCACCTGGCGGCTGGCCTAGCTCTACTGCCAACTTAGGGGGGTCTTTTAATAATTTTCCATTTCCTTCATATCCACACAGTGTGTAAATTTGCATACATCTGTCTGTCTCTCTGTCTGTCTGTCTGTCTGTCTCTTTGTAGGTAGATATGTTGATATGTATGTGAATATGTGAAGTCATTGGAGCTTGCTTGCTGGAGACTGTCTTGCTTCATCTACTAAGTGTATGTGTGTGTGTGTGTGTGTGTGTGTGTTTGTGTGTGTGTGTGTGTGTGTGTGTGTGTGTGTGTGTGTGTGTGAATGTGTGTGATTTTTTTTCTCCCTTCTTTTTCTTTTCTCCAATCATAGGGTGCCATAAGCACAGTCTAGGTCTCCATTGAGTATACATCCTGTCTCAGCTTATCTTGTGATGTTGAATCTGTCTTTGACAAGTTTCTATTTGAGGGTCCAAGAAAATTTTGTAAATGTTCAAGTATTAAGAAAGCTAGCTGTGACATTTACTGTCCATTTTCTGTGTGCTATGAAAATGCAGGCTTACACAAAGTCCTGACTGAAACAATCTGAAATGCAGGACCATTTGAAGTCAGCCACTTTCTTTGAAACTACCCTGTACACAAGTTTTCATGAAATATCTAATAAAGGCAGTTTGAGATTGGATCAAATAGGATGCTGGAATAAATATGACTCAACATTTCAATATCATTTTTTAGCAAATTTGAGAATGAATATTGTCAAAGCCATTTCAATTTCATGGGTGTTTGGTACTTTTTTTCCTGTAAAGATATAAATGCTCAA
Source organism: Lophiomys imhausi (assembly GCA_907164525.1). Taxonomy (NCBI): domain Eukaryota; kingdom Metazoa; phylum Chordata; class Mammalia; order Rodentia; family Muridae; genus Lophiomys; species Lophiomys imhausi. The sequence continues at coordinate 2,792,519 of CAJQZJ010012579.1, forward strand.
AAATAATATACTTTTATACAATAACATATATAGGCAATGTGCAATATGAACAGATCAGTTAAAGATGATTCTCCACTCTTTGTCTGAAGACATGAAAAGTATCTGTCTGTCTTTCTTTTTTAATATTAATTTATTTTTTCAAGTTACATTTCAATCAAAGTCCCCCGTTTGGGACCCACTCTCCCTCCCCACACTGTCCTCAATGAGGGCAGCCCCCACATATAAAACCTCCTTAGTTTATGAGTCACATGAGGGCTAAGAGCTTCCTCTTATACTGGGGTTTGAGGTGACTGCCCAGCTAGGGTAAGGTGTTTCACTAACAAGCAATAGAGGCCATGACTCACTGCTGAGTGGAGTTTTTATAGGATATATATGATAGATTTCTCTCTGGGTCTGTGGGTTGTAGGATGGTTGCCCTGTGCTATATGGCTAATATCCACTTCCAAGAGAGTACATACCATGTGTATTTTTCTGTGTCTGAGTTAGCTCACATAAAATGAGCATCTGTTTCCCTTTATAAGTTAGTTTGGACTGTAAAACCAGATTGTAATATAAAATTTAATCTGTGGTATACAGAAGGATGGCATGTTATGGAAAGTCATGAAGATTCTGCAGCCAACAAGATTTATTGGCTATGCATAGACATTTATATCTCAGTCCCAGAGCTATTTCATGAAGAGGGATCAGCATATACATCACCTGTTGTTTCTTTCTCCAAGTTACATCTAAGATTTTAGAAGGTCTTCCCTTGTGAAATCTATCCTTAATTAATTCTGAAGAAATCCAGAGTTTTCTCTTCCTGCTGTAACAAGAGCACATCCTCTCCCCCAGTGTAATGTCTTTCTTTTCTTCCATTCGGAAATTAGGATTTATATAGGTTGATCTAATTCAGCAGTTGATGGGGTGGTGTTAAGCATTCTAAATGTTAATTGGTCCTGTTTGCTGTCTGTTGTTTAATTGACTCTGATTGGTTAAATAAATGGTGAGGCCTGGAGATTGGGCAAAGAGAGAGATAGGTGGGACTAAGTTTTGTGGGCTTTCAGAGAGATACAGGGCATCTTCAGAAGAAGGGCAGAGAAGAAGCCAGGAGCAAACATTAGCATGGAGAATAATAGTCTAAAGGGACGTATGTATATATGGGGTCATATTTGGGTGATAGAGTTATGAGCTAGCCTCGATGGGATAGGATTGCACAACCCAGGCCTAGGCTGTTAAAATCCACCCAGTGTCTATGTGTATTCATTTATACTGGTGGGTTAAGGATTAACACTGGCAACCAAGTAAATATAATATAAATACTGGGTAATAATTTAATAGCCATATTTTTTTTCTACATATGGCGCCCACTGTTCGGCAATTATAATCCATGCTTACTGGCTGAGAGGGCCCGGATTAAAAAAATAATAATTAGCTAAAGAGCAGGAAAGGAGGCTCCTTTAACAAAAGCTACTGCCTTACAGCAAAGATGAAAGCTTAGCTCTCTTAACATGCTAAACAACCAGCAGCCTTCTAAACAGAGCTTGAGAAGTAAATTAACCGCCTAAATTAAAAACGGAGAAATTCATAACATCTCAATATGTTTGGATTCCAATTGAGTTTGTTTCTCTTAACATACAGATCATTTTTACACTGACAATTGTGGTTCTATGTATACTTTTTGAGAAAGATTTGACTAAGATAGGCTTAAGGATATCTGTAAGGAAGAGAGCTTACAGAGAGAATGCTAAACTGCTAACCATAACAATGGGGAAAGGAAAGAGACCCAACCTGATACAAAAGATGTCAGCGGGAGCTCACAAGTGCCTGAATACCAGGTGCTTATCAAGAGTATCTGGGAAAGGCCCACCAAGGAAATACAGTCAAAGCTAGATTTCAAAATAATAAACAGAACTTTAATTACAACGTGGGATTTCAATTAGACCAAGGCTTTTGGAATGTTCTTGTTTTTTGATTAAATTTTGTTTGGATGTCTTTGATTTTCCCATATGGGTAAGTAAAAAGGGTGTTTTTCTCGTTTGAGAGTGCTGAGATATGAGAGAGTTTTAAGATATAAAGAGAAAGGGATCAAAAGCCAGTCTCCTTAGATGTGGGACACACACTGGAAAACTGGTTTCAAGAGAGATATTAAACCCTAGGGGAGATCTTTTGGGTGTGATGGTACATGACTTTAATCCCAACATTTAAAAGACAAAGACAGATGGATCTCTGACCTTTGTCAAGGTCAGCCTGGTCTACCAAATAAATCCAAGACTAGGATATACAAAAAAAATCCTGTCTCAAAAGAAAAAAGAGAGAGATGCTAATTTTGAGAAATTGTATATTTTCAGAGCAAAGGGATCAAACACCAAAGAAGACAAGACAAACCCAGATAGTCCAGCTCACAGACTATTCCAGCCAGGACTTCAATGACGCCCTGAACCTTCCTATGCAAAGTTCAACGGACTACAAACTGCTAGGACATTCAAACTGCTGAGCACATAAAGACTGGATTGTTAAATTGCTTAAGCAATTTTTTTTCTATTTTATTTGGGCCCCCAAACAGGTGTTCTACATCCCAATTCAGCAGGAAGCAATTTTAAGAGAACAATGCCCCATTCTCCAAAGGTGGGGGGGCAGATAATATTTTGGTCATTTGATATGTTATAGATGTTGTTTAGGGGGTAGGGGAATTAGTTACAAATTGTTAAATAGTCTTATTAAACAAAGTATAGGAGGTTAGACTCAAGGACTTTTCTATTTCTTTTTCTTTATCCTTTCTCTCTTATATAGGAAAAAGGACTTAAAAAGAAAAGAAGGGGAATATATATATATAGTATAGAAATGATAAGATGTAAAGGTAGATTATTGAATCTGCTCTGAAACTTAAAACTGCTGTTATTCTTAAAATAAGGTTATCTTTTGATACATTGGTATAAAATTTTGTATACCGATAAAAATAAGATTAATTTTGATGGAATTTTACAGTTTGCTTGTTCAAGAAGATAGATTTATATATCAATAGATGTCTTCAAAACCCTCAGAGATGTATAGAAAATGGCATTTAAAGACATTATTTTAAGAACTATTTGACTTTAAGACAGTCAGTTCCTGACAGCTCCCATTTGACTTAGAAGAAAACAATGAGCATCAAAAACAAATCTCCCATCAGGAGATAATTCCTCAAAAAGAAATCTCCCATCAGGAGATAATTCCTATTGAACAAAAATGTCCCTGCTTTCTCAACAGACAATATACAGTCCAAAGATGGACCAGAGCTTAAATGCAGGTAAGTTGATGTCCTGATTCTGAAGAGACAGAATGGGAAAAACCTTATTTCCTGTTGCACAATTATGTCTGTGAGATATGCTTGGCCAGAAGGCTGAAGATGATGCTGCAATGGTATCGAGAGATATTTGGGACTGTCTTGGCAGCAAACTGTCATTTTTTTTTTCTTTTTGGAAGCTGCTTTTATATGCTTTCTATTCACTCAAATAATAACTTTATCCCTTCTTAAGTCTTTGATGGAGTTGAAGACATAATAGCCATAAAATTTCAATTAAACTTGAGTTATTTAGGATTTAAAAGAAAAATATAGGATATTATAGAAATTATTTAGGTTCAGAACTTTAGACACACCAAGATAGATGATTTTTTTCTTCTTCAAGATTGCCCGATAGAAATAGGCTAAACATTACGTATGTACCTTTTATCCTTTTTATTAGGCAAAAGGATGGAAATGATGGGGTGGTGTTAAGCATTCTAAATGTTAATTGGTCCTATTTGCTTTCTGTTACTTAATTGACTCTGATTGGTTAAATAAATGTTGAGGCCTGGAGATTTGGCTAAGACAGAGATAGGTGGGACTAAGGTTCCCAGGCTTTTAGAGAGATACAGAGCATCTTGGGAAGAGGAAGGTCATAGGAGAAGAAGTCAGGAGTAAACAAGGAAGATACTCCATGGGGTAGATTAAAGAAGATCCTTCCATGTGGCCTAGAACATCAGTTTAGCATGAAGAATAATAGTCCAAAAGGACGTATGTTTATATGGGGTCATATTTGGGTATTACAATTATGAACTAGCTTAGATGGGCTAGGATTGTACAACCCAGGCCTAGGCTTGTTAAGATCTACCCGGTGTCTGTGTGTATTCATTTATAATGGTGGGTTAAGGATTAATACCGCCGACCAATCAAAGATAATATAAATACTAGTAAACAATTTAATTAGCTATATTTTTTCTATAAGTTCTTTCTAAAATCAAGTACTGTAGAAAAAATATGGCTAATTAAATTATTTACCCAGTATTTATATTATATTTAATTGGTTTGGTGGCTAATCCTTAACCCACCATTATAAATGATTACACTGATACCACATGGATTTAAACAAGCCTTGGCCTGAATTGTGCAATCCTAGCCCATCTAAGCTAGCTCTTATTCTACTACACAAATATGACCTCATATATACATATGTCCCCTTGGACTGCCATGTGGAATGAGGTTCCTTTTTCTAACCCATGGTGTGTGCCTCCTTCCTGCTGCTCCTGGTTGGAATGAATTAATCCTCTTTCTAAAGTGCAGGCTTCCTGCTCTAATACCAGGAAGTCCCACCTTTCTCTGTCTTTGCCCAATCTCAGGCTTCGGCATTTTATTTAACCAATCAGATTCAATGTAAGTAACAAAGTACCTTTTATCAGCTGTGCTATTTGTCTCATTGGTATTTAAGTAATTCAAAGTCAATGAAAGATTATTTAATCTATCTCTGGGAGATCTCATATCCCTCTCTTGTTCTATGAGCACTTCCTTCAATGTCATGCTAGATTTTTCTAATCTGATCTAAGAATCATCTTCAGAATTCAAGGCAAAAGCACATTGGAATTCTGAGGATGCATCCACAGTGTGATAAATCAGTACATGTACATATCTTAAACTCCACAAAATGAAACACATAACCTATTGTACGATATTGCTCTTAGGTAGCATCGATAACTGGAATCTTAATTCTTAACTGAATTATTGAATCACTATTGGTTGCCATTTTAATTATTGATAACCCTGTGGATTTCTCTTATCTGGAGCTATCCTCTCTGACATTACTGTAGGTTCCAGGTTGGACTCCTCCAAAGTTTCCTTATTCCAATTTATATAATCTTCTAAATTCAGTTTTACGGCCTATAATCTAGCATCTAATTTCTCAGTTTCTTCTTGGTTCAAGTCTGCCTTATTCTGATACATCCTAATAAAGAGGATATACAAAACTGTAATCATTGCTGGCCAAAAAAAAAAAAAAATCTGTCTGTATTCTGATAAGTGAAACAAAATCATATGGAATCCAGATGTATTGCCTCGTTGTGTTTCTCTTCATTTTTAACACAGAACATATTTTTCTTTTTTAAGTTGTAATTATTTCCTTTTCTTATATTCAGACTTAACATCTTACTAGTTCAGATGTTTAGACCTATTCAATCCCACCGCATTTCAGTTAAAATATTCCTTTGCAAGTTTCTCAAGACAGCATGTGTCTATGGCAGCCAACTCTGTGCCCTCTAGCAAGCTGCCTTTAAAATTTTGCGCTGGAGACACTGTTTGTCCCCTGACTTCCTCTGTAATAATTTTCTCCTGTCTGGGCCTGAATTAGGCTGCTGCCTTCCCACTGGCCTTCTAGCTCCACCTTAAAGGATTGAGCCTCATGCCAGGCTAGGAAATTCCTTCAGGCTCCAGTTCTCAATTCTACATGCTGGTCATAGGCTTCAATTCAAATTCTTAGTCCACCATCAAGGCAGTTATTAAAGGATCCCTGCTTGGCTTTCTGGTTCAGCTCTATGTCTGGAACTTTTGACTTAGTGTTATAATTTTGGTATATGTGCCCAACAGTGGACATCAATAGAGTCCTCTTTAGTAAAAAAGGAATAATTCATTCATTAATTGAAGATGGAAGTTTTTATTTTAAAAGTGATCTGTATAGTAGTTGTAAGATTGAAGGTCAAACTTTGTTTTGATAGAAATATGCAAAATCGATCTTACCCCTTACAGCACAGTACAGACAGCTCTGGATGTGGAGGTTGTGGGTGAGCTGGACCCAAGGGTGTGATTGTGGGATAGCCAGCCATGCCTTTTATCTGCTTTGCAGTGGCATTGGTGAGGGAGAGATTCACTCCCCTCCGTTTTGTTCTTACCACAAGTGAAAGACATGAGATTTGGACCTGATGAGGTCACAAGAGCAGGAAAGCTGTCCTTGTACCTTACATGATACACCATTCAGGAGAGCAAAACCTATACCTCACATGGGCAGCATGGTACAGCTGGCCCTGGATATTGAGGTTGTAGGTAAGTTGGCCCCGAGGTTGTGACTGTTGGATATCCAGGCCTGTCTTTTATCTGTTTTGCAGTGGTATTGGTGAGGGAGAGATTCACTCCCCTCCCTTTTGACCTCAACACCAGTGGTGGAAAGATCTGGTCCCATGGGAACACTGTCCCTTCCCCTTAGATGCTGCAGCACTCAGGAGAGCAGGCCCTAAACCTTGTCTGGGCAGCACAGTAGTGTTGTTGGGAGTTGTAGGCCCAGAACCAGGGCTTTGAATTGGTCTACCCAAATATCTACCCCATGGTTAAACTGCTGGACTGGACAAAGAGGCCAGGACTACAGACCCTAAGCTACAGAATCTCTATGACACAGGGAACAACAGGATATCTGAGAGGAGACCCAGTGAGATTCCAGTTTTGACAAAGTAGCAGAAGTCAGAGACCCCATATCAGACCAAAGAGTCATTGTAATGAACATTTGCAAGCAAAAAATGTAGACAAAAGGGAATATTGTGGGACACACTGTGACACACTACAGCTTCCACAATGAAATTTGTTTTATCTGTTGGAAGAGGTTGCAAGGGTAGAGGGTGGGTTGAGTGGGAGGTAGGAGATGAGTGGGTTCAAGGTGCATGATAGAAATTCAATTCATAAAAAAGATGTCAGTAGTAATATTAATAAGAATTTTACCCCTTAACAAATATTTCTTACATTTTTACTTATTTATTTTGTTTGCATGTGTGAATGTGTATGTACATGTGTACATGTACCATATGTGTTCTGCAGACTGAATTCAGGTCACCATGTTTAACAGCAAGCATCATTATCTTCTTACATGTCTCAGCTCCCCTATCCATTTTATTTTTAAAATGATTTAGCATGTGTCAGTATAATATGGGTCCATCTCTCAAACTACTTTTCTTATGAAAATTTCATTGTGAACGGCAATGGAATTGAATAGATATGTAAGTCCAATTAAGTTCCCACATAGATCAAAGAAAAAAATTAAACATTTAATATCTACAATAAGGTTAATAATATCTACAATAAGGGTAAATATTAATGTCAACTTAGTATCTAAAAGATTATAAATTTCTGCAAAATGAATAAATAGGAATTCATAAAGCTAAATCTTCACACATAGGAGAACTGAGCTGAGTTGTGCATGTTGAAATAAAAAGAGAAATAGCCTATCTCTTGGTTTTCAAGTGATATTTATGTATACTCACATATTAGTAAATTTAGATTGAGATAAGATGGTAAGAACAGGAATCTGCATGGATGTCTTTAAACCTAAACCTCAAAGTGAAGGCTGTGATTTTACTCTCTGGATTTTATCAAGTTGTCACTGCTTACACACACACACACACACACACATACACACACACACACAGAGAGACAGAGAGACAGAGACAGAGAGAGAAACATATGTATATCTATCAATACAAATGATAGTGTCATAGAATAAGAAGAACCATTTTATGTCGAATTGACTATATTGATATTTGTTTGTTTATCTCTCTGTGTGTGAGTGTGGGCTTTTAGATTTGTGTGGTCATGCATGAGTCAGATGATCACAGGGAGTTCAGAGGATTTGTAGAGGTTGGCTTCCATAAAATGCCTTTATCCGTTGCCCTAACTTGCAGGCTCCATATTCAGTTCTGATGAGGCCCTGGCAATAATTCAGAGAACATGATGAATAGACAAATTTCAGGCCCAATGTAAATATTTAACACATCTCACAGATGTGGAGAATATAAAATAAATTGTATAAACATGAAAGACATGAAAGCTTCTAGCTGACCCAATAGCTTTTATATTTGTATATGGATATATTAAAGTCAGATTTGCTTATCATTTTATAACCTTCTCTATAGAGTGGAAATTTTTTTTGTTTGAATGTTTGTTTGTTTGTTTGTTTTTGACACTACTGGGACTGAGCTCAGAATACACTGAGTGCATGGCAAATGTTCTACCAGTGACTGAGCTATGTTCTCTGCAATTCTTTTTTACCATAAGTAGCTTTCACATGATGACAGTACAGTGGTCATATATATTGCTTTCTAGCCCTTCTAAGAGTTGATTGCTTTGTAACTTCATACATTCTGTCAATAAACCTGTTTCACTCTATCAAGGAGCCTATGTTTAGAGTAAAATAAAACTTAACAAATTTGGTGAACTCAAGATTGGACATTTCAGTCTGAAAGACAGAGGAAAGTGTAAATTTAAACCAAAAGATAAAATAACCATGAAAATAAAGTAGTTATAGAAGCATTCCTGGACTAAACTGTCTTTATCAGGTATCACATTTTATTTTCGAGTTGTCCTGATATATTTTCAGGTAAGAGTTAGCATATACCTTGGCTTATGATAGCCTATTTGTAAAGTACTTTGATGCCTCTTCCTTTATGCTATAAATATAAAAATATGCTATATTTTAATGACTATTTTTATATCTCATAATTTATATTTATTTATATATATATATATTTATGTTTATATTTAACTCCCATGGATTCAGTCCAATGAATTTGGTAGACATTTGTTCTGTTCATTGGCCAACAGTGAGAAGCTGAGACAAAAATAGTGTATCGAGATTCCCTGTTCATACATTTGTTTCTATTTGTCTGCACACACTTGGGGTACAAGCTAAAGAAGAAGCTCAGTGGTCTGAGATTTGTATATACAAAGAATAAATGAAAATTATCATATCTCCCGTGTTCTTCCCCCCATTAAGCTAGATAAATGTCTTTTCAGATGGAAGCCTCCTTGTGTCTTATAATTTCGATTTTGGACTGTAATAAAAATCAGCTATAGAGGCTGGAAAGATGGCCTCAGTGGTTAAGAGCATTGATCACTCTTCCAGAGGTCCTGAGTTCAATTCCCAGCAACCACATGGTGGCTCACAACCATCTATGATTAGATATGATGTCCTCTTCTGTACAAAGTCATATATGCAAATATACATAAATAAATAAATCTTTTTTAAAAATCATCTTAGATACCTCCAATGATGGCTATAATATGGATTAAATGTTTGATAAAACAATTTCATAACAGTACAAATAAAACATTAAGAACTTTGAATTACTCCTTACAGACACTTAATAAATGTCTTTTTCTCAGTGTGTGACACTATGTGTATAAACAATTTCTAAGAGTAGTGATGTGAAGAACAGAGCCTCAGAAACTATCAATCTAAAAACCATTTTTTTCTAAGTGGCATGAAAACGATTTCCTAGTTTAAGAGTTATATAATATCAAATCAAACCACACGAAGCCCTCAATTTTGTGGATTGGAAACTTAAATAATTTTGAGATCTTTGTGACAGCTACAGTGAAATGTGTAGGTCAATGTACACAGCAGAAAAATGTATTAATACTAACAGAATTATTATAAGTAGAGTTTTAGAAATCATCAGTCTAAATTTGGCTCATCACATGTTTGGGCTCTTTAAGCTAAGAACCTGGATAGCAAAAAGTTTTAGAACTGCCTCTCTTAACTTGCAATTATATATTTTGTTACTGGAAATATTTGTAGTACTTCTTCTCAGCCTTGTCATTTACAGAATCACGGCACTGGTCCTGTTTTCACACTAGGCAATGCTTTGTGCCATGTTTATACAGGACTTTCATAATTTTTAACTAATTAACTTTAATCTTAAACTGTCCTATAAGGAAAATTCATCAAGGGAAACAAACACTTAAAAAGCAAGGACTTTAAAACTGGCGATAACGTAGAATGAAGACCATTTTAATTTGCCCTCAAAACATCAGACGCCAGTAACTTTAACCCAACAAATGAATTAAAAAAAATTACAATTGGGTGGATGAGTATATGTGCAATTTTATCAGAGGAAAGGACTTTATCTTGCTAATATCTACCACTTTAAATTTGCTGTTATCAGTTAGACAGATTTGTTTTCATTTCTGGCTTTGCTAATGTGTAATAAAGCATTATAATAAATTACTACAAATATATAATATGATGATGCAGTTCAATTCATTGTATCTAGTTTTCAAGAATTTTAGAGAAAGAAAAAGTAGAAACATTATGATTATATAAATAAGTCAATTATTGATTGAAAGTTTTAGAAATATTTCAATATGGGCAGGTACTTTAGTGAGTTTTGTAACATGACATGGCTGGTGTGAGATATATAGGGTAGATGTGTGATTAGTAAAGACTTGAGATTACTCTTCTTTGGTTCTTTCCAAATAGGAACAAAAGACAAAGGTAGCATAATGCACACCTTACTAAAATTAAAAATTTGTACAGTCTCACATTGAAATTATTGAGTTAGGTGTTTTATCTTTGTATTTTCATACATTTAAGAAATTTTTTATCAATTTTTCATATGTTTAAGAAACTTTTGCTCTCTCTCTTCCTCTGCCTATCTGGCAATTCCCCTCTCTCTCCTCTTCTCTCTCCTCTCTGCCTCCTTCCTCCCACCACTCTCTGCTCTCTCTCTTTCTCTGAGTCTCTCTCTCTCTCCCTCTCTCTCTCTGTGTGCATGCTCTTTCTCTTTCCCTTGACTATACAATAAACCTCTCTCTATATATATATATATATATATATATATAATATATATATTCTATCAAATCAGAAATTACTAACAGATATATTTCAGAAGAGTCACAGATCTCAGTACAGTTACAAGAGAAAAAAATACAGATTTTGCAAAGTGACAGTAAAGATGTCAGAAAGCAGTCAGCATGACAACAAAACATAGCTTGAATATAGAAAACCTATTCTTGTTTATCATTTCAATTATTCCTCTAGCCTTTTGTATTATACCATTTTGATATGTTCTAATGTTCTGTAAACAAATTTAAAAATATTAAAAATTTCAAAGCAATTATAACTAGCAACAAATGAGACTGAATATGCTCACATATAGATTGTCCAATTTATTATTTTTTTTTTATAAATACTTTATTTTTTTTTCTTCAAGTTACATATCAGTAACAAACCCCTCCCTATTTCCCCTTCCTAACCCGCCCTTCCACCCTCTTCCCTCCAGAGGTTTCCCCTTTCAGTCCAACAGCTGGTTCCTTCTCTTATAACAGTAAGTATTATACAAAACAATAGATATAATTATGCCACATTTATGAGATTAAATTGGCCCAGTATACCTTCCCAATGTTCAGTTTATACCTATTTGGCCCCTGACTTTAACATTCTACTATCTACCCAACTCCATGAGTTTAAAGGTCTATATGTGACTCAACATTCATACAGATTGTCCAATTTATAACAAAGACAAATCATAAATGAATAAGGGACTACAATCCATTTATGATGAGACATGCTTAATAGAAACTGACCCTGAGGAGTCTCAAATAATGGATTTATGAAACAATCATTTAAGATTATCTAACTTAATATGGTCAAAATCTAAAGGAATCTATTATGAAAAAAAGATCTGAAGTGAAATAGCACTCAGAAGCTTAAGGAGGAAGATGATGGGTTAGAAGCCAACCTGGATGAAAGAGTCAGAGAAAGAAGAACAGAGGTAAAGATGAAGGAAGTGATATAAAGAAGGAGGAGTGAATGGAGGGAGTAACTAAAGAACTTATTAAAATATTTGAAAATAGATGAAATGATAAATTAAGATATATGTTAATATAGCATATGTAATTAGTAAAATAAAGAAATATTGCATATCATTAATTGTCTTAAATATAATTATCTAAACTTTGAACTTTGAAAGTACAACTTGAAAAACTATAATATATATATATATATACATATACACACACATGCACATATATTTATGTATATGTGGCATTTTTGAGGATAGGACATAGAATTTTATGTGTTGGAGTCAAGTGCTCTATCATTAAGCTACATTGCCAAGTCCAGAATAAATATTTAAGATGTGACCCACTCCTCCCTACATGTGTCAGCCTGTGAACTATGATGAGAATAAAGATAGCTAGGATTGTGGCCTAACACAAAACCAGAAACTTTCTTAAAATATCAAGAAGTTATTTATGATTTTGTGTGCTATTTTTTGAGTTTGAATGCTGTAGAATACGGTATTGTTCCATGATGTAAATTATGACTCAAGCCTGATAGTTCAAATCACAAATAACTTTAAAATGAAGAATATAATTTTTCTATGCAAACAATCAAGAACAGAGGTAGAATAACTATCTATAGTCACTTTAATTAAGTGAAAACTATATGAGAGAAGCAAGGAGATCATATTTTGGTAAAATGATTAATATATAACCAGAATTAACAATTAACAGTAATTAATTAAAAATGTCAAAAAAATTAAAGCAACAGCTGAGAGATAAGAAAGAAAAATAGAGACAGATGATGGCAACAGAAAGATGTGTCATGATTGGCATTATCAATGCATTTAACTCAATAGAGAATTGCTATCAGAACAGTTAGTTCAAAGTAACAGCCTTATTTAGGACAAACCCACCCAACCAAAAAAAAAAATAACACAATGCACTGTATATCTTGAACAAACAATAGTTCAGGAAATAAAACAGATCACCATAAAATTTCAAGATGTAAGGTACAAAAAAAAAAAAAATAGGAAGGAGTAATAGAAGAAAATCTGGAACATTAACAAACACCTTAAGAACTGACCAAAACACTTTTACCAAGTAATCAAAGCCAATAAGAAAAATTATAAAATGCTTAACAAAACTGGAAAAATATCAAAGTATATGAGCTGTAATAAAATCAGCATCGATCAGTTAGAAAACCAATCCTACAAGAAACAACTGAAACAATTAATACTAAAATACTGAAACTGAATAATAAAAGAAACCTAAATTTATCAGAAAAAAGAGAAAATAGAAATGGAAATGAAAATCAAAAAGGTGAGAAGGAAAAAATCAGAATTTAGAAATGTATCTAAAAGTTATGAAATGATGACTTTTAAACTAAATAAAAGAATAATACCTTCAGGAAAGCTAACAAGGGAGTTCACCTTTATCTTCCAAAAATAAGATATCATACCAGAGATATCTTATATTATAAGTGAATCTGTGATAACAAATTAATAATTTTTTTAATTTTTTTTGTTTATTTATTATGTATACAATATTTGCTCTACATATATGCCCGGGCAGATCTCAATGTAGATGGCTGTGAGCCACCATGTGGTTGCTGGGAATTGAACTCAGGACCTTGGGAAGAACAGCCAGTGCTCTTAACCTCTGCGCCACCTCTCCAGCCCCACAAATTAATAATTTAAATGCAATATTCAAATTCATGAAGTAAACCAGACAAGTAGATTCAAGAAGATAAAACACATGAACAGACTGAGAAGAAAGATTCAACATTCAAATTTTAATCAAAGTAAAACACCACATGAAATTGAACAAAAGAAGAAAAAACTACACAACATTCTCAATTCATGCACAAAAACTTTTTGTACATATGCTAATATTTTTATAGTAACACTTCAAAGATTCAAAATAGAAGTTTATTTATTGGAGAAAAGTAATGATGTTTATGGGAAACACACAAGTAATGTCATTGCTTACATTTAAAACAAAAACTTCACCCGCCACTAAGACCACAGCAGGATCTCTAATGGACATCTCTACTCAAATTTGTACTGGAACCTGACATAGCAAGGGAAGTCACATTAGAAAAACTCAAATAAACTACTCATGCTCAAAGAAGACAAGATTTTTATTTTTGGAAATTGCTGAAGAGTTCTCAGAAATTTTCAAAGATCAGATAAATAAGTTTAAGAAATGTATAGAATACAAACTCAACATTCATTAATAATCCTTAATTCTGTATATTGCATGTGTGAGTCCTTTGAAAGCAAATGAATTCCATTTAAAATAGCATTTAAAGATGAAAATAGAAAGAATTTTAATTATAATACACTAAAATTCTTACTAAATTGAATTAAAGCTATAATGGAAAACCACAATGGAAAGACGGTCACATTGACAAACTGGAAAACTTGACATTGTTAAAATGGTGGAAATTGTCAGGAGGTGGTGGCATAAGCCTTTAATCCTAGCACTTGGGAGGCAGAAGAAAATGGATGGCAATCTTTATATTTACCTAAGTATCTAATGTTGTCCTTCCAAAGTCACTGGTCTTTATTATAGGCATAGGAAAGCTAATCCTGAAGCTAATATAAAACTACAAAGAATGCCAAATAGCCCATACAGTCTTGCACAAGGACAAATTTGGAGGACTCACACTGTCAAATTATTCAGTATCCTTATCAATTCATGAAAGTGTATGCCAGACCTATTTAACTAGACTTTGGTAGTTTTCTTAAATTAATGTATTTACATTGTTAAAGCCAATTTTCTTACTTAGTAATTGTTAATATTAGACTATCACAGACTACCTAAAAGTTCAAATAATTAATATTTTACGTATTTTAGTTTTATAAAATTTTTTGTGTTATCACTGTCTGTTGAAGGTATACTTTAAAACTATGTATTTATTGTTATATAAAAATCTATACTTCCCTTTTGACTCACTGACCAGAAGTAACAGAAGAAAGGATAATAGTAGAGACATAAAGTGTAGACCTCTTTAGTTATAGGTCCTTGGGGGGATTCATCAGGATTCTGGCAGTCCAGTCCAAACAGCATCAGCAGCAACTGCAACCCAGCTAACCAGAAAACCAGCAGCAGCTCTGAGGATCACCAACAGCAGCTCTGAGGATCACCAGCAGCAGCTCTAAGGATCACCAGCAGCAGCTCTGAGGATCACCAGCAGCAGCTCTGAGGATCACCAGCAGCAGCGACAGTGAAAGAAGTAGCAGCTTTCACACTCCCTTTGGGCCCAGGATCACAGACCAATCTGAGCTTCAATCTTCAGCAAGTCTTTGCAGCAGAAAGTTTCCGGAAAAAGTAAGTTTCTGTTACATGTCGTCAGGAGTATTTTGAAGTGAAGCAGAGATGAGAAGAGATACCCAGAAAAAGCCCCTCTGTGATTCAGGGCTTTCTAGATATACCTCCACAAAATCTACACAAGGATGTTTTCTAATTGGCCAACCCCATGACCTCTGCATTTCCTGTTGACCAAGATCATGAGCTCTCCACAGAATCTGTCCATCAAAAGATGTTTTCCAGAAAAATGCATATTTGCCACATGAGATAGTTTCAGACTGGCAAAATATCATGTACTCTTCCACCTGGATGTTTTCCTCACCTCTCATAAGTCTGTTTTTCTGTGGTGGAAAAAACATCCCCACATCCCATACAAGAGACAAAAACCAAAACAACAACAACAAAACCACATTTGTTCAACACAACCTTTTTCTTTTTTATGTTTATTGATTACTTCAGGTAACATCTCCATCACAGTACCCTCTCTCAACCCCTCCCAGTCCTGTCCTCCCACACTCTACCCCACTCCTCCAGAGTGGACTGTCCCTACATATCACCTACATTTCAGTCCCCCACCCCAGTACAGCAGTCATACGAGGGCCAAGAGCCACCTCATACACTGGGGTCCTACAAGGCAACATCACTAGGGAAAAGACACTGCCATTTGAAGAAAACAGCAGCCTAAATATTGGAAAAAAAATCTTCACCAACCCCACATCTCATGGAGGGCTAATATCCAAAATTTACAAAAAACTCAAGAAATTAAATGCCAAGAAACCAAATAATCAATCAAAAATGGGGAACAGAGCTAAAGAGAGAATTCACAAAGGAAGAATCCCTAATGGCTAAGAGACAACCTCGTTCTTAAAGAAATCAAAATTTCATTCCTCAGTTGAAGGACACCTGGGTTGTTTCCAGTTTCTAGCTATTACAAATAAGGCTGCTATGAACATAGATGAGGAAACGTCTTTGTGGTTTGGTGAGGAATCATTTGGATGTACAGCCAGAAGTGGTATGGCTGGGTCTTGAGAGCTATTCCAAGTTTCTAAGATATCGCCAGACTGTCCCTCAACTGAGGAATGGATTAAAAAAAAAAAAACACAAAAAACTGTGGTACATCTACACAATGGAATACTACTCAGCCACCAGAAACAATGAAATCATGCAATTTGCAGCCAAATGGATGGAACTAGAGAAGCTCATCCTGAGTGAGCTAAACCCAGACTCAGAAGGATGCACATGGCATCTATTTACTTATAATTGGATTTTAACCATATAGTACAGGATAACTATACTACAGCCAATGCACCAAAGGGAACAGGAACATAGACTTTGTTACCTGTCAATGGGACACTTTGCCCTAGTGGTGCTGCCTTGTAGGTCCCCAGTGTATGAGCAGGCACTTGGCCCTCATATGACTGCTGAATGGGGCAGGGGACTGATATGTTGGGACACTCCTCTCTGGGGGAGTGGGATGGAAGGGATAGGGGATAGAGAGTGGGAAGGTGGGACTGGGAGGGGTAGAAAGAGGGTACTGTGATGGAGAGGTAACCTGAAATAATAAATAAACATTAAAAAAAAGAAATCAAAATTTCCATCACAGTCTGTTTTGTTTTTCCTCACATTAGAGTGTCTCTTATTTATTTACAGATAAAAACAATTGTGTATATTGTAAAGGGGTTGGAAATATCCATCCATCTTAGCTTATCAGTTTCCCTTAAGTGCCTATTTGTACAGTTGGGGATATTCTTGGGACTCGTTTATTTGATTTTATTTCTTTTTATGTCATAAGTTCTTATTTTTTTCACTCTCAGAAACATGAACCTACTTTTTCTGTTGCTAGATAAGTGCTACCCCACCCCAACACTTTACTCCAGAAAGGAAAAGCTGAAAGCGTATATTACCCAAAGCTTTGTGATAAGTAACTAGAAGGCAGTGGTCTATACAGTTTTCATCTTTGTTGTTCTCTACTAGAAAATTCAAGGGATTATATTATCCACATTGTCATTGGAGCTTCTTGTATGATTTAGCAGAAATTAGCTCATGTGTAATTGGCTTTCAGTGTATGTCTGTCTCGCCTGACACTTTCCAAATTTATCTTAATTAATCTTTATTGATCACTTGCATTTATTTTTTAAATAATTTCACACATGCATGATATGCTTACTAACCATTGTCACCCACCCAACCATCCTATTCATCCTCCATCTTTCCCAAAAATGTCTTTCATGTACTCAGCTATCAATCTTGTTTTGTGTACTCATGAGATAATCAAAATTTTCTGTGTAACCATGGGTTTGGAGCAATCTGTTAGATCATAGTGGGCTTCTCAGTGGTATGCCACCTAGTTCAGGCAACCACAGTTATAAGATAATGATGCAATCATAGCTTTGAATCTGGAGAAAGATTTTTTTGCAGTCATTTTGATATTCTGTAAATAATTCTAATGTGAAATTTTATTTTAATTCTTATGTGAGAAGAGTTTGAATGGAATTTAAAGTATAATATTTCCTTTTTAAGGAGATTTAAAATTCTGGTTTTGAGGCATAACATGAATTCAATGAAATAAATTAATTTTTTTATGTTTAAGTATTTTCTCTGATGGATATTCACTTGCAAACATGCACACAAAGGCACATTTATTAAGATAGATAAGCCTGGAACACCCTTGAAATTTCTCACAGACATTTTCAAAGTCACTAATTTCTTTTACCCTGGCCAAGTGCTGTTATGGTTTTCTCACCACCAAAAAGCTGTATTTAATTCTCTGAATTTCAACTTGAGGGGCAAAAGTGATGGCCGAGACAGAAGTCAATGACAGGCACTGTTCTTCTAGACGATCTGCATTCAGTTCCTGGCACCCATGGGTAGAGGCTCGCAACTCATGTAACTCTAGTTCAAAGGATCATATGTGCTTTTCTAGCTATGATGGGCTCTGTAGTTAAGCGCACATAGCCTACTTAAGCATGAGTGCATGGACACACACACACAAACACACACACACACACACACCTATGCACACTAATTTAAAATAATATTTAACAATCTAACAAAGCATGTTGAATTTTATCTTGAATAACACAGTAGGCAGTGATTTTTTTCTTTATTCACATTGCACAGTTGTTCCCTTAATCTATTTAATTAAAATACTATGAATTGGGTTGTTTAGAAATATTAGAAATGTTTTTCTCACAATTTTTTAAATCTGGAAAGTCCAAGATGAAGACATCTCAGTGTAAACCTAGTCTAGTAATCTGCTGAAAAAACAAACACCTGCTCTATCCCATTCAAAAACAACAATGAAACAATGGAATGGTATCAACACACCAATTCAGCCTCAATCTGAAACCATAGAACTGTGCTCATTTTCATGACAGGAATTTCCTGAAAAGATTTTATATGAATATAAATGAAGAACAAAAGACAAAGAGGGGAGGATTGAGTCAAGGAAAGAAAGAGCTAATTTTATCCTTTTATCCTTAAAAGGAGTAAACTAATGCACAAGAAATTTATTTCTGTTAGAATATAAGGCATGATGGAGAGAGGCTCAGAAGTCAAGACATGGCACTGCTCTTCTAGAGAATCCAAGTTCAGTTCCCAGTATGCTCATTGCAGCCATTCAGCCATAAAAACTGACTGGTTGGGACTGACCTCATGTACATGGTGGGAATTACATGACAGAAAATCACAAGCAAAGTGACTTAGCATAACCTAACAAGGCTTTAAGCATATGAGACAAAATGTATAGGCCATTTATTTAGGATTAAGAACTTTATTTTACTGTTAATAAACTGTATTTCAGGAAATCTATTTTAGAGTCCTTATACAGTATTACTATGTGAAGCTTAAGGGGACAGAACTGTCCCATCAATAGCTTTGGGATCCTTCTTCTATAGACGTGATGGCACCAAGATAAGCAGAAGGTTAAAGACAGTGATGATTTTCATCTGCCATATGGTGGATCCTTCATTGGAGGTAACCAGAAAGTCAATGTTGATGCCTGGATGCCATCTGTTTTCCTACTTCTCCACTCAGGTTAAAAATGACCAATAAATGATGGCAGGAATCCAGCAAGATTCAGGAAACAGGGTTCTTGAGAAATTCCCCAGTGACCTATAAATCTATCAGGATTGTGAAAACCTGCAGGGGAATATTAGTTCATCTATAGCATCAGGATTAAATTACAATATTAATTATATTTAATATTACTCTCTATTGATTTTCAAAAGGTCTGTATAATATACAGGTAGTATAGATTCCTAGGACATATGACCAAATCTTCTACAATCCCACAGCCATACTCCTAGTGTGTCACTGGCTCCAGCTATAAATACCTCTGGGGAGATAGTTACATTAGTACAAAATAGAGCCCGCCCACATACTATCCAGTGACTTGGGTGTCCATGCAGAGTACCAGTACATATTAGAGTTAGCCATCTCCTATATCCAAATGCAAATTTTAAGAAGAACTCTTCAGGAAATCTAGGACTAATCTAGACAAGGGTGTAGATGTTCTCATCTCATGCTTTGGGGAAAAATTTATTCATACACAAAAGCCAATAGGAAAAGGTGATATTTGCATTCAAACAAAATTATAAGGCTACAAGGAGTCTTTTGCATGCAAAGCAGACTATTACTACTGCTCTAACTTTACCAATGGGAAGACATGTGAAATTCCCACATACAAGTTATAAGTAATTTCCATATACACACAACATCTAAAATCCCATGAAATTATATTTCAAGCATTTTTGGTGAAGTTAATGAAAGAGGGAAATTTCTTTACATTACTCACATTTATTACTCATTGTGTCAAAAATATAATAAGTAAAACTTGACAGTAACACGAGAGAAGAAGTCCAAGGAAAGACTTGTACTGGTAAAGGCTGTAGCTGTTGCATAGGCTGTCTCATAAATTCATATTCCCTTCCTTTCCCCAGGAATCTTCTTCACTATCTGGCTTCTCTATTGCATTGTTGGGTGTAGTTCTCCCTCGGTACACAGGCTCTCTCAGGATGTGTCTAACCCTCAGTAAAACTCGACAGTAACATGAGAGAAGAAGTCCAAGGGAAGAATTGTGACTGGCTTTGACTACCTTTATGCTTCCATTTCTTTTTTGACACAAGCTTCTACCTTTCTCCTTCAAATAATCAAAATATAAAAATGTCACTTTCTTTCCTTGATTCCATTTTCCCCCTTGCCCTCCATATGTGTGTGTGTGTGTGTGTTCCCACATATTTCTCTCTTGCTTTCTTGCTTCTCTCTTCTGTAAAATATTAAATAGATCAATTTTTAAAAAGTAGATGAGAGCAACCTAATATCTTGTCAACAGTAACAATTTGCTCTCCAAAACTGAAAGCAAGACCTCATGGCTGAAGACAACACTCACACAACTTGTTGAACATGGAGGCGAGAAAACAGGTGCTTTCATAAAGCTCTTTCCCCTATGATTTAGCACCTTTGTACTGAAAGATACTTTCAGGCTATCAAATGTAAACACTAACTCAACCTCAAAATGTTTGATCTACATTAATCTTGTTCCTGTAAAGTATAATTGGGCAGTGGTGTCAAAAAGCTTGGAGAAGTAAAAAAAAAAAAAAACAATGTCTATTTTGATTTAGGCCCACTCAATGAGATGTAATCCAGACATGTCCCCTCTTGAAACCAAGAAATAGATACTACATATCTACCTTAGAAACCTAGGGCAGAGCCAAATATGACTGTTGCTATTGGTCAAAAAAAAGTATCAATGAAATAACTCCTAATGATATTCTACTATACTAATAGATCACTGCCTTATTCAGCCATCATCATAGAAGATTTCCCCTGCAGCAGACTGGAATAAATACAGAGACACATAGTCAGGCATTGTACAGAGAGTGTGACCTAGGAATATACAGATCTAAGTGGGAAGTCTCCATCAAATCCCTTCACTCAGAGGTCAGGAAACCCTGAAGAAAAGAAGGTGGAAACACTGTAAGAATCAGAGGGCACGGAGGACCACAGGAGAACAAGACCTCTAAATCAACTGAGCAAAGCTCATATGAACTCACAGAGACTGAAACAGCAAACAGGGTTTACACTGATCCTTACTAGATCTTCTGTGTGCATATTATAGCTTTTAGCTTAGTATTTTGATAGTACTACTGCTCCTCAGTGTGAGAGTGAGTGAGTTTTTGATTCTTCTGCCTTCTTTTGGGCTCTTTTCCTTCTGTTAGTTCGCCTTGTCCAATTTTGATGCAATTTTTTAAATCCTATTATATTTTATTTTGTTATGTTTTATTTTGTTGTTATGTCTTAGAACCTGCTATTTTCTAATTAGAGAGCAGAAAGGGATAAGAATACAGATGGGATAAGAGGTCCAGAGGAACTGGGAAGAGTAGAGGAGGGTAAACTGTAATCAAGATATATCATACGAGAAAAAAATCTATTTTCAATAATGGCAGAAAAAAAGAAGATATAAACTATAAAAGCAGGTAGATCTGGGAAGAGTCTGGGCAGTGGGATCAATTTAATCAAAATACATTGTATAACATTCTTAAAGAACTAATAACAATTTTAAAATAACTGGAAATTATTTTTAAATTCTTAACTTCAAAAACCATGATCCATCTTTCCCAGATGTGTCTTTGGTTACTGGGTGAAGAAGCGTGTTTTTAGTCATTTGCAACTTGCTTTACAGCTATCTTCTCTCTATAAACTGCATCTGAACAATGTTTTTTTTGACAAATCAAGTCATCAAATTATGTATATTAAAGATGATATCTAAGGGTGATTTTTTTTTTCTTGTAAGTATTGTTGAGATAGCAGCAGCTTACGAGAATAAATCTCCAGTTTTAAATGTAAATATCCCAGTGTGAGAGATATAAGCAGTGGTGGCATTTGCCTACTAAATAAAATCAATTATTAAAATAGAATACCTGAAACACATATGGCCCCTGAGATAGTTCAGTGAGTAAAGACAAGTGCAGCAAGCTTGATGGCTTAGCTTTTACACCGGGGAAACAAGGGATGGATGGAGAGAACTGACTCTTGAATGTCACCCTCTAATGTCCACATGAGTGCCGTGGCATCACACCCCACCACATCCACATAATTACACTCACACAAAAATGCACACAAAACAAGCAAACAAATAATATTAAAAGCATATAAAGCACATATCTTTGTTAGGTTACCTTATGATTCTTATTTGAATTTCCATTTTCAATATCTGTAAACAGGAGAAAAATGTTGCAGACAGTCAGTGATTATTCTTCCAGTACAACTGACTTGAAGTCTTACAAAACTCTTTGTGGGTAAAATTACTCTACTTTACACTAGAGGCTGAAGTCTAGATGAGATAAGAAGAAAAGCCATATTCATGAAAATACCACACTCTGATATCTTAAGGCAATTTTAAGATAACTATCCTGCTTCTTCTACTCTCTATTTGGTACTGAAATGAGTAGTATATCTAAAGCCTGGTCATTTTCCTAGTCACTTAGTAACTATTCATTTTTAAAAATATCAAATATCATGCAAATGAAACTGAAGATTACAAATAATTTTACTCTTTATTCTCAAACAAAATTGGTCAATTTGTAGCTGGATAAGATATGTATTATTTGACATAGTTTAGAAATACTTCCTGAGGTTCTTTGATAACTAAAATTTATATTTCAAGACCTCAGAATGTAAGCTGTAAGTTGAACCTGTCATGTGATTGTGCCTACACAGTGGCTTAAACTAAGTCTTAGTAGGTGAGACATGCTGTTGACTACAAATATCATAATTTTACTTATTCAGTAATTTAAAGACTTAAACATTAAACTATTTGTATTTATAAAATTTGTAACTAAAATATAGTTCCCTTACTTAGTAAAAGTTGGATTATTTGTGTTCACGTATATATTGATGTCTTATAATAAACTATGTATTTTCAAGGTTTGTTGTCTTAGGTGCAGAGACACAATGTGAGTGTGTGGATTCTTGGACAATGATTACTTCAGAAGAGATTGGAAGAAAGTAAGAGCCAGAAGAGGGAGCAGAGCCTTCTACAATTCTGTCTTCTGTGCATGATAGTGCATTTGTACTCTTGAACTCACACCAGTGATTATTATCTATATAGGAACAACACAAGAAGGGCCAAACAACAGTCCATCCAATAAGAGGGAGGACCTCACAAGGCCCAATCGTGCCTTTAGGATTTCCAAACTTTTGATTGGTGGAGAGAAATAGATTTTCTTCAGGAATAACGAGGTTGGGAAGAAGTGGATAGGGAATAGGGAGGCATAAAGGTTATTTTGGGACAAATGGAAATAAAATCTGTTGCATTCACTCATGAAAAGGTGAAACACACCATTATGTATTTGTGCATAATTAATATAAACTAATAAAATATATGAATGTAAAATAGAATATATACAAGTAAAAATTCTAACAAAATATATAAAATGAACTCTTAAAATATGCAAGTGCATGACATTTTTACCTCTCACTAAATTTTGAATAATTCATATACTCTATGTAGTTCATAGGTTTAAGTTGAACCAAAAAAAAAAAAATAGAGTGTATTTCTTTTCTTTCTTCCTTATTTCAATGTGTAGCTTATATCATAGTTCAAGTGGTAGCTTAATGCTATCATTTCAATATTTACAGCAAAAGATGACATATTGTCACCTTTCCAGACAGAATTTAGAGACAAAAAGGTAGAAAAGGCATCTTGACTTTCACAATGGGGTAAGATATCAGAGCCCTTGTATTAAGTTACATTGCCATAGCTTCTCCATGTGGAATGCTGGGATCCCTGAAATGCAAAGCAAGGGGGGCTATTTGGGTGTCAATTTTAATAGGAGATGAGTGAATTAGACTTGAGCATTAAATCTGCAGCAGCAGAGTCAACACTTCACACTTACAGTCTTACACAGTGCACTGCAACCCCTGAGATGAGGGCTGCATTTCATTTAAGTAGCACTTGACCTAAGGTGCTCCTATCTGTGAGGAAGCCTGGTCTCCACAATGGTTAACTAGTTGTTTCTCTCTGGGAGCAGTGAACACAGATCCTAATCACTGCGTGTTGAGAAAATTCCTAGTTCAGAAGCAGACAATAACAAGTGCATCTTGGTCTACTTATTAATAATCCTTGACACATTTTAATATGTGGATGAATATGATGTTGGAATCCAGTCTGACATTAGTTATAAGCAACCAGGAATTAAAATGCAAACTATTCAATTCACATGTTAATCTTAGTCAACTACTTGTCAAGTGTCCCTTCCTCTTTTATTTTCTATGCTGAAAATAATATTTAGCTAACCTTCTTTCAGCTCTGAATTGTCCCTTTTCCTTCTTTGATTAATCACAGCATATCCTAGGAAAAACAGTGAACGAATGTTACCTGATGCCTAGGCATTCACAGGTTAGAACTGTTGTGAATAATGAAGAAAGAACAGTTGTAACTTAGAGGCCTGAATATAGAAATCCATGGAGGAAAAACCTTCATAACTAATGAACTAGACAAGCTATAACATGTTAGCAAACTGGCTTGGAGATGGTTAGTAAGCCTGGCTTCGTGGCAATAAGCAAACATGAGGGCAGTGTCCTTCACAGCGTCTCTAAAGTCAGGGGATGGGAAAGATATTTGAAAGGAACAATGGGGGAGAATTCCAGGATGACTGAGGTTACTGAATATAGGGCTTCCTTTTTTATGATGTATGAGAGCACAGACAAAGCAAATTTATAAACTAAAGCAAATTCTACTATACAAAATTTCTAAATTAGCAGCAAAGATTGCAAAAGTTTCACAAAGGTTACTGTGGCTGATGATTTCAATGGTGGTTCCAATTTTAGAGACCATTTTAGTATTGAATAATTTGAAAGATTTGGGGCAGCTATGGTCCATCAGTAAATAAAAGGGGGGCATGGGAAGTAGAGACAAGCAAAACCCCCAAAGTCATTTTATAATGGAGGTAGGAGAACACAGTGAGTGATATAGCTGTCTAGTAACAGAGCAGGCTTCTGTCTTTTTCAGGTTAAATAAACCACCAATTGTTCCAGTGAAATATGCTTAAAATTGCAGCATATTTATGGACACATTGACAATTGCAGTCACCAATATAAAAGCAATTCCGTTACAACAGACACATATCAAAATGTTTTCTAAGAGTCTGATAAGCAAGGCCACAATATGGAGGTATGTGTAAAAAGGTTTGTGATTGATGAATGAAAGCAGCAACATTTATTTATGGCAAAGCAAAGGAGGCCCAGTGTTGAAGAAAGAAATGAGAGAGAATAAATTGCCTTGTGAGTATAAAAGCATTCTTTCTTAATGCACTGCAGTTTGTATCCAGACACAAAACCAATAAGAAAGCTTTCTCTGGATGAACACTTGTGACTAAACAAAGTGCATTCAAAAGTTGCCTTCAGAAATACATCATAACAAAACAAACTTATCAACAGCAGTTAGAAAACAAATAAGGAATAGATTCTAGCCTTAAAAAGGTAACAACATGTTTGGGAAACCATGCAAGAAAATTTGTTTTAATATAACAAGTTGTCTTTGAAATCAAAGGCTCAACAGATCTATCAAAACAGACAACTGAGGGCATAACAGGACACCACAATGGTGAAGCCTTAGCAGCTGAATCCTTGCCGAAGATCTAAAAAAGACAAAGCCAGTTAGTATTCTTGCATTGGCAGAGGAAGGGCTCATAAACCAAAACCCCACCTTAGGAACAAGATGATGTCTTTTGGGGAAAGAGAGTTGTTTGTTTGTTCATTTTAAGTGTGACTCTTGCTAGGCTGAGCACGCCCCAGTGGATAGCCCCACACAGGAATGTATGGGCATCACTTATTGTTACCAGTAGATTCTAAAAATACAAAACAAACAAACAAACAAACATACAAACAAAAACCTGAGTAATGGATTTAGTAATGTTTGCAGAGTCAAAGCAGAAGGATTTGAATGAGGAGTGGGAGTGAATATGATGAAAAACATTATATACATCTATGAAGTTTTCAAGTAATTTATAATATATTAAAATAATATAGATGGCAACATAATGTGAGAGTTTTTAAAATTCAGCTACTTTATTTAATTTAATTAAGCTACATGTATTGATGTAGGGTTTTTTTCAAATGTTTCAAGATTTCCAAGAATTTTGTGGACTATATTACCAAAGTAAAAACAATTGGAAGATAGCAAGAACTCCTTTTGAGACAGTGTTTGAGAAAGTCTACATTAAGCTTTCATTATATCCTTCCATGAAGTCTGACAGTGAATAGAAAGTAGTAATGTAATCAGTTTTTCTCTATTCACTAAGGTGTGACCATTTTTTATCACAGAAATTTCAACACCTTAGAAAGTCCTTAAGTCTCGGGAATTGTTCACCTTGTAAATGAAAAGGTAAGCATCTTACCTCCAGCTAAAGGCAATTTTATGTCAGAATATACAGACTCTGGTAAAATTAGCAAGTAGGAGAGTAAAAATGAAATGCAAATTAGTTGAATCATATACTTTTATTAAGACAAAGGCCTATTGGACAGAGATACCATATTACTCGTAGATATACAAAACTTTATAGAAAACTATTTGACAAGTCCTCATGATACTCCTTGAGTTGATTAAATTTGCTTGTGAACTTGAAAACTTTATTGTAACTGTAATCAACTAAAACACCAGCTGTTCAGCATTCCTGTGGGGTTTTTCTTAATCAGATTATATGAATCAGGAACACACCATATATATTGGGCATATATTCTGCTGGCAGCCACATAAAGAACTGGAGAAATGGAAACTTTGCTTTCTGCCGGTTTGAGCTCATTCTTGCTGTCAATTTTGTCTATCCTGTTGCTGCAGCCAGTATTAAATCCAGCTTCTTCAGGATTCTGGTGTAGACAGAAGAGTAGTATCTACCAGGTATTCTTCTGGACTACCATTCCAGTTTTTAACTAGAGAGACATGCAACCTCAGGAATTTTGTGTCATGAGACAGCAATTGTTGGGGTACTTTAATGACATCCTACAAGCCAGTCTAATAAATTCCATATATATGATATATATATATATATTTCATTTTGTTAGGTTTTTTATTTCTTTAATGAACCCTAGAAAATATAGAAAATACAGTCTTCATCCCTCCAAATGAAAGATCATATAACAGGTTATGGGAAACAAATGAAAAACTAAGAATGATAACTCAGAAGTGAACAGGTTGACAATTACTATGGGTTTATTTTTGTAATTTTTAATTCCACATGTTGGAAATTGGATATTCATTCACTGCTCAAAGGCCACCAAACTATCAAGTTCAAATTAAAACAGCCTTCACTATTAGGCAGAATGAGGAGGAATCAACAACTTGTCAAGAGAAAGACGGTGTGTTCCAGCTATGAAAAATGTAGATTGGGTAGACACTAAAAGAAGCATAAATAAAGTGACCCCTGTTGTCTACTATCTTTTCAACCTTTACACCAACAAACAAACCTGTTGTTTCTGGGAAGGTGCACAAAAGAAGGTTGTGAGGAAAGCAATCACATAGAGAATCTATGGTTGAAGAATGGTTAAAATCACAATCCTAAACATCAAATTGTACTGAAGATATAAATGACAGTAGATGAAGGCCAGGTAAGTTAATTCAACTAAAGATTCATTAGGCTGCATTTGTGCCAATGAGAACTGATGAGGGCAAATGAAGCTGATTTTTGAAAGAGAAGGAAGGATTTTGAGGAAAGGATATTTGTAGCCTAATATTAAAGTATTAGGTATCTAACAAAGATTCATTTGATCTTCTTTTTTAATAAATTAATAATAAATTAAATAATTTATTATTAAATTAAATAATAATTTAATAATAAATTAAAAATTATTTATATTTAAATAAATGAATGTTGTGTGTATCTTTATAGACAGGAGTGTCATCTAGCTTGTCACTTCAAGAATATCCAGTCATATGATTATCTTTTACCACCTGATGTTAACAGTTACTCATAAGGAATTCACAGAGCTCATTTAGCTATCTGTGCCTCTCTACTGAAACAAAACAATATAGGTCTGGTGTGCTGTCTAGTTAGAGGAGAACAGGGAATCAAAGACAGACAGCTCGTTTCCTATTAGGCCTGGATATGTCTATGAGAGTAAATCACACTCAAAGATGTCAGGACTGCTTACCACATAGAGTTAAGCCATTGGAGCAGTTAAACTAATTTCTAAAAAGAGAGGCATGGTGCTTGAAAATACAACTTAAGTACTACCTAGTACAAGAGGGCACATGGAAGTGACTTGGGGAGAAAATCAAGAAAGACTGAACATCAAAACAGAAGGGAAAACTGAAGCATGAATGGATTCTGTGTGGAGAGAATTGTATCTAACCCTTTAAGTTGGCTATCTTGATGCAGCTATTTGATCAAACACTAGTCATTATAGTATGAGCATTGTGATGTATTTTATTCTTTATCTTTTACTTTATAATATTTCCTTTTTTCTTTAAATCATGGCTATATATTTATTAAAATAAAGCAATAATATAAAAATATACCACTGAACTCTTTCTGAAATGACTAAGTGTACAAAGAAACAATGACACTAGCTTCCCCTCAAATCTGGGTCTCTAGGCTACACTATGTTTCCAAGTTGTGGGACTTTACATAATTTGAAATCTATAGAATTTCAGTTTACCTTCCATTAGAATAAAAGGAAAGACGACTATTAAAATTATAAGATGTGAAGAAGTGATGTATGAGAAAATGTTTTCAAAATGTCTCAGAACTTTATACAATTAAACACAGGAATGTATGTTTTCAGAAGTTGAAGAAATTGGCTTGGTGCCTGTGCATGTGCATGGCTCTGTGGAAGACTGGAATATAATTACCAGAATCCACTTCAGATAGCTCACGGTCACCTGAAACTCTAGCTTCATAAGATCCAGCTCTTTCTTATGGCATCCATATGCACATGCATTCACTTGTACATACCCCCATCAGACATACTGTTAAAACTTACTTATGTTTTAAATGAAAGAGAAGAATTTAAAAAACAATGGGAAATATATCTCAAACCAGACTTTCTGTCTGTGTAGGTACCTGTTACCATAACAGTATTAAGGAACTTAAGTGGTCTGGTTATAAGAATTGGTTGCCAGCCATCCTTCTCCACAAAACTCTAATTTCCTTTAGGCATTCTCTGTTCATAAGAAGAGGATTTTGGTTTTAGTGATTAGGTTCTTTTGTGTTTAACATTCACATAATAGTTGAATTTTCTAGTGAGTGATAAGTTTCTAGGAATTATTGAATCTGGGCTATGTGTCAGAATTTTCCTTAATAAGAGGTAGTGATAAGCATTCTGGGATTGTTGTTGGAATATTTATGCAGAGACCATCTGGGAGAAAAGGAAGAGTTTTGCATTCTACACCTAATGTAGTATTACCATATCATATCTCTGCCTGTTTACTGACAGGCACTCCTTCTTTTAGGTAGTGGTCATGTTTTGTTTTTCATGAAGTGAGTTACCATAATAAGCCTAAACTGAAAGTGGAAAGGCACAGGAAGAATATGTAGAAGATCTCCATAAAATGACAACTTTGGAATTTTAGCTCAATCAAATCTTAGCACACAGTGGAAGAAGTTTAAAAAGGTACAAAAAATAAAGTAAAAATATTAATTCTTTAAAAAGTATTTAGCCCCTCATCTCAGTTGAGGGACTGTTATATAAGGACACCCCACCCCAGAGAAATGGGATGGAAGGGTTAGGAGGTAAAGAAAAAAAATGAAATGTGATGTTTTGGCCTTTTACTACTAATTGTCATAAATTGTTTAGGATAATTAAGAAATGCAAACTAATGGTTATGCAAGCCAGTCATTCTGTTAGGTACTATGACAGCATATTATAGTTACTTGCTAAGCTAATCAGAAATAAAGCTGCTAAGAGACAAGCAACATCTGCTTACCCTAATATATGAGATAGATAGGGCCTCTTCAAAACCCTCAAGAGATCTGCAGAATATGGCATTCAAAGATGTTTTCGTAACTTTAGATTTTTTTATATCAAGACATATCAACTCCTGACAGCACCCCCTATTCTCCTCCAAGTAGAAGATGAGCATCGAAGAATCTCCAGTGGGAGATGATTGAATTAGTCGCAAGCCTATCTCTTGGTAGGAAAAGCCCCTTGCTCCAACTGTAGACAGAATGCTGTCCAAAAAGGACAAAACCTGGAAGCAGGTAAGTCGACAGCCTAGCTCTGCCAAGACAGGGTAGGTAAGTCCTTCATAACCCCTGCTCTACAATCAATGTTTGTCAGAGAACCGGGGCTAAACGACTGAAGAGCGATGCTGTAATGTGTGTAGAGAAAATGGGAACTGTCCAGGCCGCCACTGGTATGTCATTTCTTAGTTTGGGAAGCTGCAGACCCTGTACTTCCTATAAAATCAGATATATTTATCCCTCTCAGGTCTCTTAGGTGATTGAAGAACAGATAGATAAAGTCTCATAATTAAATTTTGAGTTGTTTAGGAGTCAAGAGAGTGTTATACATCTAAGAAGATACTTTTAAAATTGTTTTGCTATTAGTATTGTGTGAGGCATTGCCATGGCAATGCACAGGAGCCATGGTCTATATAAACTATTACAAGGATGTGTCAGAATCCTGGCAGATCAGCATCTGCTAAACTCTAGGTGGGTTAACCCATATTAACAGTTTCCTGTGCTGCTTTTCTCATTTTGACATGTCTCCAAATGAGGAGAATGTGATTTCCATGATAAAAGAAAAGGTACAAAAGAAAGAAAATAAGATTTTAAATAAGAAGCAACTTCAATAGTTACATATATGTTCTGATTCATTTCGAAGAATGACTTTATGGAATATTTACTACTAATAAAATAGCATAAAGCACTCTTTTTTGGAAGAAAGGATTTTTATAACTTAATCTGTTTATATTGTAGTGAAACTAAAAAATATGTTTTTGTGACTTTAGGTTAAAATAAGAAGAGCAAGGGAACATTCCAATATAATATTGTGTTCATTCAGAATTACCCTGAAATAAAGATTCCATTCATTTTCTAATTCTCAGCCACTCATGAATCACAGCACTCTCATATAGCCGAGGGTTATTGAAGGGCTTTTGGGTAGCAATACTTGCAGAAAGCCACTGTGTTTGGCACTAAATAAATCTCTTGAAGGCATGGTTATCTAAGGAAACCTCTTGCATCTTTAATAAAATGACTCTTTCTTATCTACTTGAACACAGAAATTTTACAATGGACATTACCTCCAGTCTGGAAATGTTTTGAATGTTAAAGTATATTCACTATGACATCAATTATTGCTGTTTGACCAACACCAAATCCATAGAGGCCAAATGATTGGAGATGCATTTTCTCTATCGTGTACTGAAATACAAGAAGTACAAAAACAACCTTAAACGAATATCAAAGACTTCCGAAATGTTTTTTTTTCTCACTAAGTTTTATATGTATTGGGCTGAGTCTGTGTATGGTGTGCACATATACATACACTAACTAATGTGTAAGGACCTCGTTTGTCACTCACTGACTTGTTCCCTTGAGACAAGGTCTGTCACTGAACCTGAGGTCACCATAGTGTGACTAAAATGTTGAGAAGTAAGATTATTCCAAATATCTTCCTATCTGCACTTTGGCCATTTTCAAGTAAGTGATTCAAGTTATCTGAATAAAAACATCATCAATAATTTGAGCACAGCATGGTTAGAGTTTCAGATTCATGGCCATGATGAATTGTTTCACATGTTTTCAATGGATCCCAACTCAAGTCTTTGTCTGTACAGTCAGCATTCATCCAATAAGCCATCTCTCCAGTTCCCAGATGTTCTTTTCACAACCAAATGTTATGAACTTTAGAATAATGTACGGGATTCTGTGTCAGTTCCTTATTCGGAGAAATGTATTACAGTTTTTTAGGAATATTTTTACAATTTGTAAATTTTGCAAAACTACTATGGGATAGATGGAGTCTGAAATGTGATACTGACATCCTTTACTGTCTTTTAGCATCATTGAGAACAAAAGACTAATCCCTAAGAGTACATGACAACTTCATTTATTCATACAATATAGGGAATGCATTTTTCCTGCTTTACAGAAGTAGCTCTGGATAACTGAATAAATTGGTAATGAAGGAAACAGAGAAAATTGGACATGACGACAGGAAAGTAAGGTCAGAGCATTTAAGATTCCTTGTCTTCTACCTATGATAGGACATGGCTGCATTTCATTACAACTATTACTCCAGATATAGACCCTTTAACTACATAGAGGACAAAGTTGGGAGAGTCAGTGATTGCAGCTCCTTACTGGAAGGAGTCACTGGAGTGCGTTGCTCATTAATACAATTCTTAAGAAGTTCATTCTGTTCCAAAACTTTCAAATATCGACCAGAACTTATATCAGCACAACTACATGGGAACGAGGATAGAAAAAATGGATTTTAAAAGTTCTGTCAGTGTTTTTATTACAAACCAGCAATTTCAGAGGTTTACATCTAAGCTGTAAAAATTATAGTTAGATCGATCATCACCCTAGGGCCCAGTTCAGGCATGAATTTAATTTTCTGGGAATTTTATTAAGCAAACTTAAGTTATAGTGATGCACGTTGTATATGTTTGCAGGGTATAGATTAATAGTAGAGGCACCAGGGAATGCAATTTTAAGAAATTAAACATCCTTGTCCTGCCACCTATTTCTAAATTTAATTTTAAGGTAATAGCACTTTTCATCATACTAAAAACTGCAAATGAAGGGGCTCAAATTATTGATGATGTTCTTATTCAGATAACTTGAATCACTTACCTGAAAATGTCCAAAGAAGGTGAATTAATGCAGATGTCGGGGGGGGGAAACATGAGGAAAATACAAATTGTACAGGTTTCTTTTTTAAGTAAACACATCAGATATGAGCAAGATGGGATTAAGGGTGTGCACCATCACCAGCCTGTTCCTTGTAACTCTAGAATTTATAAGACAACTAACTCTATAGTGCTCCTCCCGTCTCTGCTGAAGTTAAAGGCATGGGCTAACACCATGTATTTCATGTATTTTACCTTAGCTCCAAGTTTTCTCGACTCTTGGAGGTTTATAAAACCAGGTTGAAAGGCTGTAACCTTTAATTTATTTACAGTGTTTTAAACCTATTACCTGCTTTTTAAAAAAATTAATAAATTTATTTATTTGTTGCGTCAGGCTACATCTCCATCATATTGTCCTCTTTCCTCCCTCCCAGCACTGCCCTCCAATCCTCTAACCCCTAATCTTGCTCCTCTGAAGTGGAGTGTCCCTATATAACAGTCCGTCGCCCCAGTTCAGAAGTCATATGAAGGCCAAAGCCTCTTCATTCACTGGGGGCCTACAAAGCAGTACCACCAGTGAAAGGTGTCTCCTTGCTAGGAAGGGAAAACTAAAAAACAGACCAACAAAAATACAAACCAACAAAAATAAACAACAACAAAAAAAAAGAAAGAAAAAAGGAAAAAAAAGTCTATGTCCATGTTCCCTTTGGTGTGTTGGTTGTAGTACAGACATCCTGTACTATATAGGCTGCTATGAACATAGATGAAGAGACTCCCTATGATTCCGTGAGGAGTCATTTGGGTGTATACGCAGAAGTGGTATGGCTGGGTCCTGAGGCAAAGCTATTCCAAGTTTTCTAAGATATCACCAGAATGATCTCCATAGTGGTTGGATAAGCCTGCACTCCCACCAGAAATGGATGAGGGTTCCCCTTGCTACACACCCTTGCCAGCATGTGCTGTCATTTGAGCTCTTGATCTTAGCCATTCTGACAGGTGTGAGATGGAATCTCAGAGTCGTCTTGAGTTGCATTTCTCTGATGATTAAGGATATTGAGCATTTCTTCAGGTGTCTCTCAGCCATTAGGGATTCTTCCTTTGTGAATTCTCTATTTAGTTCTGTCCCCCATTTTTTGATTGGATTATTTGGTTTCTTGGCATTTTCTTTCTTGAGTTCTTTGTAGATTTTTGGATATTAGCCCTCTGTCAGATGTGGGGTTGGTGAAGATTTTCTCCCAGTCTGTAGGCTGCCATTTTGTACGAATGACCGTTTCTTTTGCCTTACAGAAGCTTTTCAGTTTCATGAGATCCCATTTATTGATTGTTGGTCCCCGGTCCTTAGCTGTTGGTGTTCTGTTCAGGGGTTGTTACCTGTGCCAATGAGTTCGAGGGTTTTTCCCACTTTTTCTTCTAGTAGATTTAGTGTGACCGGCCTTATGTTAAGGTCTTTGATCCACTTGGACGTAAGTTTTGAACAAGGTGATAAGTATGGGTCTAATTTAATTCTTTTGCAAGTGGACATCCAGTTGGACCA
This sequence comes from Lophiomys imhausi, assembly GCA_907164525.1. NCBI lineage: Eukaryota > Metazoa > Chordata > Mammalia > Rodentia > Muridae > Lophiomys > Lophiomys imhausi. The sequence continues at coordinate 2,826,968 of CAJQZJ010012579.1, forward strand.
GCACAATTTGTTGAATATGCTGTCCTTCTTCCATTGTGCCATTTGGCTTCTTTGTCAAAAATTAGGTGGCCATAAGTGTGTGGGTCTATTTCTGGATCTTCAATTCGATTCTTTTGATCTACTGGTCTGTTTCTATACAAATACCATGCTGTTTTTACTATTATTGCTCTGTAGTACAGCTTGAAATCTGGGATGATGATATCTCTAGATGCTTTTTTATTGTACAGGATTGATTTAGCTAGTCTGGGTTTTTTATTGTTCCATATGAAATTGAGAATAGCTATTTCCAGGTCTATAAAGAATTGTGTTGGTATTTTGATAGGAATTGCATTGAATCTATATATTGCTTTTGGTAGGATGGCCATTTTTATTATGTTGATCCTACCTATCCATGAGCATGGGAGGTCTTTCCATCTTCTAAAGGCCTCTTCCATTTCTTTCTTCAGGGGCTTGAAGTTCTTTTTGTACAGGTCCTATTCTTGTTTGGTTAGAGTTACCCCCAGGTATTTTATATTGTTTGTGGCTATTGTTAAGGGGGTTGTTTCCCTTATTTCTTTCTCAGTCCATTTGTTTGTTGTATATAGAAGAGCTTCTGATTTTTTTTTTTTTTTTAGGTAATTTTGTATCCAGCCACCTTGCTGAAGGTGTTTTCCAGCTGTAAAAATTCTCTGGTGGTATTATTTGGGTCGCTTATGTATACTAACATATCGTCTGCAAATAGGGATAATTTGATTTCTTCATTTCCAATTTGTTTCCCTTGATCTCTTTTAGTTGTCTTATTGCTCTAGCAAGAACTTCAAGTACTATATTGAAGAGATATGGTGAAAGTGGACATACTTGTCTTGTCCCTCAGTTTAGAGGAAATGCTTCAAGTTTCTCTCCATTTAACTTGATGCTGGCCACTGGCTTGCTGTACATTGCCTTTATTATTTCTAAGTATGGTCCTTGTATGCCCGTTCTCTCCAGAACTTTTTGCATGAAGGGGTGTTGGATTTTGTCAAATGCTTTTTCTGCATCTAGCAAGATTATCATGTGGTTTTTTTTTCCTTCATCTTGTTTATATGGTGAATTACATTGATATACTTTCGTATGTTGAACCATCCCTGCATTCCTGGGATGAAGCCTACTTGATCATGGTGGATGATACTCTTGATGTGTTCTTGAATTCGGTTTGCTAATATTTTATTGAATATTTTTGCATTTATGTTCATGAGAGAGATTGGTCTGAAGTTCTCTTTCTTTGTTGGGTCTTTGTGTGGTTTAGGAATCAGGGTGACTGTGACTTCATAGAATGAGTTTGGCAGTGTTCTTTATGATTCTGTTTGGTGGAAGAGTTTGCAGAGTATTGGTGTTAGCTCCTCTTTGAAGGTCTAGTAGAATTCTGTGCTAAAGTCATCTTGCCCTGGGCTTTTTTTGGTTGGGAGATTTTTAATGACTGTTTCTATTTCCTTAGGGGTTATTAGGCTGTTTAATCTGTTAATCTGATCCTGATTTAGTTTTGGTAGGTGGAATCTATCAAGAAAATTGTCCATTTCGCTTAGGTTTTCAAATTTGGTGGATTATAGATTTTTAATATAGGACCCAATTATTCTCTGGATCTCCTCAATGTCTGTTGTTATTTCTTCCTTTTCATTTCTTATTTTGTTTATTTGGTTTTTTTCCCTCTTCCTTTAGTTAATGTGGCTAGGGGTCTGTCTATTTTGTTGATTTTCTTGAAGAACCAACTCTTGGTTTCATTGATTCTTTGTACAGTTCTTTTTGTTTCTAAGTTGTTGATTTCAGCCTTCTGCTCCTCTTGCGAGAGTTTGCTACTTTTTTTTCCAATTCAACCAGTTTAGCTGTTAATTTGCTAATATGAGCTGTCACAATTTTCTTTTTGAAGGCATTTAGTGCTATGAACTTTCCTCGTAGCACAGCTTTCATTGTGTCCCATAGATTTGGGTATGTTGTGCCTTCACTGTCGTTGGATTTTAAGAAGTCTTTGATTTCCTTCTTTATTTCTTCCCTGACCCAGTAGTCATCCAGTAAACAGTTGTTCAATTTCCATGCATGTGTAGGCTTTCTGTTGATTCTTTTGCTGTTGAAGACCAGCTTTATTCCATGGCGGTCTGATAAGATACAAAGGGTTATTTCAATTTTCTTCTATCTGTTGAGACGATCTTTGTGTCCAACTATATGGTCGATTTTGGAGAAGGTTCATTGAGGTGCTGAGAAGAAGGTATATTCCTTTGTTTTTGGGTGAAACATTCTGTACATATCTGTTAGGTCCATTTGGTTCATGATCTCTGTTAGACTCAATATTTCTCTGTTTGGCCTCAGTCTTGATGATCTGTCCATTGTTGTGAGTGGGGTGTTGAAGTCTCCCACTACTAATGTGTTGTGATCGACGTGTGATTTAAGTTTTAGAAGCATTTCTTTTATAAATGTAGGTGCCTTTGTATTTTGAGCATATATGTTCAATAGTGAGATGTCCTCTTGATGAATATTTCCTTTAACAAGTATATAATGCCCTTCTCTGTCTTTTTTTTATTAACTTCAGTTGGAAGTCTATTTTGTTTGATATTAGGATGGCTACTCCAGCTTGCTTCCTGGGTCCATTTGCTTGGGAAACCTTTTCCCAGCCCTTTATTCTGAGATAGTGTCTATCTTTGATAGTGAGATGTGTTTCTCATATGCAGCAAAAAGACAGGTCTTGCTTAGGGATCGAATCTGTAAGCCTGTGTCTTTTTATTGGGGAGTTGAGTCCATTGATGTTGATGGATATTAGTGACCAGGGTTTGTTATTTCCCATTGGTTTGGTATAGGTGATCGTCTTGTGCCTCTTTTGGTTTAGTTGCTCTGGAGTTTTCTATTTCCTCTGTTTTCTTGGGTGTAGTTTTCTTCTCTGGGTTGGAATTTTCCTTCTAGGATCTTCTGTAGGGCTGGGTTTGTGGGTAGATATTGTTTAAATTTGATTTTGTGATGGAATATCTTGTTTTCTCCATCTATGTTTATAGAGAGTTTTGCTGGGTATAGTAGTCTGGCTGGACACCTATGTTCTCTCAGGACTTGTAGGACATCTGTCCAGGCCCTTCTAGCTTTTAAAGTTTCTGAGGAGAAGTCAGGTGTAAATCTGATGGGTCTGCCATTGTATGTCACTTGACCTTTTTCCTCTTACAGCTTTTAATATTTTTTTTTTGTTCTGTACATTTGGCGTTTCAATTATTATGTGGCAAGAGAAGTTTCTTTTTTATCTAATCTGTTTGGTGTTCTGTAAGCCTCTTGGATTTTTATTGGCATCTCTTTTTTCAGGTTTGGGAAGTTTTCTTCTATTTTTTGTTGAAGATATTTCCTGGACCTTGGAGTCAGGAGTCTTCTCTTTCCTCTATGCCTATAATTCTTAAGTTCCATCTTTTCATTGAGTCCTTGATTTCTTGATGTTGTGGGTGGGAGATTTTTTAGCTTTCTCATTTTCTTTGGATGTTGTAATGATTTCTTCCAACGAATCTTCCATGCCTGAGATCCTGTCTTCCATCTCTTGCATCCTACTTTTGATACTCACATCGGTAGTTCCTGTTCTCTTCCCTTGATTCTCCATTTCCTCTTTTAACTCTGACTGTGTTTTCTTTATTGTTTCCATTTCCATTTTCCTGTCTTGAATGGTTTTATTCGCTTTGTACATTTCCTTCTCCAGTTTGCTTGTCTGCCTGGAAATCTTTCATTGCCCTATCCTTTTCCTGTTCAATTTGAGTCACCTTGGCTTGGAGCTCTTTAATGGTGTTATTTGTTGTTTTCACTTGTGAAATTGTGGCTTCTTTGAATTCCTTCATAGATTTAAGTTCTTCTTGAAGGGACTCTGTTACTTTCCATAATGTAGAATTGTCATCGTTTTCATGTGTTTCTGCTGTTGTGAGGTCATCAGAATTGGATGAACTGGGATAGTTTTGCATTGTTGGAGTCATATTTTCTAGATTTCTGTTTTTTCTTGGACCTTTAGCCATAGGGATGTGTTTAGCTGTCTGCTCTCATTGTCTTGTGGGCTTGGATCCACAGGGGGCGCTTTGGTGTAGCATTTGAATTGCTTGGCAATCTGTCGTTGTTTACAGGGGGATCTCAGGGTCACTGTGTTTCTAATAGCCTGAAGCACTGTGAGCTGGTGCAGCCTATTCCCAGGTAATGAGGAATGGCCCGGGATTGTTTCACTGCTCCCAAGTCAGACTTCTCTATGTTGCACACTGAGTGATCAGCCTGTAGTGGTTCTGATGGTATGGTCCTGTTTGCCCAGGCACAGATTCTGTGGACTCTGGTTGTCTCCAAGGAGTCTCAGAGGGCCTGACTCCATGCCTAATGTGTCTGCATTTTTCAGAATACAGCTATGGCCCCCTGGCTTCTGGCCTCCATGTTTTGGAGCCCTCAGCCTCTGCGTGCCTCCGAAGCGATCCCTGCCTCTGTGTGTGACTCTGTGTGTGCCCCGCCCTGCCACTTCACTGTGCTTGCTTCCACCTGGTTCCTTCCCTGCAGGCGCGTGCCTCTGCCCTGCACCCCCACGGAGGTGCTGTAGCCTCCTGCTAGGGCTCACACGGGTCTACAACCTTTTCTAGATAGGTGGATAGTTCGCGTGGGGTGTGTGGGACCCAGTAGACTAGTGAGTGGTCCCGTGTGGGGTCCAAATCGGCCGCTGCTGCCGCCGCACACCCCCCTACCCCTCTGCTGTGTGCCCTGCTGCTGCAGTTGCTAAGAATTCCATGGTTCTGCAACATTTTCTAAATAGCTATAAGGTCCACATGAGGTGTGGGGTGCCTAGTAGGCTGGTGAGTGATCCCGTGTGGGGTCTGAATCTGCCTGCTGGGTATTAGAGTCGATCTTACCAGGCGTAGGCGTCTCTCCCAATGGGAGTTCCCGATTCCCAGATTCAGCGGCTTCCGTGTAGGAGAGAGGTGGGGGGGGAGAGCCTTGCTCGGGTACTTTTAACGGTCCCTTGGGAGCTGGGTGTGACCCTGGTGGGTCTAGTCCCTCAGATTTTTGTACAGAGTCCAATAACTCTGTGCTTTTTATGGCTCTTTTCCCCAAATTCAAAATGCGTCCATGCAGGATGCCGCCATCTTGGATCCTCCCTTTCCTTCTCTTTCTATTTCTATTGTTAACATCTGATTAAAGTTCTCTTAACTTATTAGTTCATAGTTCACTGAACATTCATCATGCTTCATGTTAGAAACAAATTTAAATGAATCATTTTTGACATTTTAAAAATATCTATTGTTATTGCATTTTAAACAAGTAGCAAATCTTTTAGAGTTAGTATGTTTATGATATTTTTCACTGGTAAGCTGTCTTTTCTCACTTTGAGAGCTCTACTTTTCCAAAGAAATAAAAGTAGTCTGAAAGTATATAAAGATATTAACTGAAATCATTTAACAAATAACAATTTCTTTCCTCTATTAATTGACCTGAGTATTTATCTGTATACTCTGGACAAGAATATATATTTTATTATCTGGCTTAAACTTGGTCTATTCATTAGGAACAACTGTGATGGTTGCGCTGCTTCTTGTGATTTCCATCAACATGTGGGTGTGAATAAATGGTAATGTCAGTCCCTCACATTCAGGATCTTCTTTTTCTTTTTGTCTTTCTTTTGTATTTCTTATTTACCTCTAGAATAAGGAATTTCTTTAAGATGCCCTATTTATTTTCATTTAAGAATTGTATAAAAGCCCAAGTGCTAAATATTCTTTTGCTTAGACTATCTTCTCCCTTACCTCACATCACAGTTAAAATATATGTTCCTGTTAATCTCATGTTTCTCTGCAAATATTGCCTTATGTAACTGTCTATAGTTGTATTAACATAATATTCATTTACACCATCATTTGTGTGTGTTGTGTGTGTCACTTTTTCAGAAAATGCATGAGAAAATATCTATTCAGCCAATAGAGGACCAATGACAGACTAAACAAACAGTTGTCCTCAAGATCAGCTTGGTTAAACCAGTGTTTCCTAGGGTGATTTACAGGACTATGGACAAGTGGTTACTCACAGAAGGATGTTTAACTCCAAGGCACTTTCAGCACATGGATGATAAATCATAAAAACTGAATACCAGGAACTTTGTGCATGTGGCAGAAACCTCAAATGTGAACGGTCTCCTCTTCCCAGCAATTTTAATGCTTATGTATTCAAGGAGGGGGTTTGTGATTTTTTAAAAAAATTTCTCTGAGTTTTCTGAATCAGCTAAATTTTGTAAGACTCCAAAGTCTCAACAGCCTCCCTCTTCCATACTTTCTCATCCATGCTCTCTCTTCCTGCAGGAAGTCATGTTTCATATCATAGCCAATAGCTATGTAGTACTACACTCCTTCCTCAGCTTTTGCTTTTTTTTTCTTACCATTCTTATGGGATATTACCCTGAGGCCTGGGAAGTTACCCAGATATGTAAGTTTCTTTCTTCCATTCATGGTTTAGCATTGAATCACAGTGCCACAGCTCTTATTCTAAGAGACTTCACTCACTACTTGTCTCCACAATAACTATCACCCATTTCCCAAAAGGAGTTCCATTCAAGAATGAGGCTGACATCAACAGTACTTCCTAGGTGAAAAAAAAAAAAATAAACAGAAAACAATTTGACAGGTTCCTCAGGTCAGTTAGTGAAGTTGTATCCTCTGCCTTTAATTTCATTGATTTTTACACTTTGGTGAGTTATATGTATATAGATTTCCCTCTTTCCAATATCAAATATTAAATTAGGTAGTATTTCATAGGAGAAAGCATTTTGGGATTCCTAAATTGTTCTTCATAACTTAACTAAAACAAAGAAAAAAACAAACAAGTGCCCTCACCTCCCTCAAACAAACAAACGAATACAATATAGAAACACCAACAAAATAACAGTGAAACACTAGTTGGTAGCTTCAACTTTGGATACCTGGATATATAGGGTGTTTCACAATATTACTTAGATTGGAAAGATTCATAGTGTCTATGTAGCATTATCCCTACCAATCTTTATAGTAGTTGCAGAAATTTCCATGTTGCCTCATTCACTTGTAATAATGAATATATGTATTTATTATGACAAATTATATTTGTGTACCTTTATATTTCAGTACTTTTTTTACATGAAATCTTTTTCTTTCTTTTTTAAAAAAATATTTATTTATTTATTGCTTCAGGTTACATCTCCATCACAGTGTACTCTTTCCATCCCTCCCAGTCCCACCCTCCCACCCTCTACCCCCTATCCCTTCCATCCCACTCCTGTGGAGTGTCCCTACATAGCAGTTCCCCACCCCAGTTCAGCAGTCATATGAGGGCCTATAATACATTTGAGTTTACTTTTTTTTAATTAATTAATTTATTTATTTATTACTTCAGGTTACATCTCCATCATAGTGACCTCTACCATCCCTCCCAGTCCTGCCCTCTACCCCCATCCCTTCCGTCCCAATCCTCTGGAGTGGAGTGTCTCTACACAATAATCCCCCACCCCAGTTCAGCAGTCATATGAGGGCCAAGAGCCTCCTCATACACTGGGGGCCTACAAGGCAGCACCACTAGGACAAAGTGTCTCACTGACAAGAAAAAAAGTCTATGTTCATGTTCCCTTTGGTGCATTGGTTGTAGTATAGTTATCTTGTACTATATGGCTAAAATCTGACTATAAGTGAATAGATGCCATGTGCATCTTTCGGAGTCTGGATTAGCTCACTCAGGATGAACTTCTCTAGTTTCATTCATTTGGCTGCAAATTGCATTTCTGATAACTGATTAGTATTCCATTGTGTAGATGTACCACAGTTTTTTAATCCATTCTTTGGTTGAGGGACATCTGGGTTGTTTCCAGTTTCTAGCTATTACAAATAAGGCTGCTATGAACATAGATGAGGAGACTTCCCTATGATTCCATGAGGAGTCATTTGGATGTATACCCAGAAGTGGTATGGCTGGGTCCTGAGGCAAAGCTATTCCAAGATTTCTAAGATATCGCCATACTGACCTCCATAGTGGTTGCACAAGCCTGCATTCCCACCAGCAATGGAGGAGGGTTCCCCTTGCTACACACCCTCACCAGCATGTGCTATAATTTGAGCTCTTAATCTTAGCCATTCTGACAGGTGTGAGATGAAATCTCAGAGTCATCTTGAGTTGCATTTCTCTGATGATTAAGGATGCTGAGCATTTCTTTAAGTGTCTCTCAGCCCTTAGGTATTCCTCCTTTGTAAATTCTCTGTTTAGCTCTGTTTCCCATTTTTTGATTGTATTATTTGGTTTCTTGGCATTTAATTTCTTGAGTTCTTTTTAATACTCTTTAGATTTTCTTTTTATGTGGAGGATAACATTTATTTGACAGAGATCATATTGAATCTGAGGATCAATTCAGATTGCACTGATGTTTTCAGAATAACAACTCTACCGATCTATGACAATTTGGTGAGTTTCCACTTACTTGTAGAAGCTTTATGCTATTTCATTAATATTTTACATAATTCAGCAGATGAAACTTTCATTTACTAGATCAAATTTGTAGGTAAGACTTCATGTTGAGTTTACTTTTTGTGTGTAGTAGAATTATGACTAAGGGATATTTTTTCAAATTTTCTTTCTTAAAAATTGAATGGTCAGTTATCCACATGCATTCCATGTTGTTTAATTCTTATATATTCATGTATATTCATAGACATATTTTCTACTTTTTCAATATTAATTATTAACTCATATTATTGAGACTTGTATTTATTCCTAATTTGCCTTCTTTCTACCTTACCTTTTCTGAAACAGTTTCCCTAATGTCATTTCTTTTGTATTTAGTGTTTAAATAATTATTTCATTATAAATAATATTAAATATACAAGGCACTGAAAATAATGTATATATGAATGATTTTCTGTACTGTCAAACAATATATTTTTTTGATTATCTCGGAAAATCTAAAGACATTGTTTTAATCATTTTGTTTGTCTGTTTTCTGTCTATTTTTAAGGAGAGCCCCATTATGTGTTCCAAGTTGACAGTTCTAACTAGTTTCATAGCTGGGTTTAAATTTGACATCCTATTTATCTGCATCTAGCTTCTGAGGGATTAGATTACATGTCCACATCACTATGCCCATTTGAAATTGTCTTTTGTTTTCTATAGAAAAAAGATTAGCTTACTGATAATAAATGGTTCACCATGAATGTACTCTCAATGCAAACATGATGTTTTATGTTCCTAATCATCCCCTTTGTCTTTCTCAGATAAATAAGCCATTAAGTATAACATCCTATGAGTTACAACCATGAACTAAAGAAATCATTAAGTAACAGTAGAAAACAGAGAACAGTGTATTGGAGATACTAACATTCCTTGCCCTCCTCTGATATGCAATGAATCATTTCATACATTCTCTATTAGAACACATATTCATGAGAATTCCAAAACCCAGTTCTTTCCACATATTTTAATAAGATCAGCAGGCCATCTGTATGATTATAACTCCAGGAGACACCTCCTTTTAGCAATAATGATACCCATAAATATTCAAAATATTTATATGACTTTCTACTACATAGTCACATCATTTGTTACCTTCTGTATGTCAACTATGAACCCCTCTATGAATTTTATTACCAGAATATCTGTTTCATTGTTGCTTTGTTCTGTTTTATAGTACAAATTCTTTTCATTTTATTTTACTCTTTTGCACACTATAATCTTATTATCCCCAAAAGTATGTTGGAACAAAATATCTTAAATTCATGACCCAAAATATAAAAATGTGTTTTAACACATTTTATATTTATTTTATTTATTTCAGACATATATTTTAATGTTAAGCTTAACGATTATAATTTCTCAAAGTATGGTTTAAAAAATCCAGCAATATGGTTAAACAGTACGTTTAAATTTTTTTCTTATTACTTCTTTTGTTCTGGTAACCCAAAACAGTGTTCCTTCATACAGGCAAAACCTTCCTTGATTTATTCTTGAATAAAATATAAATAAATTAGGACAAAAAACAAATGAAGTTTTGTTCCTGACTTGGACTTTCTGCTCTTTCAAAGAGTTGATAATGGGCTTTAGATTAGTTGCTATTCTGGTCAATCATCTTGAAATAAACAGTACAAGGAAGTCAATTAACATTCAATTCATGTGTTAATCTGAAATATTTATTAGTTTTTGTCAACAGACAACTATTCCAAAACAAGAATTCTGCTGGAAGAAAGTCCTAAGGAAATGTAGTTTTAGAAACTAGGTACTGCTTCCACATTGCTTAGATCGCTCTCTATGTTAAATGTGCCTGGTGCGGTGCACATAAATATCGCATACGCTGACATCAGTCTCTTTTCCTTCTTTTATTTCATCAGGGTCATCTCACATATCCTCTCTTGTTTTCATCAATTTACACTTTTAGACAAAAGAAGATTTGAGCTGAACAAATTGTTTCAAGTGATCGCACACTATAAGTTCATTGAAAAAAAGTACTTGGTTAAAATTTCTGATCATTAGTCTTTTCTCTCCTGTAAAATGAAATAAATAAAATCAACTTCTTTGTGCTCTGCAGTAAAGGTGGAAAATAAACCAGGTGGTCCCACTGTTGTGTTAGGCAGAAAAAAAAGTCAAAAAGAGTGAGTGCAGCTCCAATAGTAAGGACTGTTTAAATTACAAGTTCCTCTGTCTCATTTTCTGCCTTTCTTTCTAGTCTTTATTATACACAGAAACTGCTATTGAAATGTATGCCTTGCTATAAACACATCATGTTGAATAATGTTCCAGGAAGAAAGATTACTATACCAACTGTGAATTCTTTCTGTAAGACTGACAACTTTTAATGTAGAATAAGAATATTCAAGGTGATGATTAAAACTTGTAACTATGTGGATGCGCTAATGAATGGTAAAAGGAATCTCTCCTTATTGCCAATAAGGCGATAAGGACACAAAAAGACAAAAGTCATCAAAAATAACTTAATAAAAAAAAGGAAAAGACATAGAAGTTACACAGATTGTAATATATGTAGTAAACTGTCTTTATTTACAGAAGACAAAATAATGTTTTCACTTTAATATGCATATTAAAGTGAAACACCAGGCTCATCAACAATATGAACACTATTGGAATTAAGGACTTTTTAAGGATATGAACAACATTAATAAAATTAATTAATTAACTGAATTAGGAAAGCAAAATGAAGGGTAGGTGAGATGGCTTTGTAATTCACAGCACTGGCTGCTCCTCCTGAGGATGGCAAAGCTGATGGTGGCTTCTGGCCTCTATGTGTACAAGGCACACAAATGGTGCATAGACATATATGAAGGCATAAAAAACAGTATATTTAAGTAATAGTAACAAGAAAACAGAATGTGACTCTTTCTTTTAATCTCCTGAGTACATGCAATTGGAATTTCAATTTATAGTATACCAAGGTTAGAAACGTGTCAATCTAGCAGAAGCCCAAAAACCAATACAAGAGATGATAACAAGATAGTGTTTTGTTGTTGTTGTTTTGTGTTTTGTTTTTTTTTTCCATAGAGCCAAAATCAATACTGGTTTAGTGGCACTTCACAAGGAAAATTACTTGTCATGCAAACAGCTAAACAATAGGCTTAGTGGTTAAGAGCACTGTGTGCTCTTCCAGATGTCCTAAGTTTAATTCACAGCAACCACTAGTGGCTCACAACCTTCTATACTGGAATCTGATATCCTCTTCTGGCATGCAGGGATATATACAGATAAACCTCTCATATGTTAAATAAATAAATCTTTAAAAAAAGAAAAAGAAAAAAGCCGGGCATGATAGCGATCGCCTTTAATCCCAGCACTTGGGAGGCAGAGGCAGGCGGATCTCTGTGAGTTCGAGGCCAGCATAGTCTACAGAGCAAGTCCAGGACAGCCAGAGCTGTTACAGAGAGAAACCCTGTCTCAAAAAACCAAAGAAAAAGAAAAGAAAAGAAAAGAAGGAGAAGGAGAAGGAGAAGGAGAAGGAGAAGAAGAAGAAGAAGAAGAAGAAGAAGAAGAAGAAGAAGAAGAAG
>CAJQZJ010012579.1:2838967-2936138 GCA_907164525.1 Lophiomys imhausi
AGAAGAAGAAGAAGAAGAAGAAGAAGAAGAAGAAGAAGAAGAAGAAGAAGAAGAAGAAGAAGAAGAAAAGAAAGAAAAGAAAAGAAACTGCAGCATAGGTCTGGCAGCTGTCACAGGCATGATTGCATGTCACTAGTGGTTCAGGTCATTGGTGTCCATAGGAAACTCTGATATAAATAGCACCAGACAACAATGAATCTGGAATATCTTATGCTCAAATTTGAGCATATTTGGGTTTGCAATGCAATCAGAACACGGCAGAAAAAGATATAAGCCTGATATACCTTTTGGGTAAATAAACTTTCAGTTACTATTTTGTGTCTCACATTGAAATGCTAGGTGGTTCCTGCAATTATATTAGTAGAAGAGTTAATACTCTACCTGATGTACTCATCATCATATATAAGGTGGTGTTGTGAGCTTATTTGATTTCTCTTTACCTTAGAACTTTTTTTGTTGTTTCTTTGTTCTTGCTTTTGTTTTTATGTAAAGGGAAAATACTAGTGTATATTTCAGTGTAATAATGAGAACTAAATGTTCAAGATTTTCAATAACACATATGATACAATGAAAATATCTGTGCCATCATTGCTGGACTTAAATGAATATAGTGGGAGAAAGCTATGAGCTTAGGAATGTTGGTAGCATCTAGAAATTAAAAGTTAAATTCTCCTCTAGAGATCTTAGTTGGGAACTTATCTGACACTGATCTTTGTATCATCCTCAGTTTTTCCATTGAAAATCTAAGTCTGAAAGTGTCCTTTTAAAAAACAGAGGGTCTATAAAATGTTAAATAAGGTGAACAAAGGTCAGAATAGAGCCCTTAATTAACATAAATACTGTTTTCATAATAAGATTAGATCTGTCTTGCATGCATTCTCCTCCTTCCCTCCTTTGTTCTCACCCTTTCCTCTTCATGAAAGGAGATAATGAAAACAGCCCTGTACAGACTCAAATTACAAGTGCAGTATATTCAAATCCCAGTATATTCCTTAGCTCTCAGTGAGCACTCAACATTGCACAGTAGAAAGAGTGTGTGACCAACATGGACCCTGGGCACATCCAGAGAAAAATAGTGCACACTCCACACTACTGTGGGTCAGGTAATATTAAAGATTACTAATAACAGGTAGTCAGACAGGAAACCATACATACATATGGCATTATACAGAATGAACAAATTATTAGGAATATATATTTATATATAATGTATATATTCCATATATATATATATATATATATATATGCATGTAACAACAATCAATGAAAAAGAACTATGGATTTGAAAGAGACCAGGGAGGACTTTAGATAGAGGAAAGCGAAGGGAAAAATAATGTAGTTATGTTATTATATCAAAAATAAGGGGAAAATATGAATGCATGTGATTTAAAAGTGCTTTTCATACCCTTCTGTCAAGACAGATAAGTTTCCCAAGAATTTCAATATCATAAAAGCAGAGTCTCATACCAAAGGCTGGCCTGTGTCAGCAATGGGATGCTGAAAAGACCACTGCTCATATGTGTGCTGCATCAAGCCTTACTTGTACCTTTCGGGACATTTGAATGACTCATATTCATATAGGAAGATATAATATTGATAAAAACTTCAAAAATGAAATTAAAGTAAAAGGTTGCCCACAAATCTGCTGAAGCCTGATGCTAGAGACAGATGAGTGAGTTACCCATGCTCCTACAAATAACTCCTCACTATGTTCTTGTAATTAACTCCACTGAAACTCACTGGCTATTATGTATACACACCACACATAAAAAGGATATGAAGGGAAGAGTAATCAGTATTGTGAGAGGAGAACATAAGAGAATGATATGAGGCTCCCTATGATCAAATTACATCATTTGTATGTATCACCATGTAATGATGAATTCTTTTATTTTGTATGGTTAATATATTTCAAATAATATTGCTGTTATAAAGAGAATAATCAGAAAGAGTTCTGGAGAGAAGATGAGAGGAATTTTTGTAAGAATGTTATAGATTCAAATATGAGCATGTGTTCAGGATATGCTTATATGAAATGCAACCCATTGTTTGAACATTAACTTAAAAATAGGAATCAAACAAAATAAAAAATGTTCTCATAGTCAAATTGAGGCTTTTCTCTTTCCCTTAGTACTGATTGTTTTTTATTATATTCATTTAATAACCATTTATTAAACACTCATATATAAGGCAAGACATAACCCTCAAGAGATATGATAGAGAATGTGAGGCTGGGAAGTCTTTCTGAAGCCTTCAGTTTCTCCTTCCATTCTCAAGACAGTTTGTTCTTCTTTTGTCATTCCTTTAAGGTTCACATTTTATTTCTATTTGTGTGCATGTTTACATGTGTCCATACATGTAAGTACAGTGTCTACAGAGGAGAGGCCAAAGTTGAAAACAGATACCCTGGAACTGGAGTTTCCAGAAGTTGTTGGTCTTAGGAACTTAATTAGTGCCCTCTGGAATAGTAGAAAGCACTCCTAATCACTGAACAATCTCTGAGAAATAATTTCACCAATTGACTATCCAGTACTAAAAGATCAGCACTGAAAGTATACACACGGGAGACATTATACATACAGGGAAGGTTACATTTAGAAATATATACATAAATTTTTAAGGTAGAAATGGACTTATAGTCTCCTGCTCCTAATCATTATGCAAACAAACTCTCCTGTTCTGTGAAAGGAGACCTGTATCGGGATAATTAACTTGCAAATACTTCCACATGGAACATGAGGGCAAGAGAGAGACATTCTGTGATGTAACTCTGGAGATGAGAGATACTTATCCCTAAACAGAGGTAATAGGATGAGTATACAAGAGCCATAACCATGTGTAACACATTAGCAAATGGTACATGGTAGCTGCTATGGCTTGAATGTGTTTTCTCACAAAATCAGGTATGGAAGCCCAATAGGTAATGAATGTTATTAAAATATGAAGTCATTAAGCACTGAAGCATCTTCCTTTCTGAATGGAGCTAAAGGTTGTGGAATATGGCCAGATTGTTGCTTCAAGAAAACATAAGCATGAGAAAGAAACAGAGAATCAAGAACAGCAAATGTTCAGTCTGGTGATGTGTTCACCATCATACAGTATTCTGCAACAGTTAGTGTAGGTGATGAATGTAGGGTCTCTTGTCACCATGAATGGCAAGGTTAAGACATCATTGTTCTGGCCAGGCCATTTCTCTGAGTCATTCTGGTAGTAATTCTGGCTAGTTTTCTTGGTTACCACCCTTCTCTAAGCATTTCTTCAGTTATCTTGTTACAGTTATTTAGTTAAGTGTGTGTGTGTGTGTGTTTATGTGTGTTTAAGATGTGTTTATGTGTCTAGAATATTTATTATTTGAAGTTGTATCGTGAAGCTAGGTATCTAATGAGCACTCCAGGATCTGCAGACTTAAGACATTGGTAGGAAGGAGGAGCCCTCCTCTGAAGCCTGGCAGGTAGGCTTAGTTCTGGTGTAGTCAAAAAGAGGAAAAAAAGCCAATATCTCAGAGCATAATGTGGAAAGCTTTTTTTTTCTTTCAGAGGCTATACCAGACTTTTTGTTCCATGTGGACCTTCATATAATTATATGAACTTACCCACACTGAAGAAGGAAGGTAAGGTGATCTCCTTACACCAGTCTACCAGTTAAATTATTTATTTCTATCTAGAAACACTCAAGGACCTATGATAAAATATCCAGGCAATTAGTGGACTAGGCAATTTGAAACATAAAAATTAGCCATCATTAACTTCCAACATTTTTCTTTCTGTTTCAAATAGTTAGAATGGTTTTCTGTTTCTTGAACTGATCAGTCACACAAACAAACTTAGTTCATGTAAAAAGGTTCATGTAGGAACCTTTTTCTGTGTGGACCCAAATCTTATATCTGGAAAAGCAAGATATGCAATATCTTTATTTACAGCCATCCTTACATTCTATTAAAGCCTAACGGGACAACTTGTATGATTCAACTCTCTTCACGAATGTAGTCCTAAGGGATGTACTTGGGTTCCCTAGGGAACCATCATGCTTGCTTCATTTTCTCACATTTAAACTTCTGCTTTATGAGTTAGTGTAGCATCTCTTAATTGGTATTAAAGTCATTAAAAATTTGAAATGACCTGAACTGCAGCTGTTGCTCTACAATAAGGAATCTACTTGAAATGCTGAGGATGTAGCTCAGTTGGTGCTGTTTCACTAGCATTCACAAAGCCCCTAGATGGATCCCCAGTACATCATAAATCAGACATCATGGTGAATGTCTGTAATTTGAGCACTTGGGAGCCATAGTCAAGAAGACATTTAGTTCAAGATTGTCTCTACTATAGAGAAAGTTTGTGGCCAGCCTGTGAAACACAATACTTGCTAAAATATTGTCACTCTGGACTTAGGTTAACCTCTTTAACATAATGATTTTTAGTTCCATCCATTTTCAAGAAATTTTTGCAATTTCATACTTTTACAGTTAAAAATAATTCAATTGTATAATGTATTACATTTTACTTATCTCTTTGTCTCTTGAGGATTTCTAGAATTATTTCATTTCTACACTGTTTTGAAAAGAGCAGCAGTAAACAGGAATGAGCTAGACCGAATGTCTCCTGGAGGGATGTGAGTCCTTGTGGTATGTGTCAGGGTGATGTAGCTTGCTCACAATTAGAAGAAGGAACAGTGAGGATGAAAGAGTGTAATGGGGAAGGGGGCAAGAATTTGAAGGGTAAGTGGGATGTGGAGAATCCATCAAAAAAAAAAAATGTGTGTGAAATCCCCAATGGATGCCTATTATTAGGTAAACTGATCTCAAAAATAAAATTAAAATATTTTAAAATTAAGAGAGAATTCGACCATTTCTATTTCTCAGTTGTTAACAATGATATCTGATATTATTACAAAATAAAACATAATTTTTCTTTTTATAATATTCAAACATATTTTACTTGTCTTAATGAGGATTAAATTCTATTATAATGTTGATCAACAGTGCTTCCTGGATTATTGAGAGAAGTTTAGTGGGAACAACATTATCATTTTTATCTACCAAAAATAATTAATATGTTTGAATGTATTATGCTTTATTCTAATTTCCACTTATGATTTACATATATCTGGACATATTTATGAAACAAAATGTGGTATTTAATTCACATTTACTCAGGTGGTAATCAACCCTGGCTACTTGCATTGAGATTCACAATAATAATATTTTATTATGTAATTATGTGTTTATGGCAGGTACATTAGCAGTGATCTCATATATATATATGGATAATTCGGTATTGTTGATATATATCTACCATTTCTTTTGGACTGCATGAATACTCTTATATAATAAAGATAGAGTTTGGAATAACAGAAGTTGCAAACATTTTGAAATTTTTTCTATAGACATAATAAGCTTTATTTGGTTGCATATGAGTGATGAAATCAAGCAATACTGTTTCAAAATCCATCCATTTGGAAATCTCGGAAAAGATAAAATTTGAAATTGTTGACTCCTGCATTCTTGAGCACATTACTAAATGTGTTTTAAAGAATTATGGAACATATACATAAACTGATGAGTAGATTTGTTATTCTGGATTGAGGTTTGCAAGCCAAGTATGTTGGAAACAGAAATTACCATTAAAAGTACCCAACATGTACTTTTGTGCCATTGTATTATAGAGAAGAAGATATTGCTAAGAATTTATGGTCAATCTGTATATAGTTTTTCCAAAAGGGATTAAGGATCTATGTGGCCCATTGTAATTTATTCTATCATTATTTCACATTTTTACACAAGCAATACAAGTATAGATATCCACATAAGAATACTATTTTCTTTCAAATATAAACTTTCATTTTAATTAAAAGTTTATTTCAAGATGTCTCCCATCTATAAGGTCTGAATACAGCTGTAGATAGAATGAATTGTCTGCATAGCGTTGTATGATTACTGTGATTCCGTCCCCTTCTCTAATAGTCATTACTTGACAGAGTGAATTTCCATTAAATTCAAGCTTTCTATTTTATCTGACTTTTAATCTAAAAGTACTATTTACTACAATCTACATGAATTAAAAACATTTATTTAGATATTTTGTAAATAATAGGCATCTTTATATATTATATCAGAAAGATGCTTACTTATTTACATGCTTGTTTTTAGATTCATATGAATAATTTGACTGTGTGAAAGCTCAGGTTCATTGCCACTACCAGTATGTTCTATCATGTGGTATTTTGTAAAAACTGAATATTTCCCTAATATATCTCTCCTTTCACTCTTCCCATACAAAGGCAGCACATATCAAATCTCTTTTAGTCTTCAATTTGATGTTGGCAAAGCAACTGATCACTCTCTGATCTTATAAATACAATGATTATTGCTTCATTTAAGAACACTGGCATGTTCTTGTGACACACTGAGGGTGGACTGACCAAAACGGGAGGAAAGTGAATTATCTTTTTGATGATGCAAGAAATCATTCATTCAGTGTCAGTGTTGCTACAGCATGATTCCTTTCTGCAATGCCCACATGCTGCCCTCAATTTTAAGAGCTTTTAAATATACCTTTGTTTAAACTCTACATGAAATTGTGAGGTATACATTATTTACAATTCCAGTTTCAAAGTGTGGAAACCATGAAGTACAGGGTAAGGGAAATTTCCAAAGCTTCTCAAACTGATAGAAAAAGGTGACAGAGCCCACAGCTATAAGCAAATTACATTATCTAACTTTTCTAATTTTTTCACTCATATTAAAATTTCTCTATTTTGAAAGTTATTTTCCTTCCTTTGATTGTTAACTCCAAATTTTATGCAATTTTTAAATGGATATTTTCTTCAAATGAAAGTAATTAGCAATTTACATCATATTGCCATGTGATATTTCAATTATAGAATGTGAATTTCTCTCCTGTTCACTACTTCACATGTATATGTGTGCAGGAGGTTGTGTTGTACATGTGTGTGTACATATGTGCGTGTGGACACATACATTCAAGTGTGCAAGCAAGAATCTCAGGGGTCAAAATTCAAGTACAGAGAGCATTCAGTCTCCACTGGAGACAGTTTCTTTCACTAAATCTGAGGATATCCTATTGACTGTGCCACAGTGAGATCTAGAGATGCATCTCTCTGAGCACTGTCCCCAGCAATGGGATGATGATTGCTCTGCCTGCCTTTTTTTTTTTTTAATGTGGTTTCTAGGGTTCTGAGCTGCAGTTTCATGTTTCGGTAGGAAGCATGTTGCCTACTAAGCCATCTCCCTTGTTCTCTCTCTCCTTTTAAAAATTTTATCAGTATTTGCGATGTCCAGGAAACTGACCTGTATTAATAGAAAACAATTGTCTCTGGAATAGTTGATTTAATAAAAAAGAATTGGCTGAGAAGATTATCTAGGATATCTTATGTCCCTTTTTGATAAAACATTTTGTGGCCACTGAATCCATGGTTGAAATTTTTACCATTGTAATGGAGTGACAGGTAAAACTTAGTAACAACAAAAGAATAACAAGTAAAATGATTGTATGATAGAAAGTAATGCATTCTGAAAACAAAAGTAAAATAAATGAGAATAGGGAAATGCCAAATGGTCAAATTATGTATCATTGTCCATCCAGGCCAGATGGTAATAATTAAAAAAAAATCTCACAGTGAAATTTCTCCCATTCCATGTAGAAAACCTAGAAGATGATAGCCTTACTTTGTTAAGTATAATCTCTCAAAGACTCACTAGTAGCATTTCCTCTTCCTATGTTTCTATAGTTATTATAACAGTAATGGAGATCAAAGGCAAGGAGAGATATATGAACACATGCAAATTCTAAACATTACATCTCTTCTTCATAATGCTCAAGAATCATTGTGGAAGAGAGGATGGAAAGATTGCAAGATCTAAAGGAAGCAGATAACTTATAAGGGAAGAATGTTTTGTGGACACAGTGAAAAATTACACATATTTTTCTTTTTTATGTTAATTTATTACTTCAAATTACTTCTCCATCACAGTCCCCTCCCTCCACCTTTCCTAGTCCCACCCTCCCACCCTATCCCCTTTCCTAATCCTCTGGTGGGGGTTGTCCCTACATATCAGCTCCATTCAGTTCAAAGTCATACAAGGGCTAAGAGATTCCTCTTTCATTGGGGTACTATATGGCAACTCGATCAGGGCTAAGAGTCTCACTGACAGGTAACAAAGTCTGTGTTCCTGTTCCTTTTAGTCCGTTGGTTGTAAGATAGTTAAACTGCACTATATGGCTAAAATCCAGTTATAAGTAAATACATGCCATGTGCATCTTTCTGGGTCTGGGTTAGCTCACTCAGGATGAGCTTCTCTAGTTCCATCCATTTGGCAGCAAATTCCATGATTTCCTTGTTTCTTATAGCTGAGTAGTATTCCATTGTGTAAATGTACCACAGTTTTTGTTGTTGTTGTTGTTTGCTTGTTTTTGTTTGTTTGTTTGGTTGGTTGGTTGGTTTTTATCCATCTGTCTGGTGAGGGACATCTGAGTCAAATGATAGCACATGCTGGCGAGGTTGTGGAGAAAGGGCAACACTCCTCCATTGCTAGCGGGAATGCAAACTTGTACAACCACTATGGAAATCAGTCTGGTGATAAATTAGAAAACTTGGAATAGCTCTATTTCAGGACCTAGTCATACCACCCCTGGGTATACATCCATATGATTCCTCACCAAACCACATGGATGTCTCCTCAACTATGTTTATAGCAGCTTTACTTGTAATACCTTGAAACTGTAAACAACCCAGATGTCCCTCAACCATCAATTGCATATATTAATTCATTGCATTTAACAGGAAGTGCACAAGACCTGTGTAGACCCAGGAATGACAAAGTTATGTCATAGAGAGAGGTTATCTGCATAAAGTTTCACATCTAGCTAAGAAGCTATTAGAAATTGACTGCTGCTGGGAAAGGGAGAGTCTGTTGATTTAGGCTTCATCCCCTGGTGGGTTGACCACTCTCCTGTGAATGCCATACATTCGAAAACATACAGATAGCACAAACTGTACTTAGGTTAAAAGCAAACAATCAAATGGTAGCAAATAAAAATGAGGAGAAAGGTTTCTTTATTTATATTTCAGAACTCCAAACAATGCTTATGGGCAAAGATTCACTCACATGATAAGAAAATGCAGCTTAGATGTGGACCCTGCATTTTCTATACAATCAGAGATATTTATCCCTCTCAGGTCTCTGAGGTGGTTGAAGAATAGATAGCTAGAGTCTCATAGTTAAATTTTGAGTTGTTTATGAATCAAGAGGGTGTTCTAGATCTAAGAAGATGTTTTAAAAATTGTGATGCAAGTTAGTATGAAAGCTGAGTTGGATATAGAACTTTAAACTCATGGAGATGGTTAGATAGTAGAATGTTAAAGTCAGGTGCCAAATACATATGGACTGGACACTGGTAATGTATGCTAAGCTTTATAATTCTCATAATTATGGCCTACTTATTTCTGTTTTGTATTGTATTTATTGTTATAAGAAAAAGAACCATTTGTTGGACTGAAAGGGGGAGCTGTTGGGGGGAAAAGATACACCTTAAACTTAAAAAAAAGGGAAGAGGATGGGCGCTGAGGGGAAGGAGGGTGGGAGAGTGGGACTGGAGGGGGGAGTAGGGAGGGGATTGTGATTGAGATGTTACTTGAAGGAATAAAAAATAAATTATTTTAAAAAAAGAAAACGCAGCTTAGAAAAATCCTCTATCTTGTTTGAGCAATTATTCTTATCTTTCTTAAATGAAGTGACCTTAATGGAATTAAAATAGTTATGCTTTGGAGATCTACTTCATCACGAAGGGAACGGGTAGACTATGTATTAAAGATAGTAGTTCTTTAACACAAAACAAAATTATAGAAAAGACACTATTTGGTTTATTACATCCAGAATTTGCAGTATATGAGGTAAATGTAGAGAAGTGAGTCTGACTTGATATAATGAGAAATAGGTGTGTACAAACTAGCAGAATGCTTTAGGTTTCAGAAATTAGGGTGGTAGGCTCGTGAAGTGATATAGTCCTCTATTAACGTACAGACAAGTTGGCAAGTAAGGAAATGCCAATTGCTTGACAGAGAGCCTTGTTGCATTTTTTATGTAATTTGTGAAACCTTCCTTCTCATGAGTTATAATAACCACTTAAACTAATCTTTTGCAGTGCAATGAATAATTGAGCATACTGAGGGTCATTGAGTTTCATATTTGCATTGCTGCCCATTTAACAGCCATGACTGTCTCTGGATAAATGAGACAGAATACCTTCTGTGAACTGATGGTGGCCTTAAAGAAAGTTAATTCAATGACTAACATATCATTCAATTTAATTAAATGACAATATCAATTATATAGATTTTAATATAAAGGAAAGGCAATAATGAAAAATCAAGTGATTACAAAAGCTCATACACTATTTCTGTATTTGTTTTATAAATGGAGATATAGCCAGAATAAGAGTCAATAAAAGAAAATAGTATTTACTAAGTTATTTATAACTTAATCTTCAATTTTTTGAGAATTTCACATGTATTATAAAATATATATTTTAGTATATAAATAAAGTATGTATAACTATAATTTATAGTTATATATTATTTATATTTATAGTATACTTTTATATAATTTATATAAACACATACTACATGTATACATAACATTAAAATAATTATTTAATGTACAATATATTATATGTAAAATTTTTTTATTTATAATATAAAACTGGCACTATTTAATGTTGCTCATGTGTAGATATTTTCAGAATTAGATCATTTGGGATTAGATAATCCATCAGGAAGCTTGTCCCTGTAGAAAACTGATTCTCTCAGCAGCCATTGATTTCCTGTAGGTCTGTATCTAGAAGTGGGATCTTCTGAAATTTTCATCATTTGTGTCAGCTGTCTAGCAGTGCTGTTGTTATGTCAATATTGTTTAGGTAGCCACATCATGTGGTCTCATGGGTGCAGCTTCCCTGTCATGTATAGAACATGCTATCTAGCAGCAGACAGTACTTTAGGGCAGTTCGACATATTCTCTGTATTTTGAAATTATACTTTAATTTTATTTCATACTTTTTCTTTTTAAAATGAAATCTTATATGGGTACTTTGTGAAATGAAGAAATGGAGAAAAAGGTAATGGAAAGCAGGCTTAGTTAAGGAAATGACTGACTCTATAGTCTTTTTATTTTGTATCAGATTTTTATGATTTACCAATGACTGAAACTATAACACAGACTTCTATTTCCCTCCCTTCTTCATTACTCACTCAGCAACCTCTGGTACCCCATCCTCTACACAGTCCTTGTGTTTTCCCTTCTTCTCTGCCTCTATCACACAAATGAACTTCTCGTGGTAATTATCTATTTGCTACACACTAGTAGCAGTTTATTTACTCTACTTACTACATTGAATTTTTCAGCATTTACAATTGACAACTGTAACTCAACATTATGATCATATAATTTATTACATAGACACAACTATGTGTAGAAAAAATTAAATTACGTTGGGCACCATTTGTAGAAATAATCAATTAAATTGTTTACCGATATTTATATTATAGTTAATTGGTTTGGCTCTTGTTAATCATTAAGCCACCATTATAAATGAATACACACAGACACCATGTGGATTTTAACAAGCCTTGGCCTCAGTTGAGCAATCTTGTTGATTGCCTCTTCAGATTCTGTGTTCCTACATATACCCTGCTTATTTGATTCAGTGGGCCTTGTGCTTCTGGTTCCTTCTGACTTTTACAATATTCCTGCCCCCTTTTCCTCAGGATTCCCTGAGTTTCAAGGAAAAGGACCCAATAAAAGCTTCCAATTTATACTTTGCCTACATCACATCTGCCTGTGGGTTTCTGCATCTGCTTCCATCTGCTTCAAGAAGAAGCTGATACAAAAGACGACTGGACAAGGCACAAATCTAAGAGTATAGCAGTCTATCATTAGGTATCTTTTCATTTATTTATTTTTAGTTCAGTGTTTTTGGTTCTATTGTAGGTCTCTGAGCTCTCAAGTCTCTGGTTTCTAGCTGTCTGAGCAGTGTCAAGTATTTGTTCCCTTTCATGGAGTGGGCCTAAAGTTAAAGCAGGCATTTGTTGGCCATTCCTACAGGTTCTGCCCCACCATTGCCCCAGCATACCTTCCAGGCAGGATAGATTACAGGTGAAAGGTGTGTCTTTGTAAGTGGATTGGTGTAAACGGTCCCATGGGATCTCGACCCACAGGTGGAAAACCTCTATTTTAGTTAAAGGCAAATACCCTAAGTGCAGTTATATCTTTAAATCCTGCCTCTCTCACATATGTTCTATTGCATTTTTTTGTGTGTGCATGGAGTCTCTACTTTACAACATAATGGAGACTTGAGGCACAATTGCATTGACAATCATTATTAAAATTCTGCTAGTGATACAGACTTCAGAGCTGCCATGTTTTTGACATTGCTATCCTTGAGCTTGGCTATCTTTTGAGCCAATACCTCTCAAATTGTTCATATTTGTCATTTCCTTGTAAAGTTAAATCTGTTAAAAATAATACCTTGAAGGAAAAGAAATACATTTTTGAGAAACTTATGGTAATCTCTCTCTCTCTCTCTCTCTCTCTCTCTCTCTCTCTCTCTCTCCAAAGCAGTTGTCTGTTTTGAAAGAAATATAGTGTTATAGTAATTTTATTTGATAAGAAAATATGTTTTAAATGTCAGTCCTTGAAGTTTAGTCTGCTTGAGCCAGACAGAATTAAGTTTCTCTGGGCAAATTTTCAAAAGCTGATATTTTCATTCATCATATTAAATAAACAAATGGATCTCAGCTAAATAAACGCTACTTTCTTGGAGTCTTGTGGACATGACCAGATTCGTCTTACTATGACTACTGGGTGAGACATTTTTAATATACTTTCTTACAAACTGCTTTATATTTATGTTGAGATATCTGTAAGTCAAAGAGTCTGAATAAAGAAGAATGTTCTGGGTCATCTAACAGGAATGCCACTTAGCATCCTAAAATGAATTGGCTAGTACCCACAAATATAAAATTATCCAGACAACAGGGCTCTAAGGCAAGGCCAAACCGGATTGGAATGTCTCTTTATACTTGTATAGGTGTGTTCACACATGCTTTAGGTCTATAGGATTAGAGTGATGTGTTTTATGGAAAGGAATTTATAGTGTCTGCTTTGCTCATCTTATTAGGTTACTGTCCCTCCCACCATTGCTTACATTTGGTGTTCTAGGTGAGCCACTCTGCATGCTTCTGCCTGGTCGTGTACAAACTGTTTATGGTTTTTTGTTTGTTTGTTTGCTCATTTTTATCAAGTAGAGTGGTCTTTAATAACATTAGGATTCTACTGTCATTGGTCCAAGGAAAAGTTTTCTTTCTTGAAGAATCTGGAACATATTTCTTAGAGCATGTACTAGTCTTGAAGTCAGAATACATTTTATTCTAGAACTATATATAATCACCTGTCACATCAGAACAAGAAAAGTTTGTTTATTTCTAAAATAAACAGTATTTCCTCCAAGAGCAATGTGTTCCTGTAATCTAAATACAGTCATAATTTTTTTAATTTAATATTAATTAATTTGAAGTATTAAGTTTCCCAAACAGTTCCCATTTTGATTCAATTAAATAACTTTTCTGTGAAAATATACCCATTTCAATATTATTTTAAATTTTAATTATGTATATGCATGCATGGTGGCAGATATGTAGACTTCACTGCAATTATCAGTGGGATTCAGAGGAAGGTATTTGTTCTCCCAGAGCTGAAGCTATGGAAGATTGTGAGCTGCCCAATGTGCTTGCTGCAATTAAATTTGGGTTCTCTGGAAGAGCTGCAAGAACTCTTAACCACTGAGCCATCTTCCAGCCAATATTCAGATATCCTGGAGGGAGCTGTTAACTGTTCTAGGAACAATCACTAAATACAACTTTCTATGTATGACGTTTGTCATATATCTTCAGTTACATTGCAAGTTGTTCCATTCATGGGTGTTATGAGATAATCTTATTTTATATCCTCAAGAAACAGTTCTAATCACTTTAACTAACTCATTTGTAACATGAAATTCTTTTGAAAGAGTAGTTCTGAGTTGAGCTGCTGATTTTCTGTGTGAGTGTATGTGTCTGCACGTATGTCTCTATAGATGTATATGTTTGTATGTGTGTGTGTGTATATATCTCTGTGTCTCTGTCTGTTTCTCTCTCTCATTCTCTCTCTCTCTCTCTGTGTGTCTGTGTGTATCTTTCTGTGTCTCTGTTTCTCTCTGTGTGTGTGTGTCTGTGTGTATCTTTCTGTGTCTCTGTCTGTTTCTCTGTTTCTCTCTCTCTCTCTCTCTCTCTCTCTGTGTGTGTGTGTGTGTGTGTGTGTGTGTGCGTGCGCGCACGTGCGCACGTGCTATGGTGCTAAGCCCTGAATTCAGGGCATTGTGATTACTTTGCATACATTTTAGTTCTCAAGTATAGCCTCGATATCTTCAGAATAATTTTCTTGTCTTAACAACTTTATTTTAGATGCCCAACTAATCCTATGAATTTTGTTTTTAACAATCTATGTTTATGAAGTTACACCTAAGCAACATAGTTTTTGATATATAAAAATAAAGGCTGAAGTTTCTGTTCATCTCTTTCCTTTCTTGTGTGTGTACCTGCCTATTGTTTTAGCTCTTTTGTCAGGAATAAACTATTTTCATTGATTATAGTAAATTAATACTTAGAGTGTATATTAAGAAGTAACAGAAATAATTTATTTTCAATTTTATTTAGCAGTTTCCAACAAGTTTTAGTTTCAAAATATCATGAAACACATCAATTAGATCTGTAATCCAGGACTATTTTCTATTTTCTGAGAAGTTTGTTATCCTTATTTTTTTTTAAGCAGTGATAATTTTATCCTATGTAATTAGTTTTAGTGACATCTTATACCTCATTACCTGTGATGGACAAATAGACTAGTGGAGCTTGAATAAATCCATCACTCTTTTGCCAAGTATTTATATTTCAGAGGGATTCTGTACAAATAACAGAGTTCTCTCAAATTGGATACTCAAAGGATAAAGCATGGACATATATTATTATTTTTAAAAAATGACAAAAGGCAAAGAACATCATGTTACTAATTAGAAATTATGTCAACAGTTTTACAACATCCCTGTGTCAAGTAATTTAATTTATGAGTAGAGATTTTTAAAATTTAACTTTGTAACAGAAAAAATCCATATTTTCCATGATGATTAAATGTTTTAAGTGAACAAAAATAATTTTGTTGGTGACTAATTTCACTGCTGAAAAAACAATGCCTAACACCTGTTTGGAGGAGAATGCAGCTGGCACATTTGTCCAGACAACTGGAATTTTGTATTTGTTATTGTCTTTACTGACTTACCTTAGTAAAACAAACAAACAACAATAACAACAACAAAGACAAAACAAAAACAAAGAAAATCCCACTATGTGTTAGCTGGACCTTAGAGTTCATGATTTTAAACCAAAATATAAGTTAACTGTAATATTACGGTGTTCTGCTCTGCATCTAGTATGTTCCTTGGCTCATGGCTCAGCATATAGATCTAGCTAGTAGATAGATTTTCAGGCCCACCCAACAAGGAGGACTTTCATTCCTGATACTATACACCTTGTCAAAATTTCATGTCTGGGAAGGTCATAGGCCTTGAAATAGAATCTTCTCTCCCTATCTTGCTAAATAGCCATGCTGTTAAATTAACTTCTATATATTTGTGTCGATACCTATTTTTTAAGAGAAGTTTCTTTTCGAGGAGACAGCAGTCATTGGAAAGATGCAGGACTCTTCACAATGGAGAGAATAATAGCTAAGTGCTCAGTTCTTGAATCATACATCTCTATTAATCTCATCACTAGTAAGTCTCAGGGAAAATTATGGATGAGGAGGAGGGAGGACTGTAATAGGCAGAGCATAGGAAAGAGTTGCTATGAAAGGATGCCTCCTGGGTATGACATTGCTATCCACTCATGGATTCACAGTAGATGTGGTCACTACCATGTGATCTACAGAAGGTCATGACAGTATGCATTGGAATAGATAGGAAAAAGATCCCACCCACCACAGAGGAGTTATTGGCAATGGATTTTTGCTGAAGAAATCCAAGTTGGAGGAAACTTGTTAGAGGAAGTATAACGGGAGCTAGAGGTATAAAATAGGGATATAAATAATTATAATTCACTTCATACATGCATAAAATTTTAAAACAAAGTTTGAATTAAAAATTAAATATAAATAAGAATTGTCAATAATGAAAAGAAAAGAAAAAATTGCGTATACAAATCCTGTGACTAACAAGTTTTTGCAAAAGCATACAAGCTAAATGAATTTAGTTAATTTTAAATATATTTACATGTATGGTCTTGTGAAAACAATGTTGTTTCAAATGCTGCCTTCTCAGAAACATGGTCACTGTATAGAGCTAGTCAAACCTGCAATCTGCAGTAAAGAACTGCTTTCCCCAAGTTTCCACAGAAGTAGAGGCTGTCTGTGAACACTTAGAATCCAAGGGACACAAATTAGTATTTCAGAATTTGCAGATACAGCAGTAAAAATGTTGGCAACACAGAGAGCAAATGCATTTAGGCTCAAATTTGCCACTTTGAAATTCACTATGACTTCCATTATCTCCCCAAAAGGTATTTCATATAATGCAGAAAAGACTGTATAATATATTTGCAGTCTAAATTATATAGTAAAATTCCAAGTAAGAAAAAAAAAGATACCTCAGCAAGTGATATTAATTATGATAATGTGTGTGGTATATCTCTGAACAAGAAATCTATGAGTAAAATAGAGTCAATATCCCAAGCTTAACCTATATGTGGGAGTTCCATTTCAGTACCCTGACAATCACTGAAATCATGAAATCACTGGACCAAAAATATAATTTCCTGTAAAGAAGAAATTACCAAACTTTGATATTTTAATTAAATAATTGGATAGGATTATTTTAATCTTGAATTAATTCATGATAATTTTACATACATACACACAACAGAACACATACAAATAACATGAAGATAAAATCATTCACAAGTCCATAAGAAAAACTAATATAATAATAGAAAAAGAAATTAATAAGAGACCTAAATGAGTGATTAACACAAAGGAAACAAATAGGTTTCTTGAATAAAAAGTATTAAAAAATATTAAAGAAATCATGACTGTAACTAAGGAGTCATGGTGAAGATTTATTGCAAATAAAAGGGAGAATACAGGCAAGACAGTGACATCTGGGAGAGTCAAGATTGAAAAAGACCAGCAGACTTAGCCTGGTCATGTAAGGAGAGGAGGAGGAGAGACCACATGGATCAGGAGACCAAGAGGCCAAAGAGCCACATAACTAAAATGTCTGGGTTATATGAGAAATAAAAGATCTAGGAGAAGGGCATTCCAGCCCCTGGTCTGAAGAGTTCACAGTAGAAGATAGGGAATGCCATTTAAGAGGACCCTGTAACAGGGAGGGACTGAGGGAGGCTAGGAGAGCCAGAGGTGGCTTTGATATTTTAATAGGCACCTCAGTTAGTCATTTCTCCAAGGTTTGAGACTTAACACCAAAAAACACACTCTTCTGAGATGTGCTACCTGACTTTATCTCTTCAGGTCAAATGGGTGAACTGCATGTAACCTCTTGGTCTATAACCACAGATCAGGAGTTTGAAATGAATATCATTTATTTATCTGTAGCATCTAAGACCTTACTAAACAGAAGATTTTGTTTTCTTATAATATTCTTGATCTATAGTTGCCATGGAAATCAGATATTGGATCAGTTGTTTGGTGAATCATGTGTCTATTGCCACAGTTTTGAGATTTATTACCACTAACGTTTATATAAACTATAAGAAGCATTATGATTCAGGTTATTTATGGAATACATATTACTGTAAACACTTTTTTAATTTTTTTAATTTATTTTTTATTTCTTCAAGTTACATCTCAATTACAATCCCCTCCCTACTCCACCTTCCAGTCCCACCCACCCACCGTCTTCCCCCTCAATACCCCAACCTCTCCCCCCCCCTTTATTTTAAGTTTAGGTATATCTTCTTCCCCCCCAAAGCTCCCACTTTCAGTCCAACAAATGGTTCTTTCTCTTGCAACATAACTACAATACAAAACAACAGAAATACATAGGCCATAATTATGAGAGTTATATGGCTTAGAATACATCCTCAATGTCCAGTCTATACGTATTTGGCACCTGACTTTAACATTCTACTATCTAACCATCTCCATGAGTTTAAAGTTCTATATCTAACTCAGCTTTCATACTAACTTGCATCACAATTTTAAAAACATCTTCTTAGATCCAGAACATGCTCTTGATTCCCAAACAACTCAAAATTTAACTATGAGACTCTTGCTATCTATTCTTCAACAAACATCAGAGACCTGAGAGGGATTTTAATTTCTTCATGGTTCATTGAAGTAAAACGTGGATTCACCATGAGTATTCCCTCTTGCCTTCCCCATGAAAGATAGTGAATGGATAGCTTTTGAATAACACATTTATAAAAATTATGTTACAAAGCTGATCAGTTCCACAAAGAAAGCTTTCATGTCAACTCTTGGGTTTGATGTCATCCATTATGACTATTATAAAATTTATATCAAATGTAATTTTTTATTTACCTATTCATTTATTCACTAAAAACACATTAAGCACTTAGTTACCACCATATAGCATAGCCAGCCTTAGAGATAGAGATGAACAACACTAAATAAGTTAACAGAGCTTCCCCCCCCCCCCCCATAAAGAAATATGTTTATTTTAAGGGCAGTCATCAGAGTCAGATTGAATTTCATGGGAGAATTTTATCCCATGTATATGAGAGTGTGTCTTTAAACTTCTTGACCCTAGGGTGTTACTTTTTTGGAAGGTAAAATCTTTCCTAGAGCAAATTGTGTTTTTTGTTTGTTTGTTTGTTTTTGACAATATAAATAGCATTAACTTTCAATTGAGGTTAAAAAAATTCTGTTGAAATTTTGAAACTAAATATACTTTTAAGTGTATGTATTTTGAGATCACAAAGGACAATTCATTTTGAAAATCAGTCACCATGGTTGGAGTGTCTCAGGAGTCATCATCTTTGCTTTTACAGAAAATATTTATTTATTACTTCAGGTTACATCTCCAATGCAGTCTCCTCTTTCCACCCCTCCCAGTCCTGCCCTCCCACCCTCTACCCCCTATCCCTTCTATCACACTCCTCTGGAGTGTAGTGTTCCTACATAACAGTCCCCTGCACCATTTCAGCAGTCATCTGAGGGCCTTTAAGCTAGTGTCTCTCACTATCTTAGGACCAAGAACTTGCTAGTTTGACTAGTCAGTAAACCCGAAGAATCTTCCTTTGTTTCTTCAGTACAAAGATTACAGGTATCAACTGCTTTGCCCAGAAGGGAAATCCAGGCAGGTGACTGAGCTATCCGGACACAGTGGTCCTTTACCAAGTGTCAGACTTGGAACCTCAACTAAGATGCTGATAAGCCCTCACTTTTATGAAGAAGCAGTTGTGATAATATTTTCAGTTTCTATGTTGCTTTGAGAAAATAAATAAATGAATGCTTATGCTTCCATCATTATCATAAAAAAACTTCTTGACCCTTGCTAATGTGTGTGCATCCATCCTGTGGGAAAAATAAAGCCATATCTCTTTTTGTATATGTAGAAAGCATATGGAATTTTGAAAAAAAATTGTTAAAAATCTATAAATGTTACTACCAGGTGCTAGGACTGTAGACATTTCCTCTAAGTCACTTGACTTGTTACTAAGAATATAGACTCAAGACCTTAAAGAATTCTAGCATTTGAAGACAGTCATCTTCAAATATGGGATCCATCTAGTTACCATGATCTGAATTGAATTCTGTTAGCTATTTCATAATAATAACTGTGTGATAGATGAGGAATGTATGGCATGATTTTTGTTCCCATTGTACTGTGAATTAATGTCCTGTTCTTTCTTATTCAATTTTCCTATGGCAATTCAAAGTTGGAATTAGCTTTCATTTGTAGAAATGCATGACTCACATGTTTGTCTTTAAATTCTTCTATGGAATGTGTTTAATATCATTCAGTCCAATTTCTACAGTGATAGAAATCAAATATTATAGTTCAAACCAATTACTTCTAGAAACAGAAATGCTGTGGTTTGAATGCCAAATGTATTCCATAGCCTCATGTGTTTGCACACTTGATCTCCAGTTGGTGGTGTTGTTTGAGAAGATTCTGAAATCCATGGGAAGTAGAATCTTGCTGGAGGAAGTAGGTTTCTAGAGGCAGGCCTTGAGGTCTTTCAGCTTTATCAGACTTCTGTTTTCTCTCTCTCTCTCTCTCTCTCTCTCTCTCTCTCTCTCTCTCTCCATCTCTCTGTCTCTGTCTCTGTCTCTCCCTCCCTCCCTCTCTCTCTCTCCTTCCTGACTGTGCCAATCTAACAATGTGATGTGACTACCCTACCTCAGACTCCTGATGTCACATCCTCCCCATGCTTGTAAGCTATATATCCTAGGAAATGTAATCAGAATTATCCATTTCTCCTTTAAGTTGTCTTTAGTCAATTATAAATAACTAAGACAATAAGTAAAGTTTTTCTCATGCTCAGTTTAATTCTTCTATTATGCTCTCTTGTCAGATCTTTGTCTTTGGTGATGAATACAGTGTGGACACTACAATGACAATGTAACAAGTAGTGTTTATAATACACTAGGACTACAGTGTTATCAGGTGCTTCTTAGATGCATTGGACAATATGATTAGTTACCACATCCAAAATATTTTTATCATTTCAAAGTAAATTTAGGAGTTATCTAATGTCTGTCCTTCTGAGACATCATACTCTAACTAGGTCAATCCCTCATACCCTAATACACTTGGTGCTAATTGTAGTACAGGCTTGTGTAGTTGTGTACACATGGATTATTTTCAGTTGGAATATATAGAATAATGAATGACCTCATGCTACTTTAGAAAAGTTAATGTATTTCAAGAAACCAATAAATTATGGACAACTCATTAGATCTTATCTCACGGATTTGAAATCTAAGTCATTGCATCTTTGCTAAAATTTCTCACTATACTTTTGTCACCAAAGATATCACGATAGATATGTCTGTAGAGAGACTCAGAAATCACCAATATTCCTGCTCAGCTATCATGCTAAACTTTATCATCATTTGACCTTTTCAAAAACTATTTGGGGAATGTGAATTTCCGTGAATCAAACTCATGACTTACAATGTTTTGATTGTATTTTTACAAGTGAATGCTAATTTTAACTTTTATACTATATTAATTTATTGTCATGCTCTGCCTTTGCTACAATGTGATTCAGGACAAATATTTTGATCTGTGTTTTGATCTGATGTATGAAAAATTTTAAAAGGGGAAGATAGAGTAGGGGCTTAGACACCATGTTCTCCATGAACAGATAGTCACAAATGATCTTTAAGGTGAATGCAACTCAATTGCTGCCCAGGATCACAAATCTGTTTTGAATTTTTAGATTATTTACATGTTTGATACTTTGTTTTACTTTTTTTTTGCTTATATAAACATTTACATATGCATACTGAATAGATGGATGCAGTGAACTATGGATGAAAAATTGATCGAAGTAAATTTGGAAAGCAAGAAAAAGTCAGAAACATTAACATGGCAAACCATAGAAATGCAATATAACTGCTGAGATGAATAGCATGTGACTCAGAATCAAGTATAGTACTAAGTAACTGAGGTTTTCATAGAATAAAAGAACTCTGTTGAAAAAATTTACCATACTAATAGCATCATGAAACTGCTCATGGAAATTTTCGAATGCTTAGACTCTTCAGTTAATTGATTATGCAGCACCCTGATATCACATGTCCCTAAAATACCACTGCAATCAGTCTTCGATATGAATTTCCTGATACAATAAAAATCCAAAACTAATTATGCATATATGCAAATTAGATATCATTGATTAGAATACACTTATTTTTCTCAAAAATGGTAAGTTAAGGAATCCAAAAAAAATTGTATTACTTATTCCTTTAGAAATGAAGTGTGAAATTCCTATGTAATTAGCATTACTTTCTACCAAATATTTTTCATAACCAATAATAAAAACATCATAAAAAATCTACTTATAAATGTTTTGTCCATAATCAACAAAACTACTTTTATAAATGTATCAGTTAATATTGATGGAATATTCATTGATTCCATTGTTGGACACCATGCATATATTCTATAAAAGAGTGAATAAATAGTAAAATATTATCCTGAGTTCATGCACATACATCTATATAAATATATACAAATATATGGAGATATGTACACAATTATACATGAGTGTATTTATGTAGACATACACTTATTCACACAGATGTGTATATATATGTAAAACATAAAATAGACATGTAAATATGTGTGTACATGCATATGTATGTGTGTACATACATATGCACACACATATATGTATTTACCACAAAGATAGATACTTATGTATGAAAATGTGCATATATGTATATGCTCTTGTCATATGGGATGCTAACTTTAATACATTCTTTTATAATTTATTTTTTATTTCTTCAAGTTACATTTCAATCACAATCCCCTCCCTACTCCCAGTCTATCACAGTTATTTTCTTAAATTTTTGGTTGTGAGCCTAGCCTTTAATGACTGAGCCATCTCTCCAGCCACAGTTATTTTCTAAGCTAAACTTTCATCCATTTTGATTGTGAGATGAAAGCATTTTTTTGAATGACAGAGTTAAATCTAGTGATGCTTCTTGGACATCATATTATATATTTTTATGTCACAGTAAAATTTATTTTTTCTGTAATTTTTGTTACTATATCTGACTTCTTAATCATCTTTTTGTGACACAGAGGAGTCTTTAATTGTGATATGCAGTGTGAGAGACATTTCTTGTAGATGAATAAGCCAGAAGGCAGCAGAAGAGGAAAAGGGATTATTAATGCCACACATTGTTATTCTTCAAATAATAATAGTTGATGAGAAGTACAGTTGCTTTTGCCTAAACCCCCAAACTTTAAATTTTTAAAATATTTTTATTTATTCAAATTACATCTCAATCACAATCCCCTCCCTACTCCCCCCTCCGGTCCTACCCTCCCACCTTCTTCCCCCTCACATTCCCCCAAACTTTTGTTTCTTTTTTTTTTTTTAAGTTATATCTTTTTCCCCCCAACAGGTTCCTCTTTCAGTCCAACAAATGGATCTTTCTCTTATAACTACAAAAATAATATAAAACAACAAAAATAAGTAGGCCACAATTATTAAAATTATAAGGCTTAGCATACATTCCCAATGTCCAGTCCATATGTATTTGGCAACTGACTTTAACATTCTACTATCCAACCATCTCTATGAGTTTAAAGTTCTATATCCAACTCAGCATCCATCCTAACTTGAATCACCATCTTAAAAACATCTTAGATCCAGAACACCCTCTTAATTCCTAAACAACTCAAAATTTAACTATGAGACTCTAGCTATCTAGTCTTAAACCACATCAGAGACCTGAGAGGGATAAATATTTGTGATTATTCAGAAAGTGCAGGGCTAACAGCTTCCAAAACTGAGAAATGACAGACAACTGACTGCCTGGATAGTCCCCAATTTCTCTCCATTCTTTGTATGGAAATTGTATCAGGAAATTCATATCGAAGACTGATTGCAGTGCTATGTGTATATATATATCCATGTAAGTATGCATATATGTATAAATTCTTTACATTAATTGTAAAGCAGGAATTATGAAGGACTTGCCTACCTTGTCTTAGCAGAGCTAGGCTGTTGACTTACTTGCTTCCAAGATTTGTCCTTTTTGGACAGCAGTCTGTCTATAGTTGAAGCAAGGGATTTTTCTTGCTAAGTGATATGCTTACCACTAGTGCAGCCATCGCCAAATGGAGATTCTTCAATGCTCATCATCTACTAGGAGTAGAATACGGGTGCTGTTAGGAGCTGAGATGTCTCAATATCAAAAAAAAAATCTTAAGATAAGAAAACATCTGTAAATGCCATATTCTACAGATCTCTTGTGATTGTTGAAGACTACCTATCTATTTCCATATATTTGGATAAGCAAATGTTGCTTGTCTCTTAGCAACTTGATTTCTGATTAACTTAGAAACTAACAAAATGACATGTTTGAATGACTATTAGTTTGTATTTCTTTTTTTAAAATAAATTTATTTATTTGTTGTTTCAGGTTACATCTCCATCATATTGTCTTCTTTCCCCCCTTCCCAGTACCACTCTCCCAGCCTCTGCCCCCTATCCCTTCCATCCCACTCCTCTGGAGTAGAGTGTCCCTACATAACAGTCCCTTGCCCCAGTTCAGAAGTCATATGAGGGCCAAGAGGCTCCTCATACACTGGGGGCCTACAAGGAAGTACCACCAGTGTAAAGTGTCTCATTGCCAGGGAGAGAAAACTAAAAACAAACAAACAAACAAAAAAGTCTATGTCCATGTTCCCTTTGGTGCGTTGGTTGTAGTATAGATAAAAAAGAATAAAAAATAAAAAGTCTATGTCCATGTTCCCTTTAGTCCATTGGTTGTAGTATAGTTATCCTGTACTATATAGCTAAAATCCTACTATAATTGAATAGATGCCATGTGCATCCTTCTAGGTCTGGGTTAGCTTACTCAGGATGAGCTTCTCTAGTTCCATCCATTTGGCTGCAAATTGCATGATTTCATTGTTTTTTACAGCTGAGTAATATTCCATTGTGTAGATGTACCACAGTTTTTTAATCCATTCTTCAGTTCAGGGACATATGGGTTGTTTCCAGTTTCTAGCTATTACAAATAATTATCCTAAATAATAAGGAACCATGTCTAAGCTAATTCCAAAGCTGAGTGATGCAAATCTCTTATCTCTGAAGCAAAATGAAGCAAATTGTACTATAAACAGTGGCTGGGAAGATTCTCTTGTTATATTCAAGCTTCTGTGTTTTCAAATGTGGATATCATAGTTTATTTACATTTCCCATGTGGATAATATATATATATATATTCGTGAAATTCAAACTCTTTGACTTTTATAGAAAGTTAAAGTGTACACATATTCAAATATAAATCCATTGTAAAATAATGAGAATGTTTAAAGAGAATCACAGAATTACACGGACTCAGCTTGGAGACTGGCTATGCAAATGAGACTGTTAACTTGTCAACAGTATTAATCCAGGTGTACCAGAATTTCAGGATTTTATTCTCTTTGGGATACACATCCTTTTTACCAATTTAGGCAAGGTTCATTTCAATGAGTGTCATAGATACAATTTTATACACTTGCAGAATTATAAAATATACTAATCCAGAGTCAGTAGCAATTTAAAAATGACATACGCTCATAGGTAATCCATTCATCCTTAGGGACATTCCTAGCCAACGCCCTATATGTCAAAAGCATCTTCAACTAATTTTTTTTTTTTTTTTTGCCATCCATCTTCCTGGTGCATAGGCACCTCGCATAGGAAGGATCTTCCCTGTCACCTGCACCTCACTCCACCCCCATCAGAGTAATTTGGATGCTCCATTTGTAACCTGCCTAAACTATTGCTCTCTCCATTTCATATGTTATTAATCTTTAGTATGATTTTCTTACTTCTTTAGTTGCCAGGCTCACTTACACATTGCATGTCATCATCTACAGGGTTTTTAATTCTGGAATCAAACTTTCACATTGACAGAAACAAGCATTTCTACTTTTAGTTCATGTGCAGGTCTAATGTCATCAGCATTGTTATTGATCATATCAACATCCACCAATGATTCAACACAATTTTCCCCAATAGCCCATTAATTCTTACCTTCATCCCATTGCAAGAGACTTGAATCCTGTAGATGGAATTATCTTTTAAAATAATAAACATCATAAAAAAGAGTGAAATATAATAGAAGGAGCAAGTGATAGTGTCTCTGTGACACTCACCTGGGCACTGTTAAGCACTGAGTGAGTCTGAGAATGCAAAACTGGCAACGTACCTGCTGGTCATGAACAGTGACTGTCTTTACTAATCATACTGGAAATAAATAAATTTGGTGAATTCACAGAGTACAGCACTTAAAAAAGTCTTGCCTTAACAATGGAAATTAATTTCCCACACAAACTAAAGGAGTTTCTGACTTAATCTAATAAATTCAAAAGCTATTTGGAGGACAAATTTTTTTAAAATGGAATAAAGAATGTAATACTATAAATATATACAACATTAATTTACAAACCACAGTAATTTACATAATCAAGCATATCCTACCTGCAAAAAAAGCTTGAGATAAGAAAAAACAATCAATATAGAATGTACAAAGGCACAGTGTTATGTCCATCTCTAAAGAGCATTCAAACAATAACCCAAAGGGAGCTCCACATAGAGAATGTGGTTATAAAAAAGCTGAAAGTAAATATTAACAAATGAGAAAAAGTACATAAACTGACGTGTACACTCTAGATAGAGGAAAACAAATTATACAAGTTCAGTAACTTGAAAATATAGACAAAAACTATTCAAAACAAACAAAAAGAAAGAAAAATTAATTTAAAATTTTTCTACGAAGTAACTAAAGCATACCTCAGAGCTAAGAACAACTTT
Organism: Lophiomys imhausi; assembly: GCA_907164525.1. NCBI lineage: Eukaryota > Metazoa > Chordata > Mammalia > Rodentia > Muridae > Lophiomys > Lophiomys imhausi. The sequence continues at coordinate 2,865,599 of CAJQZJ010012579.1, forward strand.
AAATTGGACTCCTGTATTTACAGGAGATGCTTTCAGTTAAGGTGACAAAGTAATGATGAGCATTACAAATAGTTGAAAAAAATGGAGAAGGACGTTTCAAATACTATGGAGCTTGAAGTCCCAGATCTAGAATACACAATGAATCTCAAAGACAAACTGTTTTAATAATTAAGTAAAAGTCGTAATTGAAGCTTTCTGCAATTAAAATATAATGTCATTGGTGTTTTTCATTTTCTTAAACTATTGCAGTGCTTGTCACTGAAAACTCTTTAAATTATTATTGTCTAGATGTGTTATTTCATAGCTGTACAATTATGTTGGTGGTTAAAGGCAGAATTGGCATTGCTGCTTTTCCAGAGGAACTGGATTCCATTCCTAGCACCCCATAGCGGCTCTCAACTGTCTGTCACTACAGTTCTATGGAATCTTCAGAACCTTATAGCCCCAATTCATATTAGACACACATGCAGGCAAAACATCTTAAATAAAGTAAAAATCATGTCCTGTCATGCCATATACTTTGTTTTTCCCCTATATTTAATTTTTCCTTACATACTAGTATTACACAATTCTTCAAGGCTCTCTTTAAGTTTCACAGCAATGTTAAGTTGTTAAGTGTTTTAATTCATGTTTAAAAATACTTTCATATGAGGTAACACTAATACTCCCACTGAAATTAGTATCACTAGATTCGTTTTAGCACTACAAATTTTCATATTTGTAATCAGTTCTCATTAATATAATACATTCTTTAATATACACCTAACCAAACTGCAGAACAGTCAAACCGCATTACTATGAAAATCAAGCATATTGTAGACTATCACTGTAACCTCACTTCAGAGAATCTCTTTCCAAAGCGATGGAAGTTCTTACTTCAATTCATGCACCTTTCCTTAAAGCTAAAATCAATTTAAGTAACATATACAAACTCTAAGCAATGTTTATTCCTCTAGTATTTGAATTGTCTTCTAACTCATATACAATAAGTTCACATTTTTATATATAATAAGTTTTCTATGACAAACTATAGATAGCCTAAGAAAGTGTTGATTCAGAATGTTTTCATCAGAGTGGTGCTAAGAGAACATTATCATTCAAATGCTTATTTCCAAAAACAAGAGAATTCTAAAATAGCTGCTTCAATTTAAATTAGGAAATTAAACCTAAAAGTATGAAAGCAAATAAATGAAAATGAAAAGACTGAATGAACTGCCAGATGTGGTGGTTCATTGCTTTAAGCCCATTATTTAGCAGGTTGGGGTAGGAAGGGTGTCATAATTAAGCCTGAGCTATGTAGTGAGATCTGGGCAAACCTGGGCAATACAGTGAGATCCTTTGTAAATAGATAAGTAAAAACTTAGTTAATAAAAGGGAAGAAAAAGAAAAACATTAAAATGATAAAAATGGTAGATTTTTACTTTTGCATCTCTCTTTTTAAAATTCTTTATGTTTGTTTTATTTTTTTTAGAGATAGGGTTTTTCTGTGTAGCCATGGCTGTCCTGGAACTTGCTTTGTAGACCAGGCTGGCCTCAGAGATCTATGGCCCCAGCCTCCTAAGTGCTGAGAAGAAAGGCATGTGTGTCACACCTGGCTCAAATTAGTCAAATTAACAACTAGCTCTTCATGAGTTTTATGAAAAGAGGAATCAATAAAATTGACATTCTTACAATGAAAGGGAAGAAAGTATAGTCAAGAAAGAGGGTATGTTCTTCAGAGCAGCATCATTAATTTTTATAGATGGTAGAAGAGTGGGACCAGGAGGAGAAGAGGGAGGAGGGTGCTGTGAATGAGATGCAACTTGAATTAATAAATAAATGTAAAAATATACATTAAAAACAAAACAAAAACAAAGACAAAAATATGATGAATACTTGCACTACAATAAATGTAGCAATTCAGGTTTGCAAAGTGTGTAATGGAACATATTGTGTGAAGGAATTCAAAGTGAAACAAACAACTGACAAGATTTTGATCAATGGAAAACATATGACTTCGCGATTGTAAACTTACCTATAATAACATTTTCAGGTAACTTCTCATGTCTATTTTCTTGTGTATTTAAGTGGAAAACAATCTCCATTCTAACTGTAATATTTCACAAAATTCAGAGAAGAATGAGTTCTCCCTCATTTTATGAGAGTCATATTACCATAATAAAAGAAAACACAATATAAGAAATGTGGAGATGTAACCTGAAGTAATAAATAAATATCAAAAAAGAAATGTGGACTAAAGAAAAATAAATTCAAATAAGTATTAGTGCATAAGTTCCAAATATGATTTTAACATAAAAATCTAACAAAATACAAGATAATGTTTCTGAAAATATGTTATGAATATAAAGAACAAGTGCCCATCAATATAGTCACAATAAGAAAACAAAGGAAAGAAAACATTATTCTTACAAAAGACAAAGAAACATCTACGGCCATACCACCCTGAACGCGCCCGATCTCGTCTGATCTCGGAAGCTAAGCAGGGTCGGGCCTGGTTAGTACTTGGATGGGAGACAAAAGACAAAGAAAAACACCTGTCCAAATGGAACATGATTTCTTCTCTTGTGAAACTGGAAATAAAAGAACAATTCCCCAATGTGTAACTGAATATCTATAAATTAGATATAACTCTAATCAACAGATAATGTGTCATTTGATTGTACCTAAGAGATAAGGAAGAGAAGGTAAAAGGTTAGTACCTTTTGGAAAATGCATAAGAACCTTAAGAAATTTCTAACAATTTAACAGGATATGTAAATAATAATTTCATGAATATATCCTTCTAAATTATGCCTATATACCAATTATTAACCATAGAAAAATTAAAAATTTAAAAACATATTGTCAATGTAACCTGTTTAGAAATGAATTCATCAAAAATACACACATGATCTACAGATATAAAACAGAAAACACTTTGATGGGAAACTATTGAAAAGCAAAACTAGAGATATAAATGGGATATCCATCATGTTAAAAATGAGAAGATTTAATATTTAAAACAATAATTTACCTTGATGATGTTATGGCATTATAAGTAGGCAGGCCTTGGGTTTCACATTTTAACCCAAAGCCCACAGAAAACCCAGTTAAGGCTTTCTCCAAATTACTTTGACAATATGAGAGCAAGTTCCAGCACTTCATCCAAAATCTAAAAATCTATAGTGGGAAATATGACAACTTTATACTTCCAAATCTTCCCCATGACTGAGATATAATTGCGTTCACACCTTCCCGAATTGATTCCATGGCTCCCTCATATTAAATACAGTTTAAAGTAACATTAAACTATATTATCAATCTAAATAATATTCAGAATATAATTTGTGTTCTACTGTTATTTCTTCTTCATATACATTGATCTTTAATGCTTTTATCCCTTCAGTTTTATTTTTTTGGTAATTCCCTCCAGAACTGTCAACAACCAAGGAATTTGTCTCTATCTCCTTACAATGATATGAAAATATGCAAATAGAAGACATCATACTTTAACTAAACTAAATGTTTGAGAGCAAAGAGAATACTGCTTATGGACCAATATAGTTATATAAAGTTGAAAAGTGAATTCAGCAAAAATTGCTAAAAGCTTCTGTTTGAAATATGTATTTTACTTGACTGTAGTAGATGACAGCTAGATGTATACCCCATTGAAAATTACAATGTTTTATATATCATCTACCACATCCCTAAGTACTCAGAGTCAATTTAATTGAATAAATTTTTCTGATCTTCAATTTACTAATAAACTAAAGGGAATATAAAGAAAATTTCTGGGCCTTCTATAAATTTGTAATAGAAAAATTTAAAAAGCCTTTCTCTAATATTTTGACAGTTTCTTATTTTAAACCTACAAAAGATATTACTATGTCTTCTGTCCCTTCTTTTATGCATTCTTTTGTTCTCTTTTATATTTGTAGTTATAGTAATGTTAATAATCCTAGTGAAAATCAAAATGAACATGAGGCAAAAATTGTGAACTAATCAACTACTAAATCATATGACTTTATCACCAGTATGGAGGAGTTAAAGAATAGGATTACATAGTTGTGAAATGAAAATTTCTTAATAAACTCTAAGATTATTACTTTTGCTTTCACCCATAAAAGAGTTAGTTACCATGGAACAGATGCCACAGAATGAATTAGGGGAGGAAACTGGGAAATCACCTCTTCCAAGTTCCTGTCTTCATTTCATAGATAATACCCTTTGTGGACATTATGCATTTAGATTGCTTTTTTTTAAACATTGTGGTAAATTTTCTCACATGCCAAGAACACACCTTCAAGGTTCAAGATATGAAGAATCTGTCCTTTACACATTTTTTTTCCTTTCTGAAATATTGGTGGTGGTAACTTACAGGTAACACATTTCTTCAAGAATTTTTTTTTCATCTGCAGTATCAACAATGCTCAGAGACAGATAACAGAGAGTAAGTCAAGAACTTCATGCTGAAGCTCAGGATGGTTCTGGAGAGTCCAATATTTTACTCTACAATTCTTCTCTTCTGCAGTTATTGAAAACAAATTTGCAGACATATTTCATATTTTCTCTAAGCTAAATTTCTGTCTTTTGCCTCTAGTCAGAATATTAGATTAATATTCTGTCCCAATGAAACACTGCAAAAAATTGTTCAACCCAGAGTTTATCTCTAGAATTCAAACTGAACTCAGCACACATACCTGATAATAAAAATAAAAATAAGTACCATACTTGGTTGTAACCACTTCGGCCACAAATATATATGTGGCATTATCATGCGTAAATAATACCCAAAGCAAAAATTATCACATATTTAGCTATCTTTTTAAAAATACAGTGGGAAATTTCTCTAGGCTGTGGATGGGAAGTTAGTCTTATACTGTTAGGACCAAGAAATTCAATAAGTGAAAAATAAGTTAACTCCTCAAATTCAAGTTGCTTTTCATATAAAGTTCAAAATAGAATTGACATCCTACTGTGTGGACACAAGTGAAATAAAATTTTCTGATTTTAAGGGTAAAATGGCCTATTAGGTTTCTAACTAATTCTCTAAAATTTCAGTTTTATTTTGATTCAGATTAAGTATCTGCACTTGTACTTCATCTGTAAAAACTAATTGTGGTCTAATTTCGAAGTTGAGTCAAAAGTATAGGCTCCTAAAATTTTCAGCAAAATAAGTACATCGTTACATATACACTTATTACAGTATTGAAAAATAGAATCATATATTAAATATACCAAGCTTAGAGATTAATTTGTTGGTTGAAATGAAATGATTATAAATTAGTGTTGAAAATATGCTGTCTAGCCTCTATAAAGATGACTTAACACTTAAAACACTTATTGGTTTCGTAGAGGATCCAAGCTCAGTTTCAGCACCCATATCAGCCATCTTACAATCTTTATAACTCTAGCTAGAGGGGATCTAATGCCCTCTTCTGGTCTCATTGTGTTCCTCCACCCAAGTGGAACACATTCACACAGACATACACAGGTACACATAAAAAAATCATTAAAAAGAAAATATATTGTTTAGCTCCAGAGAAGGATGTAATTATTATTTGAAGGGAAATCTGTCAAAATAATCAAAAGTAAAGACACTTGGATATATGTTTTCAGTGAACTAAGTTGTGTTGCAATTGCTTGAAAATTGAAAGCAACTGAGAGAAGAAAGCAAAGAAAGAAATAAACAACTGATATGAGAGGAAAAGGCACAATTGTGAATTGTGTGAGAGAGAGGAATCTTATTAATTTTCTCCTACAGAATAAAGACAGTAAAGAATATCATAGAAACTCAAGGAAACAGAGATAGCACTAAATTTGATGCCAGTTTAGAGGAGAGGTATAGGGAGGGCAGGAAGGGCAAGTGGTCTAAATATACTGGAAACATTAATTTACTGAGGTCTCACTCTATATATATTATATCACCAAAATTCAAAGGGAATGTCAACCTTCATTTGTCATTTAAAAATGATTTCCACACTCATTTCTTCTCACTTTCTAAAAGTTAAAAGTCAGGGATTTCAGAGATTACTTTGTGGTTTAACCTTTTCCTGTTCTTGCAAATAATCAGATTACAATTCTCAGTGCCCACATCAGATAGCTCCATATAGGAATAAACCACACTGGTGCAAGGGGGGAGGGGGTTATGGAAGGAGGGGCTGTGGCAGTGGGAGGAAGAGTGCTGTGATGTGAAGTAAATAAATAAGCAAATTGATAAAAGAAAATAAATAAATCACACTGATTACCAGCTCTGAGAAAATAAACAAACCCCTTGCCTCCAAAGGCCTTCTTTTGTATTATGTTAAAAAATGATGTAGTTCTGAAATCTGCACAGTAGCTGATTAGTCACTGACCTGAGATCAACAATCGATAAATGGAACCTCATGAAACTGAAAAGCTTCTGTAAGGCAAAAGACACTGTCATTCAAACAAAACAGCAGCCTACAGACTGGCATAAAATCTTCACCAACCCCACATCTGACAAAGGGCTAATATCCAAAATTTACAAAGAACTCAAGAAATTAAATGCCAAGAAACCAAATAATCCAATCAAAAAATGGGGTACGGAGCTAAATAGAGAATTCACAAAGGAGGAATCCCTAATGGCCGAGAGACACTTGAAGAAAAGCTCAACATACTTAATCATCAGAGAAATGCAACTCAAGACGACTCTGAGATTCCATCTCACACCTGTCAGAATGGCTAAGATCAAAAGCTCAAATGACAGCACATGCTGGCTAGGGTGTGGAGAAAGGGGAACCCTCTTCCATTGCTGGTGGGAGTGCAGGTTTGTGCAACCACTATGGAGGTCAGTCTGGCGATATCTTAGAAAACTTGGAATAGCTTTGCCACAGGACCCAGCCATACCACTTCTGGGTATACACCCAAATGACTGCTCACAGAATCATAAGGAAGTTTCCTCATCTATGTTCATAGCAGCCTTATTTGTAATAGCTAGAAACTGGAAACAACCCAGATGTCCCTCAACTGAAGAAGGGATTAAAAAACTGTGGTACATCTACACAATAGAATACTACTAAGCTACCAGAAACAATGAAATTATGCAATTTGCAGCCAAATGGATGGAACTAGAGAAGCTCATCATGAGTGAGATAACCCAGACTCAGGAGGATGCACATGGCATCTATTCACTTATAGTAGGTTTTTAGCTATATAACACAGGATATCCATACTACAACCAACACACCAAAGGAAACATGGACATAGAGTTTGTACTTATCTAAATAACTATCTATCTATCTATCTATCTATCTATCTATCTATCTATCTATCTACTTGTTTGTATGTTTGTTTTTTAGTTTTCTCTCCCTGGCAATGAGACACTTTTCACTGGTGGTACTGCCTTGTAGGCCCCCAGTGTATGAGGAGGCTCTTGGCCTTCATATGACTTCTGAACTGTGGCAGGACTGTTATGTAGGGACAGTCCACTCCACAGGAGTGGAATGGAAGGGTTGGGGGGAAGAGGGTGGGAGGGTGGGGCTAGGAAAGGGGGAAAGAGGAGAATATGATGGAGATGTAACCTGAAGCAACAAATAAATAAATTTATTTATTAGAAAATAATACCTGACTAAAATAACATGAGGAAGGAAAGTTTTAGTTTCACTCTCAGTTTGAGGGGGACAGAGAAGTCAGGTAACAAGAAGGTGAGACAGATTGTTACATGGATCCACAGTCATGTTCAAGCACAGAGATTGTGTGTCTCCTTTTTTATGTTTCAGAAACCTTTCCCAGAGATTGGTTCTCACATAATTTTGGTGGGTTTTATACCTAAAAACATAATCTAGAAACTTGCTCATGGAGACATGAGAAGATTTGTTTCCAAAGTCATTCTATACTATGCTCCCTTCCTCCCTCCTCCATCTCCCTTCTTCTGATCCGTAGTCAGACGCGTTATCCATTGCGCTACTGGCCCATCTCCCTTCTTATCCACTGCTCTTCATTTATTTTTCTTCAAGGTAGAGGGAAATAACCTAGGCCATGAGCTTTTTTTCCATAAAAAGTGATCACCCAAACCACAAGTCCTCACTTTGTGCTTACAGCATGAAACTCTCAGGAAATCTAATGCTGTCTTTATTACAATGGGAAATAGCTAGTGTTTCAGCAAATAGTTTGCTCACTTATCATAAATGCTTCTAACTGTGGAAAGCACATGGCTTGGGGATCATGAATCTTTAATGGGTTTAAATTCTAGAGGCCCTGGTATAAAAACAGCTCTTGGAACTGTACAGTAATGTTGATTATACATTAAATTCTGCCACACATTGCAAAGATAATATGTCTCTATGAATTCCATTTCTATTTCTCATTATCTGTATCCTACACCATTAACTTGTAATGAATGTGCATTTTATTCGCTGTCCCAACATTGTTTTTCTTCTTCAAATGCCTTTTAAAGAAAGAAAAAGTGGCTTTCTTTTGGTATGGCATTCTTATTACCAGTTATTCTTTATATTGTTGTGTTTCTTATAGTCGAAATTATAAGGACTGGTTCACTACAACGATTTCTGTACACCCTGTGTCGGTCTTATCATAAGCATAACATAAGACCAAGATGTATTTCTGTGCTTCATTTCATTGTTCTTGTTCATTGTTCATGTTTCTTGTTCATTTCATTTTATTCCACTTTTTTTCTATTCTTTTTTTGTTGTTATTGTTGTTGCTGTTTCCTGCTTGAAATCTTGGTAGTAGGAGAGCGGAAGATGGCGGTGAACTGCACGGACGCATTTTGAATGTGGGAGAGAAGAGCCCTAGAAAACACAGAGTTGTGGGACACTGTGCAAAAACCTGAGGGTCTGGCCCCTCCGGGAACACGCACAGCTCCCAAAGGACTGTTAAAAGTCCCAGGGCAAGGCTCTCCCCCATCTCTCGCAGACATGGAAGCCACTAAATCCGGGATTCGGGAACTCCCATTTAGAGAGGCGACTGGTAAGATCGATCCCAACACACAGCAGGCAGAATCAAAGGCCACATGGCGATCACCCACTAGCCAACTGGGCTTCCCATACCTCAGAAAGACCTTATAACTATTTAGGAAATTTTGCAGAATAGTTGAAGTCTTGTGGTTTTTTTTTTTTTTTTTGTGTGTGTGTGTGTGTGTGTGTGTGTTTGTTTTTTCGAGACAGAGAAAAAGAGCGCTCAGCGGGAGATCCGCAGCCGCTCAAGCCGGAGCAGAAGGTGGGCAGGCAGAGCAGTTGGGGAGGGAAGCAGACGCTGGCGGGAGGGGCTGAAGCTCTGCCCAACCACCCCAAAGCAGCTAGGGTGGGAGGCCGGCTCTGACAGTGGGAGGAGCCGAAGATCCACCCACCCACGGCAAAGCAGCTAGGGCGGGAGGCTGGCTCTGACACCGGGAAGAGCCGAAGCTCCGCCCAACCATGGCAAAGCAGCTAGGACAGGAGGCCTGTTCAGAAGGCAGGAGGGACCGAAGATCTGCCCACCCAAGGTGGAGCAGATAGGGAGGGAAGCGGCCAGGCCTGTGGCGGAGAAGCCTAGTGGGTAACCAGAAGCCAGGGGACCATAGCTGTATTCGGGTAAACCCACACATTAGGTGTGGAGACGGGCCCTGTCAGCCTCCGTGATGACAAACAAAGCCCACAAAATCTCTGCCTGGGCAAACAGGTCCATACCATTAGAACCATTGAAGGCTGATCACTCAGTGTGCAAAATAGAGAAGTCTGAACTGGGAGCAGTGTAACAATCCTGGACCATTACTCACTACCTGGGAATAGGCTGCACCAGCTCACAACGATTCAGGCTATTAAAACCACAGTGACCCTGAGATCACCCTGTAAGCAAGGACAGATAGCCAAGCAATTTGACTCCTTCACCAAAGCATCCCCTGTGGATCCAAACACAGAAAACGAAAAGAACAGACAGCTAAACACACACACATGGCCAAAGGTCCAAGAAAAAATAGAAATCAAGGAAATATGACTCCAACAAAGCAGAATTATCCTAGCTCATCCAATTCGGATGACCTCACACCAACAGAAACACATGAAAACGTTGACAATTCTGCATTATGGAAAGTGATAGAGTCCCCGCAAGAAGAACTTAAATCTATGAAGGAATTCAAAGAAGCCACAATTTTACAAGCCAAAACAATGAACAATACCATTAAAGAGCTCCAAGCCAAGGTGACAGAGCTTGAACAGGAAAAAAACAAAGCAATGAAAGATTTTCAGACAAAAACAAGTAAGCTGGAGAAGGAAATGTACAAAACGAACAATACCATACAAGACATGAAAATAGAAATAGAAACAATAAAGAAAACACAGTCAGAGTTAAAAGAGGAAGTGGAGAACCAAGGGAAGAGAACAGGAATTACGGATGCGAATATCAACAATTGGACGCAAGAGATGGAAGACAGGATCTCAGGCATGGAAGATTTGATGGAAGAAATCAGTACAACATCCAAAGAAAACGAGAAGGCTAAAAAATCTCTCACCCACAACATCCAAGAAATCAAGGACTCAATGAAAAGACGGAACCTAAGAATCATAGGCATAGAGGAAAGAGAAGACTCCCGACTCCAAGGTCCAGGAAATATCTTCAACAAAGTCATAGAAGAAAATTTCCCAAATCTGAAAAAAGAGATGCCTATAAAAATCCTAGAGGCTTACAGAACACCGAACAGATGAGATCAGAAAAGAAACTCCTCTGGCCACATAATAATTGAAACACCAAATGTACAGAACAAAGAAAGGATATTAAAAGCTGTAAGAGAAAAAGGCCAAGTCACATACAATGGCAGACCCATCAGAATTACACCTGACTTCTCCTCAGAAACTTTAAAAGCTAGAAGGGCCTGGACAGATATCCTACAAGTCCTGAGAGATCATAGGTGCCCAGCCAGACTACTATATCCAGCAAAACTCTCTATCAACATATTTGGAGAAAAAGAGATATTCCATGACAAAATCAAATTTAAACAATATCTCCCCACAAACCCAGCCCTACAGAAAATCCTAGAAGGAAAATTCCATCCCAGAGAAGAAAACTTCACCCAAGAAAACAAAGGGAATAGAAAACCCCTCAGCAACTAAACCAAAAGAGACACAGGACCATCACCTATACAAAACTAATGGGAAACAACAACCCCAGGTCACTAATATCCATCAACATCAATGGTCTCAACTCCCCAATAAAAAGACACAGATTTACAGAGTGGATCCGCAAGCAAGACCCGTCCCTTTGCTGTATACAAGAAACACACAAGAAACACATCTCACTACCAGAGATAGTCACTACCTCAGAGTAAAGGGCTGGGAAAAGGTTTTCCAAGCAAATGGACCCAGAAAGCAAGCTGGAGTAGCCATCCTAATATCAAACAAAACAGACTTCCAACTGAAGTTAATGAAAAAGACAAAGAAGGGCATTATATACTCATTAAAGGGAATATTCATCAAGAGGAAATCTCAATACTGAACATCTATGCCCAAAATACAAAGGCACCTACTTTTGTAAAAGAAACACTTCTAAAACTTAAATCGCACATCAATCACAACACATTAGTAGTGGAAGACTTCAACACCCCACTCACAACAATGGACAGATCATCAAGACTGAGGCCAAACAGAGAAATATTGAGTCTAACAGAGATCATGAAACAAATGGACCTAACAGACATCTACAGAACGTTTCACCCAAACACAAAGGAATACACCTTTTTCTCAGCACCCCACGGAACCTTCTCCAAAATCGACCATATAGTTGGACACAAAGACAGCCTCAACAGATACAAGAAAATTGAAATAACCCCTTGTGTCTTATCAGACCACCACTGAATAAAGCTGGTCTTCAACAGCAAAAGAATCAACAGAAAGCCTACACACACATGGAAATTGAAGAGCTCCTTACTGGATGACCACTGGGTCAGGGAAGAAATAAAGAAGGAAATCAAAGACTTCTTAAAATCCAAAGACAATGAAGACACAACATACCGAAACCTATGGGATATAATAAAAGCTGTGCTACGAGGAAAGTTCATAGCACTAAGTGCATTCAAAAAGAAAATTGTGACAGCTCATATTAGTGAATTATCAGCTAAGCTGGGTGAGTTGGAAAAAAAAGAATCAAACACGCCCAAGAGGAGCAGAAGGCAGGAAATCAACAAACTTAGGGCTGAAATAAACAATTTAGAATCAAAAAGAACTATACAAAGAATCAATGAAACCAAGAGTTGGTTCTTCGAGAAAATCAACAAAATAGACAGACCCCTAGCCAAATTAACTAAAAGGCAAATAGAAAAAACCCAAATCAACAAAATCAGAAATGAAAAGGGAGAAATAACAACAGACATCGAGGAGATCCAGAAAATATTCGGGTCCTACTTTAAAAATCTATACTCCACCAAATTTGAAAACCTAAGCGAAATGGACAATTTCCTCGATAAATTCCACCTACCAAAACTAAATCAAAATCAGATTAACAGCTTAAACAGCCCAATAACCCCTAAGGAAATAGAAACAGTCATTAATAATCTCTCAACGAAAAAAAGCCCAGGGCCAGATGGCTTTAGCACGGAATCCTACCAGACTTTCAAAGAGGAGCTAACACCATTACTCTTCAAACTCTTCCACCACATAGAAACAGAAAGAACACTGCCAAACTCATTCTATGAGGCCACTGTCATTCTGATTCCTAAACCACACAAAGACCCAACAAAGAAAGAGAACTTCAGACCAATCTCCCTCATGAACATAGATGCAAAGATACTTAATAAAATACTAACAAACCGAATTCAAGAACACATCAAAAATATCATACATCATGATCAAGTAGGCTTCATCCCAGGAATGCAGGGATGGTTCAATATACGAAAGTCTATCAATGTAATTCACCATATAAACAAGATGAAAGAAAAAAAACCACATGATAATCTCACTAGATGCAGAAAAAGCATTTGACAAAATCCAACACCCCTTCATGCTAAAAGTCCTGGAGAGAACGGTCATACAAGGGCCGTACCTAGAAATAATAAAGGCAATATACAGCAAGACAGTGGCCAACATTAAATTAAATGGAGAGAAGCTTGAAGCATTTCCTCTAAACTCAGGGACAAGACAAGGATGTCCACTTTCACCATATCTCTTCAATATAGTACTTGAAGTTCTTGCTAGAGCAATAAGACAACTAAAGGAAATCAAAGGGATAAACATTGGAAACATAGACGTCAAATTATCCCTATTCGCAGACGATATGTTAGACCCCAAAAACTCCACCAAAGAACTCTTACAGCTTATAAACAACTTCAGCAAGGTGGCTTGAAACAAAATTAACTCAAAAAAATCAGAAGCCCTTCTTTATACAACAAACAAGCATACCGAAAAAGAAATAAGGGAAACAACCCCCTTCACAATAGCCACAAACAATATAAAGTACCTGGGGGTAACTCCAACCAAGCAAGTAAGGGACCTATAAACAAGAACTTCAAGCCCCTGAAGAAAGAAATGGAAGAGGCATTTAGAAGATGGAAAGATCTCCCATGCTCATGGATAGGTAGGACCAACATAATAAAAATGGCTATTCTACCAAAAGCAATATATAGATTCAATGCAATTCCTATCAAAATACCAACACAATTCTTTATAGACTTGGAAAAAAGCTATACTCAACTTCATATGGAACAACAAAAAGCCCAGAATAGCTAAATCAATCCTGTACAATTAAAAAGCATCTGGAGGTTTCACCATCCCAGATTTCAAGCTCTACTGCAGAGCAATAATAATAAAAACAGCATGGTACTGGTATAGAAACAGACCAGTGGATCAATGGAATCGAATTGAAGACCCAAACATGGACCCACACACCTATGGCCAACTAATCTTTGACAAAGAAGCCTAAACTGCACAATGGAAGAAGGACAGCATCTTCAACAAATGGTGCTGGTCCAACTGGATGTCCACTTGTAAAAGAATGAAATTAGACCCATACCTATCACCTTGTACAAAACTTAATTCCAAGTGGATCAAAGACCTTAACATAAGGCCGGCCACCCTAAAGATAATAGAAGAAAAAGTAGGAGAAACCCTCGAACTCATTGGCACAGGTGACAACTTCCTGAACAGAACACCAACAGCTCAGGACCTGAGATCAACAATCAATAAATGGGACCTCATGAAACTGAAAAACTTCCATAAGGCAAAAGACACTGTCATTCGAACAAAACGGCAGCCTACACTGGGAGAAAATCTTCACCAACCCCACATCTGATAGAGGGCTATTATCTAAAATCTAGGAAGAACTCAAGAAACTAAATGCCAAGAAACCAAATAATCCAATCAAAAAATGGGAGATGGAGCTAAATAGAGAATTCACAAAGGAGGAATCCCTAATGGCCAAGAGTCACCTGAAGAAATGCTCAACATCCTTAATCATCAGAGAAATGCAACTCAAGACGACCCTGAGATTCCACCTAACACCTGTTAGAATAGCTAAGATAAAGAGCTCAAATGATAGCACATGCTGGCCAGGGTGTGGAGAAAGGGGAACCCTCCTCCATTGCTGGTGGAGTGCAGACTTGTGCAACCACTATGGAGGTCTGTCTGGAGATATCTTGGAAACCTTGGAATAACTTTGCCTCAGGACCCAGCCATACCACTTCTGGGTATACACCCAAAGGACCTCTCACGGAGACATAGGGAAGTCTCCTCATCTATGTTCATAGCAGCCTTATTTGTAATAGCTAGAAACTGGAAACAACCCAGATGTCCCTCAACTGAAGAATGGATTTAAAAAATTGTGGTACATCTATACAATGGAATACTACTCAGCTATAAGAAACAATGAAATCATGCAATTTGCAACCAAATGGATGGATCTAGAGAAGCTCATCCTGAGTGAGCTAACCCAGACTCAGAAGGATGCACATGGCATCTATTCAATTATAGTAGGATTTTAGCTATATCGTACAGGATATCTGTACTACAACCAACACACCAAAAGGAACATGGACATAAATTTCTTTTTTCTTTTCATTTCTTTTTCTTTTTCCTTTCCCTCTTTTTTCCTCTTTCTTTTTCCTCTCTTTTTTTGTTGTTGTTCTTTGTTTTTGTGGTTTGTGTGTCTGTTGTTTTTTTTTTTTTTTTTTTTTTTTAGTTTCCCCCCCATAACAAGGAGACACCTTTCACTGGCAGTACTGCCTTGTAGAGCCCCGGTGTATGAAGAGGCCCTCAGCCCTCATATGACTCCTGATTTGTGGTGAGAGACTGGTATGCAGGGACACTCCACCCCAGAGGATCCAGATGGAAGGGTCAGGGAGTAGAGCATGGGAGGATGGGCCTGGGAAGCAGGAAAAGAGGACAATATGTCAAGGATGTAACCTGTAGCAACAAACAAATAAATTTACTAATTAAAAAAAAAGCAGGTAACAACGTTAATACAATGTAAATAAAATAAAGGACACAGCCATTCAACCTGGTTTTATGAACCTCCAAGTGTCGAAAAAACATAGAGCTGAGGTAAAATACAGGAGAAATGTGGTGTTCACCCATGCCTTTAACTTCAGCAGAGACGGGAGGAGCACCATAGAGTTAGTGGACTTATAAATTCTAGAGTTACATGGAAAAGGGTGGTGAGGGTACACACCCTTAATCCCATCATTCAAGAAGAATACACCCTTAACCCCAACACACTAGAGAAAGAAACAGGCAGATCTCAGAGCTCAAGGTCAGCCTGATACAAAACAAACTCTAAATAAAGAAAAACTTAGATCCAGGAGTGGTGGAACACATCTTTAATCCCCTCAGATGGGAACCACAGGTCTCAGATCCCAATATTTAGAATGCAGAGACACACACACATAGGATTTGGAAGGACCTAAGTTTAAAAGCTACTTACAAAAGGCCCACACAACACAAACAAATTGTCCTTCGAGACCTCAAAATATATACACTAAAGCTGGTTTAGCTCCAAAATAACAAAATAATTTCTTCTTTAAACCAGATTGAAAGATAACACTTTATATATTGTCAAAAACCAAATTTGCTTCAGGAGAAATATTACCTACCCCCCCCCAAAAAAAAAGAGGGCGATTGTGCCTGAGTGAGGAATAGGGCAGGGCTCTGTTCTTATCTTTCCAGGAGAATCAAAGCATCCATTCAAGGAACCCAGGGACAACTGGACAACGGAAACCTCAGCAGAAATCAGAAACAGACACCAAAAGAAGACGAGTGACCCAGATGATTCAGCCTGACAGACTCCCTCAATAGCTGTCTCCATCAAAAGCCTACAACCACAACAACTCAATATCGCTAAGACCATTCAGCTCTACACAATGCCCCAGCCAGAACCTCAGTAAAGCCTGGAAGTTCACCTTCTGCCAAAAACTCCTTAGGACATCTAAACAGCTGAGAACAGAAGGACTGAACATAAAAGGAGTGTATTAACATTTTTAACCATATTTTCATTTTGGTTTGGGCCCCAAACAGGTTTACTACGACCCAAATCAGCAGGAAGTCATTTTAAGAGAGCGACGTCCCATACCCAGAGGGTGGGGAGGGTGTTTCTCCGCCCCCCCCCCCTTTTTTCGGTTATTTGAAGGACAACTGAAAACACTGTTATTTAGGGGAAGAGATTACAAGTTGTTAAATGGTCCTGTTTAATGGGTTTTTGAGGTTAGACCCAGGGTATTCCTTCTTTCCCTTTTCTGTATCCTTCTTTATCTCCTATGTAGGAATGCACGGACTTGAGAAAAATCGAGACACAGCACAGGAAGGATCAAGAAGAAAGGTCACATTATTGAATATGCCCTTATACCCTTGTATATTGATACAAAATTAATAGTATATTTGGCTAAAGTGGTATTGACCATTGTTTATTGTGCAAAAATAAGATTGTATTGGTCTACATCAGTATTGATATTTGTATATTGATACAAAACTAAGATTATAGTTGGCCACAATGGTATTGACCCTTGTATATGGACGCAATATTAAGATTGTATTGGGCCACATAGGCATTGATCTTTGTATATTGATACAAAATTAAGAGTATATTTAGCCACATTTGAATAGATCTTTGTATATTGATACAAAATTTAAGGTAACGCTTCCTAATAGTATCATACCTAGAGATACTTAAAAATGAAATGTGAAGCTCTGGCCTCTTGATACCAACCGTCTTAAACTGTTTAGGATAGTTAAGAAAAACAAACTCCTAGTCATGCATGCATGTCACCTTGTTAGCTACTAAGACAGTCTATCACAGATATTCTCTAAGCTACTCAGTAATCAAGTTGTTAAGAGACAAGCATTTGCTTATCTAAATACAAGAGATAGATAGGGCATCTTTAAAAACCCCAAGAGATCTGCAGAATATGGCATTCAAAGATGTGGTCTTAAATTAAGATTTTTTTTTGATATCGTGACATATCAGCTCCTGACAGCACCCCCTATTCTACTCCAAGTAGAAGAAAAGCATCGAAGAATCTCCAGTGTGAGATGGTTGAATTAGTGGCAAGCCTATCTCTTGGCATGTAAAACCTCCTTGCTTCAACTGCAGACAGACTGCTGTCCAAAAAGGACAAAACTTGGTAGCAGGGAAGTCGACAGCCTAGCTCTGCCAAGACAGGGTAGGTTAGTCCTTCACAATCCCTGCTCTACAATAAATATCTGTCAGAGAAACAGGACCAAAAGGCTGAAGACTGATGCTGGAATGTATGGAGAGAAAATGGGAACTGTCCAGGTAGTCACTGGTTTGTCATTTCTTAGTAGTGGAAGCTGCAGGCCCTGCACTTCCTATACAATCAGATATATTTATCCTTCTCAGCTCTCTGAGGTGGTTGAAGAATAGACAGCTTGAGTCTCATAGCTAAATTTTGAGTTGTTTAGGAACCAAGAGGGCGTTCTATATCTAAGAAGATGGTTATAATAGTGATGTAAGTTAGTATGAAAACTAAGTCAGTTATAGAACTTTAAACTCATGGAGATGGTTAGAAAGTAGAAGGTTAAAGTCAGGGGCCAAATATGTATGAACTGGACATTGGGAAGGTATACTGGGGCATTTAACTCTCATAAATGTGGCATATTTAAAAAAAATGTTGGTAGTAAATACCGTGATATAAATTTCCTGGTACCTCAAGGAATTATCAGGATGATGTTCTTGATGATGTAATAAAGTAAAAGTTATTCTCGGTTACCGTGTTAGAACAATATTGTGCACACACACAGGGGATATATTCAAAGGGCAGAGGTCATGTTGACTGATCATTTACCTACTGCAGAGCGTGATTTCTTGGAGGTAACAAAGCATAGGACTGAATTTCCATAGCCGTGACTTGGGACCAGAGGGCACGGTTAGTTCAAGCTCAGTATCCTCACCATTACAAGGCACTATAGCTACTGAAATGAGCGTAGACAAGAGCACTCTTATTTGTGTAACTTCTGTTTAAGAAAAGTAAAGAAGTTAAATGCAATGACAGGCCTTAATGATTAAGAAACAAGCACTTGATCTACAGAGTTATGCAGCACTGAGTAGTCCATATCTCACTTCTATCATGTGGCTCTAAAGTTTTACATGTAAAGGAATTGTGCTGATGAGAAGATTGGAATCCAAAGAACCTCGGTGCAGTATTTCTTCATTTGTTTTCTAGCCAGGGACCTTAAATTTCTTTTGAAATCCTGTCCCTTGTTTCTCCATATCAGCACAATAAATATCATAAGACTCTCATCTTAATATCACCAGAGATTAAAATTACCTGATTCATTTTTTTCTGAATTAGATAAAGCATCAAATCTAGAGTTTAATTTGCTACAAATGGTGCCATTGAAAGTTGAATTATATTATTCAAAGTAGAGGAGAGAGATAGAGAATGTATATGTGTGTGAGAGAAAAACTGGAAAAAAGAGTATGTTTGTGAGGAGAGTATGTGTATGTGGGAAAGAGAAAGACCGAGAGAAAATGAAGATAATTTTTATTGCATGCAGAAAGAGTGGATAAAATGAAATCTGTCTTTACCTCTGTAAAATAAAGAGGAAACTCCTAGCTGGAAAAGGACTGTGTTATTTTTAGTAAATTACATTTGGAGAGGCTATATATTTTTATTTATTTTCATTTTTTTCCTTTGTACATGTACGATTATGTATATGTGTGTTTGAGTTCATATATGTGTAAGCACACACATGTGAGGGCAAATATGCATAGTCATGTGCATGTACAACTGGAGATCAGAGATTAACATCCAGTGTCATTCTTGATTTTTCCACTGCATTTATTGAGACAGGCTTAAAGCCAGTGCTCACCAACACAACTGATCTAGCCAACTTACCCAAGCAGTCAGATTTCTAGCTCCTTAGTACTATGATTACAGGCTTGTGTCCATACCCATCAAACATGTACTTGAATGCTGGATATCTAAATTAAGGTACCCAAGCCTTTGAGGCAAATACTTTCTATACTGAACCATCTCATTTAATGCCTAGATGTTTAAATTTGAGGATCATAGTGGCAGCCACAGAACATTTTTTAATACATGAACTAGATTTTTATAGTAAAATCTCACTTGTCTTCTGACATTTAGAAAAACTGCAAAGCAAGAATAGAAGACAAAAAAGAATAAAACACAGTTATATACAACTGTACATAAGTGAAAAATAGTGCCATAGACTAGCTATATTAGCATCAGGGAATAGCAATAAAATGAATATTTTCTGGTCCAGGACTGAGCCTAATACATGGAAATTAAACCTACAGTCTGTGTATCCACAGGAGCACCATGATAGGGACCATACCACCAGCTACTTTTAAATATTTATTGCACTTTTTGAGATTATAACATAATTTATAAATGTAGCTTTTATTTCCCCAGAAGAAGGGATGAGATGAGAGTCATAGCTAAGATTTATGCATACATGGTTATGGCTAAGCCCAGAGTGATTCTATCTAACTTTCCCTTGGCCTAGGCCTGGAAGCTTCTAGTTTTCATACAATCTAATCTTCTGTTAGTCTGGATCTTTCAGGCTTCAGCTTCCACTCTTCATTTGCTAACCTAGACCTAGAATGTTTTTTCAGCCTCTGAGACTTAACTGGCAAATAGCTTCAGCATTTCTAGTTCTTTCTGAACTAGAATGCTGGCTGGTTCAACTCAGCATTTTTTAGCTCAAAACTCCTCTCCAAGCTGACTGACTCAAACTTTCTCTTCTCTGCTTTTCACTGAATTGTTCTGCTCAGAAAAGCTGCCTCTGAACTCGGTGAACTAAACTAGAGGAAATCACCTGCACTCAACTGTACTGTATTGAACTGAACTCTCTTTCCTGTCCTATTCTTGTGAGAGTTGGGCATATCCTATCTCTGGCTAATTCTGTCAAATATTTCTCTTATTTGTCAATTTTCCCACCCCTCAATTAGATATTGCTTTCAAACATGCTTGCTTCCTTTTATAAACACATCTTACTTTCATTTTTTGGGATTAAAGGTGTGTACTAAGGACATATCTGTATTCCAGCCAGATCATACTGTAATCTAGGGCATGTCTGCCTTCCAACTGGATCACATAGACCTGGAAAGTCTTTAGTTGTGATCCCTTGCCAGAGTAACCATTTTGCTGGATTAAAATTCCTCTACATAATTACATCTTGCCCCTCTTCCCTTTCCTCCTTCCAAACCATCCCATATACTACTCATACACCACACCTTATTCTCTTATCCATTCCATGACTTGTCAGAACTTAATCTTAACTGAAAGCATTTACACACACACATACACACACACACACACACACACACACACACACACACACACACACAGCTATTTGGTGTTGAAAAACTAGTAAATGTTCTCTTCCCTTGAGGTACGCTATTTACTATTTCTCCCATTCTCAATATTCCTTAGTTACTGTGTAGGATTGAGGCCACATGAGCTTTCTCCCATTGATGCCACCATGTCCATTGTTTTAATCCATGTTAAGATCATGGTTAGCCATTCACATTACTGGGACTTTATGGATGTAGCTTCTGACTTTCCCAGGAGAAACAATCTCACATGAAACTCCCTGTTCTTCTGGCTCTTATACTATTTCTTCTCCCTCTAAAGGAATAATTCCTGAGATTTGGATGCAGGAGTTGTGCTGTAGATGTATCTCTTGGGACTTGACTAAACAACTCTCCATTTTGACTGAATGTGGTGTTCAGTAGTGGCCTTAACCTGTTGCAATGAGATATTTTCCTCACAAGTGGTGAGGACCTCACTTATCTGTGGGCTACAGACAGATGTTTAGAATATAGTTACAGAGCATGCTGCTTTAGAAAAATATCAGTTATAGATTATTCTTTAATATCCATGGCTTCACTAGTCCTTGGTAATTACCTAAGTTTCCAGCACCATGCATGATATCCTCTCATTGAGCAGTTCTTATATACAATTAGAGAGCTGTTGATTACTACCAAGGTATGCATGCCATTCTTTCACTCCAAGGGTTATCATATTATGTTTGTCCTTGTTGTGGATCACAACTAGATAGGGTGTAGATTTCTTCCCTCCTTTGAAAGATTTCATAATGCCTGTAGTGTTATGCAAGCTAGTCTTTCAGGTAGAAGGATTATAGGTCATTTCCAGGTTAGGTGTATCTGCTCCCTCTGTCAGAAGTGCAAGTTATCTTTGGCAATAGAAATTTACTTTTCTTCTCTGGGGTAAAATCAAGGGCAATAGCACAAAATGTTTTGGGAGTCTCTTGGGTAACCATGTCCACTTTCATAATACTAATTCTATTCAAATGTAACATGGAATGCCTTTCAATTTTCTAGTGTATTGTTCTAGCTCTTTCTACAGAGGATTAAATTTTTCATTGTAAAGTTTCTTCACTTCCTTGATTAAGTGTACTTCTAGATTTTCATTGGAGGCTGTTTTGAATGGATGTGTATCTATTATATCTTTCTCTGAAACATATTGTTGGTGTATTGAAAAACTAATATATTTGTGTAATTTGAATCAGTATCTTGCTATTTTACTGTAGTTGTTTATTGTTTCCAGAATTTTTCTAGTAAAATTTTGGGACTATTAGTATATGGCACCTGAGTGTTCCTTCCCTCTAGCCTAGTCTCTTTAGGAGTTTGAGTGTGACTGCATGTTGGATTTTGTTGGAAGTGTCTAGATTGGTTGGTTCTGTTGATCTTCATGTGGAGCTCCTGTCCTCACTGGGTCCCTCTATTCCTCCTCCCTCTCTTATACAGGATTCTCAGAGTTTCACCTAATGTTTGGCTGTGTCTCAGCATTTGTTTCCATCGAGTGCTGGGTGGGATTTCTCTTAAGACAGCTATGCTAGGCTCTTATCTCTTTGGATCTGTGGGTTGTAGAATGCTTTTCCTGTACTAAATGGCTAATATTCACTTAGAGGTGAGTACATACCAGGTGTCCATGTGTTTTTTTCTGGGTCTGGGTTAGCTCACTCAGAATGAGATTTTCTTTTCTTCACCTTTTTTTTCTTTTCTTTTTTTTTTTTTTGTTTGTTTGGTTTTTCAAGACAGGGTTTCTCATTTAACAGAGCCCTGGCTGTCAAGGACTGGCTTTGTAGGCCAAGGTTGCCTCAGCTGATAGAGATTTGCCTGACTCTGCCTCCCAAGTGCTGGGATTAAATGTATGGGCCAGGATGAGTTTGTATAGTTCCATCGATTTGCTTGCAAATTGCATGATTTCCTTGTTTTTGATAGCTGAGTAGTACTCATTTTACTTATCCATTCTTAGGTTTAAGGACACCTGGGCTGTTTCCAATTTCTGGCTATTATGAATAAAGCTGCTATGAACATAGTTGAGTCAATGTCCTTGTGTCTTTTTTGTATATGCCCAGAAGTGGTATGTACAGTCACTTTGGAAATCAATCTGATGATATCTCAGAAAATTAGGAATAGTTCTACCTCATTATCTAGCCTTGTGTTTATGAGAGAATCCTAACAGTTGGTATCTTTCTGCATCCCTTGGGGAATTCTGACCTTGTCTGGTATCAAGTCAGAGGTGAACGCTCCTCTGTTGGAAGGTCAGAGGTAGGTTGCTCTGGGAAGAAAAGGGTGAAATATGGATCAGGATCCATACCACAGGATATCCCATTAGGCTGGAGAAAGAATTTTCTCTACCACCAGCTAGTACTACAACTCCCTTAGATAGGTAAGCAGGAGAGGTAGGATAGCCATAACCCTCTCTTTCATTCAGTGAAAAGTTACAACTCTTTTTGCTTAGCTGCTGCTGCTATGCTGGACAACTTCAAGGAGCCTGGAGCTCCTGGACTGAGCCAAAAGACTTTGGTAGATTGGTTTGGTTCCGTCAGATCTGGATGTTGCTTTGGGAAGAGGCAGCAACAGGCTGTGACTACAGATGAGCACTACAGAAAATAGCATGGGCACAGGAAAAACAGTGGGAGCTCCTTTTCTTGGTGAGCTTCAGAAGCAGTTACCAAGGTAGCTGTAGTGACTAGGTAGAGGCAGGAACTTGTGTCCTTGACATCCTGAAGTGAGCTCAGGCTGCCAGGGGCAGTAACTTGGCTTAGGCAGCAGCAGAGGTGGCAGTGGCAGTGAGGCAAGAGTATAAGCTGGCACTCAGGATGTTCAAAGACAAGCAAGCCCTGGCTGAAGGTGGTAGGACACCTGGCTAAGCAGGAGCCTGTGCCCCAGGCAAGGGTAGCTAGTGAGATGTTCCCTTGAGGAGTTCTTCATGGGGGGAAGCCCCTCCTTCCTATGACCAAAATAAATAACCTAGTCTCAGATTGCCATTGTGGGGAGAGAGAGAGAGAGAGTTTATTTTGTGAGCAGAGGCATCATAAACCTTTAGCAGTGGGAGGAGTTTTGGAAGTAAATGTATTTGATTCACTGGGACTAGGAGTGCCAGTGGGAGGAGTTTTGGAAGTAAATGTATTTGATTCACTGGGACTAGGAGTGCCAGAAACACTTCATTAGCATCATCCTATCATAAGAAAGGGAATGTAGTACCTAATCATCCCATGGACATAAATAGGTGTTGGGGAAGAAATCCAGACAAGGTTAGAGACATGGACAAATGGTCATTGGATACAAGCCAAGGTACAAAGATCTCATTAGCATGTGGAGAGTATTCCCAGAATCCTGAGTGCTCACTGTCTTTTACAGGGAGAAAGACCTGGGCTTGCAACTTCCCTGAGGGCTACATGACAATCCTCAGAAAGGGGGTGTCTGGTTCGGAATTTCCCAAATCAGGCAGAAGAGCAAACCCCAAAGAGAAAAGGGAGTTTAGCACTGAACTCAGTGGCTTTCTGTAATGCCAGAAGTCAACTTTAAGAACAGGGTCCAACAGTGGGAGTGGGTGTACTTCTTACTCTTTTGCCTGCTCTTGAGACTATTTTCCTCCTATTGGGTTGCTTTGTCTGTCTTGATATGAGGGCTTTCATATTGTCTTATTGTATCTTATTTTGTCCTGTTTGTCTACTATCTCTTTGAGGCCTGCTCTTTTCTGAAGAGGAAACAGAGGGGGAGTGGATGAGGGGAAGAGCAGAGGTTCATGGAGCTAGGAAGAGTGGAGAGAGGTGAAACTGTGATTGACATGCATTGCATGGGAAAAAAATCTATTTTTGATTAAAACAAATACTGACCTATTTTACTTACACAATAGATCTTCAATATAAAATATGTTATTTAAAATATCTTTACTATGTAAAAGCTATCAGGAAGAAAATGACACTCAGAAGTTTTACTGAAATATTACCTGATTATGGGTTAAAATACTAGAACAACCTTTGAAACAATGATAAATTATGTGTAGACCTCAAACACAGTCTTCTCCTGCATATCTATGTGCCTGTAGGATATACTGTTGTAATTATGCATTTTATATTAATAAACTATAAATATAGAGATATGTTTTTTACTTTTTTATATTGTTGGATACTTATAATCCGAATTTTACTCTAGGGTACTGAATACATTTATTATTATTAGAAAAGAAAAATCTATGTTTATGCATTAGCCTCTTTGACCAATTATATGGAAATAAACATAGTTTACCATTCTAGGTACGTGAGAAGTTTGGAGATGCCAAAAGAGATCTAGAAATTATCACTGGAAATTATCCTTTATCTCCTTTTAATATACTTAATGAAGACATATAAATTACATATGAACAAAACAAAGTTAAAGAATTTAAAATTGTAAGGACAGAAGACTTAACAGTTTTGATTAGTTGCTCAATATATTAATGTTTTGCTATGGTTTGAGTTACCATTCTACTAATGGAGTACTTGTTTGTGTATTTAGTCTTTAAACACATCTATTAAATCTAAATGTTACTTATCACTCCCAATGTATGCAACAATGTTCTTTATCCAATATGCATTCTGAAGTTATTTATAGAGAGTGACTGGCACAAGGAAACTGTGAACTTAAGAACTAAAGTAAGTGGGTAGTATTTTAAATAAGACCACATCGAAGGAGAGAATGGTAATATGTAGTATCAGTGGATACAATAAATTACAAGAGAACACTTCAGAGGTCAAACAGAAGTCCCTGAAGATAAGTCCTTGTAAACAGCCATTGTTGTATATAGATTAAATCACATTGAAACAAAAATCAATTATAAGATCAATAGAATGACCATTTGGGAACAAAAAGGATAGCAGGGGTTAGGATATGAACCAAGTTTTAAGATTGACAGAGGTTAAAAATGACAGTGACAAGTTATTGCTGGAGTATGCTCCTTTTGGCATCCCCAGGCTGTTGCACAGCAAATTCTATTGTTAATCTATCTCTACAAGATAAGAACCAATTTGAAACAAAAATTGAGAAGATGGTATATTGATCCAATGGTATTTTCCTCCTTGACTTACTTTCTACATTAGACCAGACTGATCTTTAAATTATGTGGTAACTGACTGATAATGATGCACAGATTGTACCTTGTGAATTTTTTTATTGTAGAAATAGCCAGAAGTTCAGATGGATGATTAAAATATTAAAAGAGAATATTAAGTCTAAAAAAGTAGCTCAGACTTAGAAAACTGAAGACTATATGCTCTCACATATGTAGGCTTTAGCCTCTGTGAATCTAGGTGGGAATAAATGTAAGTCCTGAAAACTAGAAAAGTGCCATGAGACTTCAATAAAAGAAGTTTTACAAGAAGTGGGGCAGGAATAGCGTTAGATTCAGCAGAAGGAAGAAGGATTAATACTAGGTGTAAAAGGGGGTTAAAAGAAGAAAGATAAGATTAAAAATAAGCAAGGAGATCAGAGGTAGTAGAAAGAGGCAAATCAAAAAAAAAAAAAAAAAAAGAAAGATATATACAAATCCCATATGGAAACCTCAAACTAAGCTAAATGAAAAAAATAAATAAATTAAAGGATATATTGAATTCATCAGAAAGTACTTTATAATAATAAATAAAAGCTTCTCTTTGATGTGTCACACAGCCTCATCTTGATACATACTGATGCTACTTTTGTTCAGATAAAATACTTGAAAAGATTTTGTTGTTGTTGATGATATTTTGTTTTGTTTTTTGTAGATTAGGATTTTTTAAAGTTCAGATTGATAACATGGAAATTATCAAAGATTCATTATTATCCCTAAACCTTTCATTAGTTCAATATGCTTCTGAAATGAACTATTACTTTGAGGTGCTGATACTACATAATTGGTTAGAGGAAGTACAAGACATTTTTAAGGAACTCAGAGGGTGAAAAAACAGTGTTCCATACTAGCAATTAAGTGGTGTGATTTCCTCCTAGTTTGAAACCCAAACTGATGACTGTTCGATAGAGTATTATATCCACAGAGAATCCACTGTATGTCAAATAAAGAAATTGTTATCTCTGTTTTCCACATTTCAAAAAGGTTCCTATTATTCTACCCCAGCCTATAAAATTTCAATCAAAGTTTCATACAAAGAGAACAATTACAAGATGCTGGTTCCCATACTGGGCAGTTACTAAGGTATATAATGTGTTTATGTGAGAAGCAGTAGTATAAACTCCAGCGAGTACCAAACATTTTTCTTCTTTACACCCCAGCAGTATATAGATTTATACAATAAATTCTTAGCCAGCATTAAAAAGTAAACTGTACCTAATTCTAAAAGTCATAGTGATTAGAAAACATAGAAAGCTTTCTCTAATTTTGGAAAATCTAGTCACCTCATGACATTATTTTTAGATTAATTTGAACATTGAAGAGTCCAGAAATGTGCCAAAAGAAACAAAGAGTATGGGCTGATATGTAGGGCATCCCACACCAGAGGAGGAGGAGTAGGATATGTAGGCAAAAGGGGGCAATGGAGGGAGGATGGGCCTGGACGGAGTGAAGGGAGGGGACTGTGATGGCGATGTAAATTGAAGTAATAAATAAACATAAAAAAGAAATAAACAATATTTTGCCCATAGTTATCCTGATATTGCAAATGAAAATAAAATGTATCAATTACTAATGTCCACTCTATGTATCAAATTTTAAAAATATTTTGATGTACAATGAAATACTACTCAGCTATCAGAAACAAGGAAATCATGCAATTCTCAGCCAAATGGATGAAACTATAAAAGCTCATGCTGAGTGAGCTAACCCAGGCTCAAAAGATGAACATGACATTTACTGACTTATAATTGAATTTTAGCCCTATAGTACAGGATAACTATCCTACAACCAACACACCAAAAGCATCAGGAACATAGATTTATTACCTATTAATGGGACAATTTGCCCTAGGGTTGCTACCATACAGGCCCCCAGTGCAAGAGGAAGCTCATAGCCCTCATATGACTGTTGAACTGAGAGGGGATGATATGTAGGGACACTCCACATTGGAGGAGTGGGATAGGAAGGAAAGGGTGGAAAGGACGGAACGGTGGACCAGGAGGGGTGGAAAGAGGGCACTATGATGGAGATGTAACTTGAAGTAATAAATAAACATTAAAAAATATTTCAATGTATTTATGTTATTTGTGTGAGTGTTTTTCCAACATGAGTGCATGTTCACCACTTGTGTGCTTGCAGGCTCTGGAAGTAAAAGGATATCATCAAATCCTCCTTTGGCAGAGTTGTCCATGCTTGTGAGCCATGATGCAGGTCTGTAGAAGTAATTAATTAAATTATTTACCTGTATTTACCTTATATTTAATTGGTTGGTGATGTTAATTCTTAACCAACCATTATAAATGAGCACCAGACATCTGGTGGATTTTAACAAGCCTTGGCCCAGATTGTGCAATCTTAGTCCATCTAAGCTACCTCATAATTCTATTTCCCAAATATGACCCCATATATTATACATATGTCCCTTTAGACTGCTATTCTCCACCCTATGCCAATGTTCCAGGCCACATGGAATGATCTTTCAACTACCCCATTGTATGTCTTCTCCTCCTGCTGCTTGTCTTGGAGAATCCTTTTTTTTTTTTTTTTTTTTTGCAGAAGTAGAGTTTATTAGGTATACCATGGTATAACTGCAGTAGACAAGATAGCAAAGAGAAACTGTCTAGAGACATTTTAAGAGACTACTTTTTATGGATGTGGGGTTTTGGAAGATAGTCAAGCAGTGATTCAGTATCACAGTACTCCAAAACACTTCAATTGGGGCTATTGTGGTTACATCTGGCCTGGAGGCCTTGATGTTCTTACTCTGAGTCAAAAATGGATCAACATAACTACCCATCCTAAATTTACATAAATACTCATCTCTTTTTTTTGTCTTAGAGATCACATTCTTGATTATTTGTCTGTTGTCCAGTATATGAAAACACGAGGCATAATCTTGTACTGAACTAACTAAACTAAAACTGTTTAGTACCAACAACAGTTTTATCTCATTGGCACAGCAATTTCAATGTGTTAAAATGAACTTTTAACTGTACTGGTAGCTTATATATAAAAAAAAGAGAACAAAAGCAAATCTTCCTTCCCCCCCCATCCCTCTCTTTTCTTCCTTCCTTCTGTAAGGTCTTGCTGTGTTTCCTGTGCTGACTTGCTATCCCTGGTGCGATTTTCCTGCCTTAGCCTTAGAAGTAGCAGGACTAACAGGTGTGTCAGCCATTGCACTCAGCTCAGAAAAACAAGTCTTGATTCCCCCATGACTGAATCATTTCTCCATGATATTCTTGCTTCATATCTCCAGCCATACAGTCAATTTTCACAAAAGAAAGATAGTGAGTTAGGAGTTTCCAACTGGAGATAGTCTAGAATATACAATATAAATGCTTTTCCTTGTGTTCAGCATTGGGCCTATGTCAGTAGACCATGGGGTCATCTCAGAAGCAGAGTAATGCTTATTAACTACTGCAGCCTCATTTGAATAGAGCAAGATTTGTATCTCCAAAAAGGACAAAACTTGAAAGCAGGTAAGTCGACAGCCTAGCTCTGCCAGGACAGGGTAGGTAAGTCCTTCATAATTCCTGCTCTACAATCAATGTCTGTCAGAGAAATGGGGCCAAACAGCCGAAGATTGATGCTGTAATGTATGGAGAGAAAATGGGAACTGTCAAGGCAGCCACTGGTACGTCATTTCTTAGTTTTGGAAGCTGCGGACCCTGCATTTCCTATATAATCAGATATATTTATCCCTCTCACGTCTCTGAGGTAGTTGAAGAATAGATAGCTAGAGTCTCATAGTTAAATTTTGAGTTGTTTAGGAATCAAGAGGGCGTTCTGGATCTAAGAAGATGTTTTTAAAATTGTGATGCAAGTTAGTATGAAAGCTGAGTTAGATAGAGAACTTTAAACTCCTGGAGATAGTTAGATAGTAGAATGTTAAAGTCAGGGGCCAAATACATATGGACTGGACATTGAGAATGTATGCTAAGCCATATAACTCTCAGAATTGTGGCCTATTTATTTCAGTTGTTTTGTACTGTATTTATTGTTATAAGAGAAAGAACCATTTGTTGGACTGAAAAAAAATTATGCATTTGGGGGGGAAGGGTGAGAGGGTAGGAGGGTAGAGCTGGGAGGGGTGGAGGGAGAGGGCTGTGATGGAGATGTAACTTGAAGTAATAAATAAACATTAAAAAAAGAGGCCAGAGGAAGTGTACAAGGGGTGGGAGAGGGGTTAGTGCTGGCAAAAGAGTGATTAACTGAGGTATAATTTAGAGGACAGGACAAAATGCAGACGAAGACAAATAACATAATAAAAGACTTGGACTAAAAGAAGCACACTTTCCATAGATACAATCCCTTTAAATAGTCATCTCATTTTCTGAGAAAATGAAATAGTATGTATTTTTAAATAAATAAGACAAAATCACCTGCAAAAGCTTAATCTAAATAAATTTTCTTGGGCAGATACAAATCTTGCTCTATTCAAATGAGAAGGATCCTTCTAACCATGAACCTATCTGCTTCTGAAGCCCATGTTAGTCCTGCCTACTTCTGTCTGTGCCCAATCTCAGGCATCAGCATTTATTCAACCAATCACAGACAATGATTAAAAAACAAAGTAACAAACAGCAAGCAAGACCAATTAATTAACATTTAGAGGCATAACATCACTCCATCACAGGTCTGTGGAAGTGAACCCAGAACCCTTCAAAAGCATAAGTTCCTTTAACTGCTAAGCAATCTCTGAAATTCCCTTTGTGTGTTAGGTTTTGATATCCCAAGAGTTCTCTTTCAAACTCCTGAACTGAATGATTCAGAAATGTGAGAGTAATGTCAGAGCTGTGCAAACACAAAATACTTAAGTATTTTATGTATTTCTCTTTCTTCCTGAAAATAATTTTTCTCTAACAATATATTCTGATTATGGTTTGTCCTATTCCAACACTTCCCAAATCCCTGCCCACAACTTCTTTCTCTTTAGAAGACAAAAAAAAGCAAACAAAGAAAAAATAAGCCAAAATAATAAAAAAGGAAAAAGCAAAGAAACACACACACATTAAAAACACAAAATGATAAACCACTATAAACAAGCAAAAACCTGTAAAACAAAACAAAAAACAAAAACAAAGAAAGCAGTTTGAGACAAAAGTCTACAAATATAACACTGAGTTCATTTTGTGTTGGCAATCTACTGCCAGGCATGGAGCCTATTCTTTGTATACCCAATGAACCTCTATTATAGAAAACTACTTTTCCATTTGCAAGAAGTTGTAAATTTCATAGAGCTTCTTCATTAGGATTGAGAGCTTTTAACTTCTCCTTCGCAATGCTAGGACCTCATCTGACTTGAAGCTGTGCAGGCTCTATGCATGCTACCACTGATTTTGTGAGTTCTTATGTGTGTCAGTCCTGTTGTGTCTTGATGATACTGCTTCCTTCATGTCATCAATCTCCTGTGGCTTTTATAATATTCTGGCCTCCTTTTCCACATGACTGCCTGAGCCCTGAGTCTGGACTGTGGTAATAAGGAAATACCATTTAGGAATACATGTTCTGAAGTCTCTCACTTTCTGCACATTGTCCAGTTATGTGCCTCAGTGTTAGTTTTCATCCAATGCAAAATGAGGCCTCAGATGATAGCTTGAATGAGTGACTGATATTTGTATAGAAAAAATGCCCTTAAGTGTCATTTTTGTACTATGTTTCTTTAGCAGAATTATAACATTTGGTTTTACCCAGGCCCACAGACTATCAAGCCTCCGGTTCTTGGCCACCTGAGCAGTGTCAAGTATTCTAAGATTCACTGATAAAGGTTTGTAGACAATGAGGTTTAGACAAAAGATACCATGGTAACAATTTATACAATAACAACAAAAGTGAGGGACAAAGTAAGGTTCAACAAGGAGGCTGAGAGCATAACACAGATAAGAAGATAGCTTCAGACCTTTGCATTACTCGAGCCCACACCCGTACTTGGAACCCCAGATAAGACACCACCCATCGTCCACTAATACTCCTTAGAGCCAACCCTCTTAACCTCTCAGAACCCACTTCCCTGGGCTCCATGCCCAAGCCTACAACTCAGGAAGATGACTCCTGCTGTACTGGAGAACACACCAGTACCAGAAACCCTAGAAGACCCCTGCTCTACTGGAGGTCACACTGGTACTAGAACCCAGGGCCCACAGCTCAAGCAGAAGACTCCTGCACTTCTGGAATGCAAGCCAGTCCTAGGAACACCAAAGACTAAGCTGGTACCTAGAACATCAGAGGCCACAACAGCTTCCAGAACCTCAAAACCCCAGAGACAATGCAAACACCTAAAACCCCAGAGGTCATGTAGGCCACCAATATCACAACAGAGACACTCTACTGAAGACTCATTGATCACCAGAAATACAGACCACCCTGGCCAGAAGACAAGAAAGGAAACAGAGACCAAGAGAAAACACATCAAAAAAGGAAAAATCTATCCAACAAAGATAAGCTTAGAAACTGGCACCTAAACCTGAAATAACTCCAAACCCAGATGAATAGAGGCCAGACATAAGAATGAAATCAACAGAACCCAGGGCAATGTGGCACTGCCAGAGCCCAGCTGTTCTACTATACCACACACTGGATATTCTCACAAAACTGAAGCACATGAAAATTATGTTAAACCCTAAATTTTGAAGATGATACAGGCCCTTAAAAATGAAATTAATAAATCACTTAAGGAAACGCAGAAAAACACAAACAAATAGGTAAAGGAAATGACTAAAAAAATTGTTCAAGACCTGAAAATGGAAATAGAGGCAATAAAGAAAATACAAACTGAGGGAATCCTAGAGATAAAAAAAATCTAGGTAAGTGAACTGAAACTACAGAAACAACAGTCTTCAGCAGAAAACAAGAGACAGAAGAAAGATTCTCAGGCATTGAAGGTGCTATAGAAGAAATATATACATCAGTCAAAGAAAATGTTAAATCTGAAAAACTCCTGACAAAAACATATAGGAAATTTGGGACACTATGAAAAGACCAAGCCTAACAATAATAGGAATAAAAGAAAGGGAAGATTTCCAGCTCAAAGGAACAGAAAATATTTCCAACAAAATCATAGAAGAAAGTCTTAATAAAGAAGATGTCTATAAAGGCATGAAAAGCTTGAATAGAGACAAATAGACTGGATCAAAAAATAATATCAACATGTCATATAATAATCAAAATACACAATGTGTAAGACAAAGAAAGAATATTAAAAGCTGCAAGGAAAAAAGCCAAGTGACATATAGAGGAATACTTATTGGAAATACACCCAAATTCTCAAGGTAGACTCTAAAAGCCACAAGAGTCTGGCGAGGTGTCTTGCAGACTCTATGAAACCATATATGCCAGCTCAGACTACAATACTCATCAAAACTTTCTCCTTTTTTTCCTTTATTTTTTGTTTCTTCAAGTAACATCTCAATTGCAGAGTCCTCCCTATTCCCCCCTCCAGTCACACCCTCCCACCCTCATCCCCATCCTCTTCCCTTTTTTTTCTTTTCAGTTTAAGGTATATCTTATTTTCCCCTACAGTTTCCTCTTTCAGTCCAACAAATGGCTCTTTCTCTTATAATAATAAACACAATACAAAACAACAAAGGTAATTAAGCCACAGTTATGAGGGTTATAAGGCTTAGCGTACATTCCCAATGCCCAGTCCATATGTATTTGGTACCTGACTTTAACATTCTACTATCTAAACATCTCCATGAGTTTAAAGTTCTATATCTGACTCAACATTCATACTAACTTGCAACACAATTTTAAAAGTATCTTCTTAGATGTATAACACTCTCTTGACTCCTAAACAACTCAAAATTTAATTATGAGACTCTAGATATCTGTTCTTCAACCACCTCAGAGACCTGAGAGGGATAAATATATCTAATTTTATAGGAAGTACAGGGTCTGCAGCTTCCCAAACTAAGAAATGATATATAAGTGGCTGCCTGAACAGTTCCCATTTTCTCTCCATATATTACAACATCGCTCTTCAGTCATTTGGCCCCGTTTCTCTGACAGACATTGATTGCAGAGCAGGGGTTATGAAGGACTCCTACCGAAGCTAAATCAAGATCAGATAAACAGATTAAACAGCCCTATAACCCCTAAGGAAATAGAAACAGTCATTAATAATCTCCCAACCAAAAAAAGCCCAGGGCCAGATGGCTTTAGCACGGAATTCTACCGGACCTTCAAAGAGGAGCTAACACCAATACTCTGCAAACTCTTCCACCAAACAGAATCATAAAGAACACTGCCAAACTCATTCTATGAAGTCACAGTCACCCTGATTCCTAAACCACACAAAGACCCAACAAAGAAAGAGAACTTCATTCCAATCTCCCTCATGAACATAGATGCAAAAATACTTAATAAAATACTAGCAAACCGAATTCAAGAACACATCAAAAGTATCATCCACCATGATCAAGTAGGCTTCATCCCAGGAATGCAGGGATGGTTCAACATATGAAAGTCTATCAACGTCATTCACCAAATAAACAACATGGAAGAAAAAACCACATGATAATCTCGCTAGATGCAGAAAAAGTATTTGACAAAATCCAATACCCCTTCATGCTAAAAGTTCTGGAGAGAACGGGCATACAAGGACCATACCTAGAAATAATAAAGGCAATATACAGCAGGCCAGTGCCCAAGATCAAATTAAATGGAGAGAAACTTGAAACATTTCCTCTAAACTCAGGGACAAGACAAGGATGTCCACTTTCACCATATCTCTTCAATATAGTACTTGAAGTTCTTGCTAGAACAATAAGACAACTAAAGGAGATCAAGGGGATAAACATCGGAAACGAAGAAGTCAAATTATCCCTATTTGCAGATGATATGATAGTATACATAAGCGACCCCAAAAATTCCACCAGAGAATTCTTACAGCTGATAAACACCTTCAGCAAAGTGGCTGGATACAAAATTAATTAAAAAAAAAATCAGAAGCCCTTCTTTATACAACAAATGGCCTGAGAAAGAAATAAGGGAAACAACCCCCTTCACAATAGCCACAAACAACATAAAATGCCTAGGGGTAACTCTAACCAAGCAAGTAAAGGACCTGTACAACAAGAACTTCAAGCCCTTGAAGAAAGAAATGGAAGAGGCCTTTAGAAGATGGAAAGATCTCCCATGCTCCATGCTCATGGATAGGTAGGATTAACATAATAAAAATGCCCATCCTACCAAAAGCAATATATAGATTCAATGCAATTCCTATCAAAATACCATCAAAACTTTCAATCAACATAGATGCAGAAAAAATACTCCATGATAAAGTTATTTTTAAACAGCATCTATTCACAAATCATAGGAGGTACTAAAGGAAAATTCCAACCAAAAGAGGTTAACTACACCAAACAAAACAAAGAAAATAAATAATTTCATACCACCAATACTGAAAAAAGGGACACACACACACACATTCAAAACACACACACACACAGAGACACACACAAAACCACCATCACTACCAACAACAAAATAACAGGAATTATCATTGGTCATTAATATTTCTCATTATCAGTGGACTCAATTCCATAATAAAGACACAGGCTAACAGAATGAATGCAAAAAAACAGGATCAATCCTATGCCTCAGATCAAGGACTAACATTACCTCAGAGTAAAGGGTTAAAACAAGATCTTTTCAAGCAAATAGACCAAAGATGGAAGTTTTTTGAGTGATTCTAATATCTAACAAAATACACTTCCAACTAATTTTAATCAAAAAGAGATGAGGAATTACACTTTATATTCATCAAAGAAAAAATCCACCAAACTGCATCTCAATTCTGAACATCTATGTCCCAAACACAAGGGCATCCACATATTTAGAAGAAACATTACTAAATCTTAAATCACACACACACACACACACACACACATATCAAACACCACACATTAGTTGTGGAGGATTTTAACACCTTATTCTCAGAAATGCACAGGTCATCCAGACAGAAGGTAAACAGAGAAATAATGGAGCAAACATTATGATCCAAATATACCTAAGACATACCTACAGAACATTTTACCCAAACAAAAAGGAGTATACCTTTTCTCAGCACCTTATGAAACCTTCTCCAAAACTGACCAAATACTTGATCTCAAAGCAAGTCTCACCAAATCCAAGAAAATGAAAATAATCTCTTGTATTTTACCGGACCACCATGGACTAAAGCTGTATTTCAATAACAACAGAAACAAAAGAAGACATACATACTCACAGAAACTGAACAATTCTCTACTGAATGATTATTGAGCAATGGCAGAAATAACAAAAGAAATGAAAGACTTCTAGAATTCAATAAAAATGAAAGCACAGCATACCTGAAATTATGGGAAACAATGAAATCAGTTTGAAGAGGAAAGTTCAGAGTAATAAGGGTGTTCATAAAAAATTAGAGAGATCTCACATCTAAACTCTGTAGAATAAAATTTGAGTTTCCTCCACACATAATTTATTTCTGTCTTCTAACTCTTTCCAAAACAATTCCCTTCAAAGCCAGAACTAAAAGGATAATTCACAAAGGAGGAATCCCTAATGGCTGAGAGATACTTTAAGAAATGTTAAGCATTCTTAATCATCAGAAATGCAACTCAAGATGACCCTGAGATTCCATCTCACACCTGTCAGAATGGCTAAGATCAAAAGCTCAAATGACAGCACATGCTGGTGAGGTTGTGGAGAAAGGGGAACTCTCCTCCATTGCTGGTGGGAATGCAGGCTTGTGCAACCACTATGGAAGTCAGTCTGGCAATATCTTAGAGAAATTAGAATAGCTCTGCCTCTGGACCCAGCCATACCACTTCTGGGTGAACATCCAAATGATTGCTGACCAAATCCCAAGGAAGTTTCCTCATCTATGTTCATAGCAACCTTATTTGTAATAGCTGGAAACTGGAAACATTTCAGATGTCCCTCAACCAAGGAATGGATTAAAAAACTGTGGTACATCTACACAATGGAATACTACTCAGCTATCAGAATCAATGAAATCATGCAATTTGCAGTCAAATGGATGGAACTAGAGAAGCTCATCCTGAGTGAGCTCTCCCAGACTCTGAAGGATGCACATAACATCTTCTGGCTTATAATTGAATTTTAGCCATATAGTACAGGATAACTATACTACAATCAATGCACCAAAGGGAACAGGAACATAGACTTTGTTTCCTGTCAATGAGACACTTTGCCCTAGTGGTGCTGCCTTGTAGGCCCCCAGTGTATGAGGAGGTTCTTGGCCCTCATGTGATTGCTGAACTGGGGTGGGGGACTGTTATGTAGGGACACTCCACTCCAGAAGAGTGGGATGGAAGGGATAGGGGGTAGAGGGTAGGAGGGTGGGACTGGGAGGGGTGGAAAGAGGACACTGTGATGGAGATGAAACCTGAAGTAATAAATATATACTTAAAATGAATTATTTTTGTTGTTCATTTTATTGATATTGTGTACAATTGACTATATTCTCATTTTTAATAAATATTTAAAAGTCATAAAACAGAGTAAGAAAGAAGAACATGCATCAAAAATCAGCAACACATTTATGTTCGTAACTCAGTAAGTACTATTGCCATTGGGACTCACTGTGTCTGCTTGACCCCTTAGTCTTAAGTAATTAGGACAAGATGCACACTTTGATGTTGAAGATAGTGGACTTTATCTGAATGAAAGGGCCAACTAGGAGAGATAAGAGTAGTGACAGTTTTAAGGACCATTGTGATGTTGTGCTTTGTGTTCATCTGGAAGTCCTAACACAATGTCTGAATACGTCTTGAATGTGAAGCTTTTCTGAGAGGCATTTTCTTGTTTGAGTGATTAAACAGCTAATTTGTATTCATTCTTATATGAGGGAGCAGATAGTATGCCCTTGCTCCCTTATCAGAAAGTTCTTGTAAGTGTCAGGTCTCCAAGTGCCAAGTTTAGCTAACTGACAAATAGCTGCCTCTGGGCAGCTCAAGAGGTCACATCTCCTCCCAAGGATGGAGACATTCCACTGGTAAGTAACGAGACTTTTACACTTCTAGTTTTCATTCAAAAGTTGTAGATTATAAGGAATGTATCCTCATAAGTCCCTTAAATATTGTCTATGTCCTTCACATGTTGTAGTATCAAGTAGCCATCCAACATCACAGGATTTAATATCTTGCAGATAACATAATCCAGAAGAAAAGTAGTTTATTTTTTATGTTATAGTTAGTCTTGTAGCTCTTATTAAAAGGAAAGATGTTCATAGTCATAAGTTACTTTTAGTATTAAAAGAAAAATCAATAAAACCTCTCATCTCTCATGAGATAGTTAATCCATTTATAGCACTGAGGATAATGCCCATAGTGTTAAATACAGTCCAAATGAATATCTGAACTATCAAGAGAAAGTGATTACATCTGAAATAAGTCACACACAGAATTAACACACACTTCCACAGTTAACCATTATTAATTTGGAATGTGAGGCTTGATTTGGTGAGAGCAAGACTTACAATGTACTTTTGGAGGTTGGACACCATAAATGTCATGCGCATAATAGTCTCAAGGTTATAAAAGGCTTTCATAGGCATCATTATAATTGTATTATTTACAACTCTTTATAGTGAGCAAAATTAAAGCCAGCAATGTCTTCCTGCTTAGAAATACTGTTGAAAAAAAAAAAAAAGAAAAACTGTTGAATTTAACTTAATGAAAGGGTAAGGATATTAGAATCAGTATTTTATGGGTAGAGTTTGTATAAAGTGGATTTCTTAAGCAGTTTCTCACTCAATAAAAATGAATCAACTCCCTATAAAATTTGGCTTTATAATATCAGTTTGCATATGAATCTTTACTTAATATGCATTATAAAATAACAACATATGTTGTAAGTCACTTATGTAAGTCACTTATAGCTTCAGAATGTTAATATTCATGAGTTTGTATCAATGATATAAACTACATGTTTAATTTTATACATATGTAGTTTTTCTTCACCAGTTTTGCCGAGATTCATGTATAATACATAATTAAGTCCATAGAAAGACAAAACACTCAACTAAAATTTATCTCCGCACATAGAACTAGTTTTCTATAAGCTCTTAGGACTAACCATGAGATTGTACATGAACACAATCCTGAATAGAAAGCTCAGTTATAGAACAGTGACAGATTAAAAACTCATTTATAACACGGATATATTAAGATTAAGATTTCTATGTCTCTTATTTCAGTTCATTCCCTGGAAGCTTCCTCAGAATGGGATTAATTCCAGTGTTATAAAAACATAACAATCCCACCAAATTTGGAAGATTTTTCAAACTTACTCTACCTAAAAAATAATAAGAAAAGGCACTTTATGTGGCAGATAGGAACATTCCTACAATCTCAAGCTCTAGTTTTGGGTCCTTATGATCATCCTGGGTAGTCCATTTTTTTTCTTTAATTAAAAAAAAATACATAAGGGAATTTTTTTTTTTTTTTAGGAAGGGAAACTCTCCTCACACTACTACCATCATATACATACAGAATTTCATTTTCCATTTTCTTATACGGACTATCTACTATCTTATTTTTTGAACTAACTGTACCTTTTACAAAAGATAAGTTAAAAACAAATAACATCAACTTGCAACTTACTCATGATATAACTTCTTATTACCTCTGATGTGAGAACTGTGTTTTGTGTTGACTAGACTTAGTGATGCTCCTAGGGGAGGAATTATTTTCTCCCCCCTTTGCCTGTGATATCTAAGAATTCATATAGAACCATGAGACACAGGCTAAAATATGCATGAGTTATCCTGCAGGACAGGCTAATTTGTTCTTTCCCCAGATGGAAGGGGACCTTTGAACCAGGATATCTTCAGAGAGTTTTTTTAATTTAAATTTAAATTTGGGTAGAGGAAAATATGGTCTGACAGACACCCTACTTGAAAGACACGTAATCACGTATGTGTGTATGTGTGTGTGTTTGTGTTTGTGTGTGCATGTATGTGCTTGTGTGGTGTATGTGTGCCTATGTATGTCCATGTGTGTTTGTGTATGCATGTGTTTGCATGTGTGCCTATGTATGTGCATGTTTGTGTGTTGTGCATGTGCATGTGTGCCTATGTACGTGCATGTGTTTGTGTGCATGTGTGTTTACATGTGTGTGTGCATGTGTATGTGTCCCTGTGTATGTGCATGTGCTTTTGTGTGTGCATGTATGTCTGCACATGAGTGTGCATGTGTATGCATGCCTGTGTATGTGCATGTGTGTATATGTGTGTATGTATGGGTGTGTTTATGTTCTTTGCTCATGTTTTTATTTTTATGCTCTTGAGCTATTTGAGTTACCTATATTGATAAAGTTGGTTTTTACTCTGTCATTCCTGATGTGTTAGATGCTGGTACTGAACCTATACATCTGTGAAAATAATACATGTATCGTTTTTTTGCAAGAATCTCTATATGATATACATAGCTGTGTGAATGATGTCCCCATGTGTATTTGTGCCTGTGCTTGTAGAAGCTCAGGTTGACATCCATTGTCTGCCATGATCATTCTTCACCTTAGTCATTGAGGCTTGTCTGTCATTTTAACCCAAAACTCTTTGACCAGGCTAGTCTAATAGTTTTTGTCTAACTACACAGCTAATTTAACCAACTTGATCCAGACACTCAGATTCTGACTCCCAAGTCCTAGAAATACAGGCAGGTTGCTGTGTCCACTGCGCAATACTGAAGTGTGTGTTGACAATCTGAACTCATTTCCCAGGCTTGTCATAACAAGTGCTTTATCCATTGAGCCAAACTCATGTCTCTATTTACATTTTAATGTAATATTTCACATTTTATTTGCTGAAATAATACATATTTCTGCAAAAATTTTCTTAAATCAAGTGATATTTTCTCACATTTGCTTTTAAATCTTCCTTGTCAATTTCATAAAGGGAAGCATGAGCAAATTTAACCTATTGATGGTCAAACTTGTATACTTAGGTTTTAAAAAGTTCTTCAGTTTTCTTCCTGAGGCACATGTGTAAACTACACCTTCCTCACTTCCACTTTGTAGCGTTTTAGTTTTGCTAATCTTGTAAGAAACCAAATCATGAATTGTATGCAAACCTCAGGCAGTTGATATCAACAGGCAAAGATACCAATCTAATTCTGCTTTTTGGCTGTACCAGTCTTTGATCGTTCATAATGCCCAAGGTATCTTTGGGCCCTGTTATCCAAGATTCTAAATCCAAAGTTCCTAGGCTTTTATTCAATCCTTGATCCTACAAGGTACAGTGTCAGGGAATTTGCTTCAGCACACTCTCTCTTTATTCTTGTGCATACAATTGTTTCTCTTACATATTGTTTTACGTATAATTTTCTTATTTTTAATACTAATATCATTTTTGAAAAGCAGGAATGTTTTAAATTTATGAACAATAGGCTAATAATCTTGAGCAGACATGTTCTGTTTGCTTCTTAAGATTCCATCATAACTCTGGGCATGAATTGTCAATATACAGGCAACACATCTTGCTGTTTATGCATCACTCATTTTCTTCCATAGCCATTCTATTCCAAACAGTTTACAGAAACTAATTCCAAAAAGTCATTCATGGTCTTTGTTCATTAAAATATATTTACATCTTTAATTTGTGCAACAGTACACACTTGCCTAACTTTGCCTGAGAAATCATTAATTTTATCATTGTCATTGTCATAGTTTTAATAAGATGCAATCCTGATTGTGATGGTCCACTTTTGACTAAGTGATATGCTTCTGGGAATATATTAAGAGAGTTTCCAGGAGTGCTTAACAGAAGATGGAAGATCCAACATGACTCATAAACTGTGTTCATTTCCATGATGATCGTCAAATATCATCACCTGTTGCATGCCAGTGTTAGGTTTAGGATTTCTGGTTTTATTCAACTTGATTTCTGATGCATTTGTGAAAGCTAGATTAATCACTGTTTGTATTGTGTATTCTTTCAGTAGTGTTTCTTCCCAGTCAACCAAAACCATAAAGTGTATGTAATACCATGGTCCCTGAAGTCCAGATAAAACCAAGAACACATGGGTCAGTGAATCCGTAGGTTAGGTGATCCAGGCTAAATAAAAGGGAGAGAGATAGAAGAGAGAAAAGAGTAGTTGGAAATATAAACCAACAATCAGTATCCATCTCTTTTGTGTTCTTGATTGATGATGTAATGCCATTAACCAACTCACACTTCTACTATCATACTTTTTTCACTACCACACACACACCCTATCCTCTCAATTCATGAGCCAAATTAAACCCTTCTGTCCCATTTCTTTTGTTGATATTCTGTAACACCAATCATAAAATTAACTAATGCTTGAGGATATATTTACATGTGCTGAATCAAAATAAACTGATATAACCTTGTGCTTTTGTATAACCCTTTGTCATACTGAAGTCTATATAAATGAAACAGTGTCTTCCTGCTGATGCTGCAGAATGAAGATTACATGTTTTGCAAATGGTCACTTAGATTCTTTAAAGTTTTATATTGGTTATTTTTAAGTGTGTGTGTGTGTGTGTGTGGGTGGGTGTGTGACTGTCTGTCTTTTGTCTGTGTTCATCAGTAAAATGGCTGTGGAGGACAGAAAGATGTCGGATCTCTTTGGAGCTGGAGACATAAGCAGTTGTAAGCTGCCCGATTTGAATGCTGGGAATTTAGCTCAGATCCTTGGCAAGAGTAGTATGTTCTCATAACCACTGAGCAATCACTATTAACCAGTCAATTGATAATGACTTTGATTCTCAGCATGTAAGTGGAAGACAGAAGTTAAATTTCACAAAATATTTTAAAATTCCAATTATTATATTAATTTTATACTTGCTGGAACAGAAGAATTTTCAGATTCTTTATTATTTATTTTATCATGTTTGATGTAAGGAGTTGGTACGAATTATAGCACTGAATACATTTATCAAGCTTAATTGCAGACAGTTTTAAACTCTTGGTGGTTTAACATAATACCATATCAGTTTTTTTTTAAATGTTACTGAAGCACTCAGGTTTGCATGAAGGCGTTGGGAATAACAAAAAGCAATCCTTCTACCCTTTCTTTAGATAACTTAAAGGCAATGCTTCCCGAAAGTATTTGCACATGTGAATTCATAGCACATGAGACATCACACATGAGCTCAAGCATGACACAATTCTATCATGGAGAGGGGAAATGGTCCTGAAGTTTCATCCTAGATAGGTTGCTATTGGCAATTTATAGGTTTTGGGACTGGGAGAGTCAGTCTTAATTAAGGGTACAATAATAGGTAGTTTGAGGATGTCCCAGAGGAAGGTCATACAACCAAGATTACAAGGGCAGTTTCAACTGTACTTGATGAGTTAAAAAAAAAAGTACACCAATAAATTAGGTTAGATGGAAGGGTGATGAATCTTGGAGGAATTGGGGGAGGTTGTGTGTGTGTGTGTGTGTGTGTGTGTGTGTGTG
Organism: Lophiomys imhausi; assembly: GCA_907164525.1. Taxonomy (NCBI): domain Eukaryota; kingdom Metazoa; phylum Chordata; class Mammalia; order Rodentia; family Muridae; genus Lophiomys; species Lophiomys imhausi. The sequence goes on from CAJQZJ010012579.1 coordinate 2,908,832, forward strand.
TGTGTGTGTGAGTAGTTAGTACTATATAATGATATCATCTGTATTGTTCATGCACATACATAACAGTCAAGCTGCTGAAGAAATCCAGCACTCATGATAGCAAACAGGATAAAAATATGAAGATAAAAATCTCTGGTGGTTCATATTGTTTTAGAAACAGAGTTGTGTTGAACAAATGTGGTTTTTTGTTGTTGTTGTTTTCTGTTTTTTTGTTTGTTTCTTTGTTTGTTTGTTTTGGTATCAAGTATGGGATGTGGGATGACTTCGTGAAAGGGGCATGCAAAACATACTGATAGCAGAATGCTTGATTCCAGTTTTCCAGCTGGAAAACTGTTGTGTGTGTGGAACATATTTACATCCCCAGATAGACAGACTCCTTGGAAAGCCTGTGATCTAGGTCAACAGAAAGTACCTCATGAGGTGGTTGACCAATTGGAAAACATCTTGGTGAATATTTTGAGAAGACATAAATGGAGGTCCCAAAAACCCAGAGGGGCTTTTTGCTGGGCATCGCTTCTCATTGCTGTTAATCATTGCTTCACTTCGAAGGGCTTCAAACAACTCTTCAAGACAAGCTTCTTCCAACACTTACTGATCCCTTTGTTGATGAAGATTGTGGCCCAGGTAGGGCTGAATAGATCGCAGCCCCAAACGGGGCAACTGTTGTCACTGCTGCCACCAATCCTAGAGCCACTGCTGCCACTGGTGTCCCTTCTAGACCTTCCCCAAACTACTGTTGGTTCTTGTTGCAGCTGGAACCTGTTCCTGTGTATGCTGTTGACTGGACTGCTGTCTAGTTGCCCCAAGGTCCTGCACCTGAGGACATCTAATAATTTCCTTTCTCCAATACCTTGGGTAAGTGGGTTGGAGAGTTATTAATAAAAGTACACCATCAAATAACCGATAAAATAGAAAATAGACGTAACAATTAACATAATAAAATAGTTTCATTATTATTGTCCATAAGGAAATGTGTTTAAAAAACACAAGTTCTCATAACACATTTATTAAAATAAAATAGTGACAACATACAGTACTGTTAAGATGTAAAGAAATTGGATCTTCCATAATCTATTGGTGAGAAAATAAGTTGTTACAACAGCACGGAAAAATGTATATGCATAAATATGTCATGAAAATACCTATACCTACATATTCCACTTATTTATATAAATTTTGATTCTGTAGTTTAAAATGATACTTAAATTTGAATTAAGGAAATATGTTACAAATATATTTATCTTTTTAAGGAGCAGACTAAACTTTATTGATCCATTTTCACATAATATTTTGGATTGCCCAAAACAATGATCTTTTTTTTCAAAATACTTGGATATTCATTACCAAACTATATGACTTTTAAACTACTGATAAATTTACATTAGTAATTTAGTAATTTTTATCAAGAAATAATCTTTATTGAGTCTTAGTAATAATTTCAGAAAGCATACGAGTCTCTATCAACTTTTACTAAAAATTTTAAAGAGAACAGGAGTCCTACTGGGAAAATATTTTTATGTGATGTTTCCAATCTACTCTGTACCTAACTAGGATTTAATGAAAAACTATACCACTTATTTCTGAAAAATAATGAAAAAAATATCCACTGATGGTGCACAGGAGGTTTCTTTTTGTTTAGAAAGAGTAAAGAGGGGCTAGAGGGATGTCTAGGTGGATGAAATGCTTGCTATGCAAACAGAAAGACCTGAGTTCAAATTCTGAAAATTCTTGTGAAAGCTGGTGGGTATGACTTCACACCTTCCTTACCAACACCTGAAGTGTGGAGACAAGGGATCCTGAGTGTAATCAGAGTTTGAAATCCTACTTTCAGGGAGAGGCACAGTCTTGTAAATAAAATGGGGAGTGAAGAAATGACTGAATATCAAAACTGGCTTCCATATACACCCAAGTGTGTACATGCACTTCACACAGCAATAAAATAAAAATAAACTGAATTATGAAATCAACTGAAAAGAGATGCGAAGTATATATAATTTTTCCCTGGAAGCAGAGAGTAATCAACTTTGAAGTATTAAGTGAAGATGGATATATAGAAAATAGGTCATAATGAAACTCAAGTAAAAATATGAGAACAGTCATACCCATCACAAGGTTCTCTTGCCTCTGGTCTTTCATTTGCATTCCTTATTCAGTGTCCCAGAATACATTACTTGGGCTGTCCTTGAAACAATACTTCTGGCAGTGCTAAGAAGGAGCCCATGTAAAGAACTACTGAGTGAAGTCAGTCTGGCAAAATCACTGGGGCACTATTATCAGGTCATTTCTTAATAATCAATAGGTAGAACACCTTTGTCCAAGGCAGGCAATAATATACGGTTTTGCAGAATATTTAAAAACACATGTAGGTAGTTGTTTTTGCCATTCAGACATAATGTCAAAGACCTGCAATGTGTGCTTCATTATGTTTTAAATGTTCTTTATAGCCATATGTGTATGACTTGTCTCATTATCTGCACATTAATTGATCTATACGAAGTTTTCTGTGTTGGACTACAACTTTCTTAAGGATGGTAGACACATTACCTATGATTTTAAAATACTTATTATAATTGCTAAGAATTAATTAATTTTGTAACTGGGAACAAATAAATCACCTCAAATATGGGACCTTTTCTTTAAAACTTTTTTTGACAATTCCCTATGTAAGTACTGCAATATTGATATTATTTCTACTTGCCCCCTTCTCCAACTCCTTGTTTGCTGACCACTCCCTCTCAAATTCATGACTTCTTCTATAATTAATATTCTCTCTATCTCTCTCTCTCACACACACACAATCTTCAAACTACTAAGGTACATAAGGGTCGCTCTAATGTGCATGTGTTTATTAACAACTTTTAGTATATAATGTTAGTTTATTATTTTTCTCTAGAACCTACTGAGGCCCATAAGAATTGGTCTTAGGTACATGTGTTTAGTAATCACCACTTTTTAAAGTATAATGCTTGTTTATTTGTTCTCTTGGCAATCTCGAGGGTTATTTGTCTTTCTGAAGACAAAAATATTGATATTAAGAATTTAGAACATGTAGTTACTTTCATAACAACAATTTCACATAAAAAGTTTTCCTAGATATAGCAAATGATAAATAAAAATATATAATCACATCTTTACTCATTGAAACTTTAATTGAAAACAGAGAACAAATTGAATTAGCAAAAGTAAATTTTAAATTATGTTTTATGTATGTTTGTCGGCAACTAAATATGTACATGCTTGACCAGGTGCCCACATAGGCCAGAGGCATCAAATCCTCATGGAGCTCAAGTTGCAGATGGATGCTCATGAGGTGCCTGAGATGAGCAACAGGAATCCAGCTCTGGTCTTCTGGCACTGCAATGCATGGATCTAATCTCTGAGTCATCTTTCAAGTCCCAATATGACACAAAACTTGGTTATCAATTATATTTATTAATAAGTATAAAATGTAATATTAGGCTTGTGGACCAGCCAGTGAGCTGGTGGGAGGCTGGCAGGCCTGCTCTCTTTAACTGGTGTCCTGACCCATCTGGGGATAAAGCCCTCCACTAAGGGTGGCTTTCACCACCTGCAACTCGAACTTTGTTAACTACTATATTTATTAATAACTATAAAAATGATAAACTGTTAATATTAGGCCAGTGGAATAGCAGGTCATGGCCTGGCAGGGTAGCTGCTGGGGTCCGCCATGAGACCTGTGGCCTGAAGCCTATAGGCCTGCCTGCCTTAGCTAGAGGTCTTTCAGCTACAGTGGCCTTTTAATAATTGAACTCACTAAGACCTATTAATTACGTTTCAATGTTTAACCCTTAGCTGAGCAGACTCTCAGCTACCTCACCTAAATTGGTCCAAGACCATGCACGTGCGGTGCCTTTCAGAGCTCTCAGACACATATGTCTGCTTCCTTATCTCCTGGCAGAAAAGAAGGTACCTCTGTGTAATACCCAAGGTTCCTTTTCTTCATCCCAAGAAGTCCCACCTTCCTATATTCTTTCTGCCAACCTAATTGGCTACCAGCGACTTTTATTAACTTATCAGAGAGTGCCTCAGAAAGGTAGACAGATCTCTGAGCACTGAAATCAGCCTCTGAGAACCAATGTATTAGATCTTCCTCTAACACTAATATATGTTTCTCTTAATTATCCCAAAAATACCCTTTAAATCTGCCATTGTTGATTGTTGACATAAGACTGTCTGTTGAGGAGTGGCAGAGACAGCTCAGCAGTTAAGAGTACTTGATTCTCTTCCGGAAAATACAGTTTTGTTTCCCAACACCCACATAGCAGCTTATAACTTTCCTTGACCCTGGTTCTAAGACCTCTTCTGGTCTTTGAAGAATCATGCACACATGCAGTTCAGAGATTACCTGAAGGTTAAACATGCACATACATATAAATAAAAAAAATTAACATTAGGTAGAGCACTGAGTGTCTTGTGGAAGAGTATAGGGGAAGGAAAGAAGGACTTGGACGGTACAAGAACTCCACAAGAATATCAACAGAGTCAATTAACAGAGGCCCACGGGGCTCACTGAGACTGAAACACCAATCAAAGAACATGCATGAACTGAACCTAGGCCCCTAGGCTCATACATAAGTAACCGATGGGCATTTTGGTCATCATGAAGGTCCTCTGCCAAGAGGAGAGGGGGTTCTTTCTGAAATGGACTCTGATGCCTCCGTTTTGATCACTTTCACCAATAAAGCTACCAAGCCTTGCCTCAGTGGAAGAGGATGTGCTCAGTCCTGATGTAATTCAAAATGCTGGGGCTGGATGGTACTGGGGCAGGCTTCTTTTTCTGAGCAGAAAAGGAGGAGGGATAGGGGGAATAGTGTTGGAGGAGTGTTGAGACCTGGAGGAGAGAAGGGAGGGGATTACAATCAAGATACAAAATGTATATATATATATATATATATATATATATATATATATATATACACACACACTCATTTTTGAATGCTATACCCACCAAAGTGGGAGATCACATTATTGTAAGTTAAGTATGCTGCTTTGAACTCATCAAGATTCTGCTTTCATGAATTTGCCTTTCTCTTAAACATAAGTTTTATTAATTGCATGAAGTTCAAAATTTATTATTATTTTGCAAAAAATATCACTTTTCACTTGAAATATTATATTTTTATTGTTGCCTACCTAGAAAATAGAAACAAGAAGAAAGGCAGAGTAGTTTAAATTATTAACCTACTGTCAGTGTTTATTCTAAAAAGATGAGAATAAATCTCCAATGTTGCAAATAAAAATAGAATTATATCTAAAATGTGGTCCATAAATATTATGTTAAGGTCATATTAGATCTTCAAGTTCAATATTTGAGCATTTTAAAGCAAAATTTCAGAAGCATAGGTATGATATAAAAACTAAAAATAGTATTCATTGAGGTTTGAAACATGGTTAAGAGGTAAAGAACATTTAGTCTTCTAGTATAGTATCTGGGTTTGATTCCTAGCACCCGCATGGTGGTCCACAACTTTCTGTCTCTCCAGTCTTAGGGATCGGCTGCTCTCTTCAGACCTCCTTAGCATCAGGCACACGCATGGTGCACAAATATATATACAGATAAACATTCATACATATAAACCAAAAATAAATATTGTAAAACATCATATCTACTGAGAGCTGAGAGAGAGATATATCAGTAATGTGTTTTCCTTGGAAGAACGATGATTTGATTCTGAGAAGTCATAAAAGAAGCTAGGAGTAGTGTTTCTATCTTGAAATCCTAGCACTGAGGAAGATAGAGATGATATATCCATGGAACACAAGGCCACTCTGCATAGACTACTTGCTGATTTCCAAGAAAAGGAAGGATCATGTCTGAAAATAAAATGTGAACAGTGTCAACAGAATGATACTGAGCATGTCTTCTAGCTTATACACACACACACACACACACACACACACACACACACACACCTATACACCACACCCAAGAAATTCATATATTGCCTACTTAAAATGATTGCACAATACTTAAGTGATTGAGAAATTGGAAATTGCTCTATAACTCAGAAAGGATCTACATGTGTATGTGTGAGTGTGTGTGTGTGTGTGTGTGTGTGTGTGTGTGTGTGTGTGTGTGTTTACCCCTTAGGCACTGATTTGTTCTCTTCTTGTCACTCTAAAAAAATTAATAACAAAGTTTGGGTTCGTGGAACCTAAGACAAGAAGAAGGGATGAAAATAAGAGATATAACTAAGCTGTGCGACTGTTGAAAACACTGCAAACAGACATCACCAGGAACTGTGTGAGTAAATTTCCTTTGCTAGAGAGGAAAAGCATTGCTAAGGAGAAGAAGACCCTTCTTGTGTAGGCTCCTGCAGGCACCCTAGACTACCCACTTGGAGTCAGAACATACCCCAGATCCCTTGGAACAACTTTCAGGTTTGTGATAGTCAAATATGTAACTGAGTTTACATTTGAGAGATGATAGTTAAAAAAATGTTTAGCATTGATAAAAGTGTGATATAAACATGCTAAACCATGTACGTTCAATAACTCAATCTGTGATTAAAATAATTAGGAATCATTGCAAAAATTCACATGCTGTTTTTCTTTACATCTGTGAGATAACACAAGAACTGTCAGGTTAAACAATATTTCATGTAATTCCAATGCAGAGTTGCTAGGGTAAAAAATTATTACTTGAGAGGCTTTTCAAAACCAGAAGAGGACACATACAGAAAATTATACACCTGAAAATCACTGATTCTCAGTGAAGAGTTAAAAATGTGCCATAAAGTTTTATAGTCTGTCCTCAACTTATAAATAAATCCTAAATCAAATATTGATGTTGCAAGGTGGTTTTTGTAACTCATCATGTATTTTTGAAATCTTTAAGTTTTGGAATTCAAAGGCTCTAATCAACAAAGTTGAAATATGAGTAGTGCCTTATGGCAGTTATTTAAATTACATTCCAGGTTATACAGCTGCCAAGGGTCTGACGGCAGCAGTAACCAATGAGAATGCTTACATAACAGTTAGGCTTATATTCAGCTTATTGAGTACTTGGCCACTGATAGAGACAAGGGAGGTCTCTTGATGGAAGACAAATCCCACATATTTATAATTCTCTGGTTATAAAAAGAGAAGGGAGGGAAGAGGGAAGGAGGGAAACAAGCCAGGAGAAAGGAAAGAGACTAGGAGAAAAGTAGCTTTGTTAAGAATCTTACATATTCTTTTCTCCACACTAAAGCTCAGAAGTTTACACTGGAGCTCAAGTCTTCAGCTGCTGAGATATCCATGGATGCTAGCCGTTTCAGCATGCTCACTTTGGATCACCCGTGTAATGCAGCACAGACAAAGTTGTTAAGTTGTTGCTGGTGTTTATTTACTCCAAAGGCTGGACAGCTTGGAGTATGACTTCAAACACACTATAAACTCATGATATGCAACTTAGTATAGATGATAATCTCAAAAGAATATTTTAAATTTATTTTCACATAATGAATTTTTCTTTATATTTTTCTTTGATCTGTGGAAGTTTCATGCTTAAGTGTGTTTCCTTCCACTGTTGTTCACATAGTAAATTCCCACTGTTTCTCAGTGATGTCACTTATGATGCCATCATAGAGATAGTTCTGTTTGTAGCAGGAAAAAAAAAAAACATTTCAAAAACAACATTATGGGATGAAATCCACAGAATGAGAACTGATTGAAGGAATAAGTTTGAAATCATAAAATAACAGCACTTAACCTTTTATTTTTTTCTCAAAAGAAAAATATTAGTATACTTTTATCTGACTTGACAGTAATTAAATATACATTAATAATTAATCTCAGGGTTAGACTGATAGTTAATCAGATAGTTAAGAGCACTGTCTGGTCTTGCAGAAGATACATGCTTGCTTCTCAGCACATGCATGACAATATACAATCATCTATAACTCCAGTTCCAAGGGCTCTGACATCCTTTTCTGATCTCCATGGGCAACATGTATGCATGTGGTACTCATATATACATGCACAAAAATACAGAAAGAAGCAAAGAATAAGTTGATGAGTTTATGTCACTTTTTCTTAAACATGAGAATCAATATTCAATAGAGATAAGCACATATGATCACATATTCATAATAAGGAGAGATAAGTTATTTAAATGCCAATTATAGGTGGAATAGAATCAGTGATGTACTTTAGAAAGAACATGGGCTGGGTCATTAGGCATAAATTTGAATCTCAACTCTTTAAACATGAAAATTATGTTGTCTCATTTCTGTTTGAATATAGAGGAGGTCATGAATGAGAGAGGCAACTTGTCACCTGTGGGCAGAGATGTCCCCACAGATGCTTGCTATATTGCCAGTACTGAAGATGACAGTGATAATAATTTTAAAGGAAACAAGTGGCTGAGTACTAAATCATTTATCTACTTTAAAGAATTCTGTCCCTTAAACTCAAGTTGAGAACAAAAAGGAAATGTCATATTTGATTACAGTTCCACTCTAAATCGTCATCCTATTTGGGTCATGATTTGCCTTAGCAACACAACAGCTAACCTTTTCTACAATATGCCTTTTGTCAAGAAAACATGGTTAATCATCCATCAAATTGCCCTTCAAAGTATAAACTCTTCTTTAATATTTGAAATAAATCTCTTGGAATGATTACATCCTACAAAACAAATTCAACTACATATCTCAGTTTTATTTGGTATAGGCCTGTATTTTAACACACCTATAATTACTGTAAATTCTATATCACTTTCAAATTAATTACAAAGAAAGAATTTGAGTCATTTCCAGTTTCAAAGTGATAGTAGAAGACATAGTTAATGTTCTTCATGGAGGAGACAAACTAGGCTAGTCAATATGATTATTATCCATCAAATATGAGCTTTTAAGATATGATAACTGCTGCTAGGAAAGTGACTTAGAGAGTTTAAGTAGACTGGCAAAGATTTGGGGGTAATTATCTGGATAACTAAAGAAGATTCCCTGAAAGGGTTATAGAGTTTATCAATAGAGATTGAAACCTCCATAGAAACACATGTATTTACAGTGGACAAAGTCTTGTGGAACAAAAGACATTTTGGAGAACTTCTACATAGGAAGTCATAAACTTTTATGTGGGATTATGTTCCTCAAAAAGTAAGAATGCTTGTAAACATCTCCTCATAAATGTGTAGAAACAGAGCTGATATCATAGGGGAAAACTTCCAGGTTTGAAAGAGAAATCTAGGTGGGTTGATGACTAAGACTGATCATGTGGAGCATGGAGAGTGTGTGATGCCTAGCAATACAAGATGTGGTGAGCTTTCAAGAACCGTGCTGAAAAGAATAGTGTGTTTTGTCATTAAGATGATATGAATCTTGATAAAGTGCTCATCATCTTTATATTAATAAATAATCATGAGCAGAAATTATCTCTGGAAATAATATATACCTTTGACTCATAGCTGTTATGATGTGAACTGACAAGAGAGTTTAGCAATTGCGTAGCAATTTGATTCCATCCATGTAAAATGGGACCTATAATTTCTGAAGTCCTTCAAGTTGGAGTAAACAACATTATGGAGGTTAGTCAGCTGAAAATGTACTTCATGACAAACGATCATCAGTTCTGTTTACAATACAGAAAAGCATGTCTCTTCCACTAAGACAGATATTTAAAGGGATTAATATATTGACAATATTTGTGATAAACATTTATATACAGAAAGGATAATTCTCTTAAATAATCCTTGTAGAAAACAATAAAAACTTCAAACGATAATGCCAATTGTATGGAAAAATTCTTTCTAAAATACATAAAACCCAACAAAAATATATATGCATACATATATGTATATTCAAGTGCAAAAACTACCTACAATGCCTCCAAATTACCCTTTAAATATGTTACAAAAGAAGAATTTGTTTGGCTGCAATATCAAATATTCTATATTAAAATGACTAACATTTATATAAATATCCTCCTTATTGTTCCCAATTTCTAGCTATTACAAATAAAGCTGCTATGAACATAGTTGAGGAGATGTCCTTGTGGCTTGGTGAGGAATCTTTTGGATATATGCCCAGGAGTGGTATGGCTGGGTCTTGAGGTAGAATTATGCCAAGTTTTCAAGGATATCCCCAGTCTGATTTCCATAGTGGTTGTATAAATTTGCCATCCCACTAGAAATGGGGAAGTGTTCCCCTTTCACCATGACCTCACCAGCATATGCTGTCTTTTGAGTTTTTGATTTTAGCTATTCTGAGAGGAGTGAGATGGAATCTCAGATTCGTCTAAAGTTGCATTTCTCTGATGATTAAGCATATTGAGCATTTCTTCAAATGTCTCTAGGCCATTAGAGACTCCTCTTTTGTAAATTCTTGGTTTAGCTCTGTGTCACATTTTTTTTTTTTGGATTGGGTTATTTAGTTTCCTGATGTTTAATTTCTTTAGTTCTTTACATATTTTAGATATTAACCCTCTGTTGTATGTGGAGTTGGTGAAGATATTTTCCCAACCTGTAGGCTGCCATTTTATTCTAGTGACAGAGTCCCTTGCCTTACAGAAGCTTTTCAGTTTCATAAGGTCCTACTTATTGTTGGTCTAATAGCATGAGCTATCAGTGTTCTATTCAGGAAGTTGTCACCTGTGCCAATGAGTTTGAGGCTTTTCCCCACTTTCTCTTCTATTAGATTTATGTGTTTAATGTTAAGGTTTTTGATATCCTTCAACCGAAGAATGGATAAAAAAAAACTGTGGTATATCTACACAATGGAATACTATTTGGCAAGCAGAAATAATGGAATCATGCAATTTGCTGCCAAATGTATGGAACTAGAAAAAAAACTCATCATGCGTGAGCAAATTCAGACTCAGAAAGATACAAAGATACATATGATATATATTCACTTATAACTGGATTTTAGCCATATAGCACAGCATAAACATCCTGCAATCAATAGACCCAAAAGAACAGGAACATGGACTTTGTAATTCTTTTTGGGACACCCCACACTAGTTGAACTGCCATGTATGCCCCTGTGCAGGAGGAAACTTTTAGTCCTCATGTGACTAATGAAATGAGGGGTTTGATATATGGAGGCACCCCACACTGGAGAAGTAGGATAGGTTGGAGTGGAAGTAGAGAGGGTGGGAGGGTGGGACCCAGAGAGGTTGGAGAGTAGGGCTGTAATGGAGATGTAACTTGAATTAATAAATAAATATTTTTTTTAAAAATTAACCTCTTTAGCTTATAATATGTTCTAAAAGTGCTGGTAAGTTTTAAAGGAGATTATTCCCAATTCCCAGGCAGAAACACATGGGTAAGTACTGATATTGTTTCCAAGGAAAATTAAAGGCAAAAATAATTAAACTGACTTCATGAAAAAATATATTATGGCAGAAACATGACTTTGAATCCTTCTTTTTCTTTTTGGCACTACCTGTTGTTAAAAGCAGAGAACAAATAGTTGTCTATTCTAGAATAATGAATAGCATCTGTCATATCTGTGGTGCTCATGCTTGCTGACACTTACCTAGACAATGTTGTCCTCTGAGAGCAAGGAACTGAAAAAAAGCCTACCTCTCTATTCACTCCTACAGTGAAGGGCATTGGAGAAGCAGGAAGAGCTGAAACTTTTCTTCTAAAATTTCATAAATGGTCTGCCTTGGAGACATCTATCAGTAAAAGAAGGACTGATTCCATAAAAATTCCCAAAGAGAATTTGTCCTGTGAAACACATAAAGTTCTCTGGTCATTTAAAGCTCTTAGCTACGTGCTGCCCCATGGCAGAGAAGTAAGTCCTAACAACAGGATGTTTCAATGTGAGCATTCAGGAAAAGCACAAGGTGTCTGAACAGCTTTAATTTTAAAAGCATTTAGAAATCAGTTATATTTTGGCTCAAAGACATTTCTTCCAAAGTGATTAATTTTGCCCTTTTAGCAATTTTTCCTTAGGAATGTTCACTGTAGTGAACTCTATAGAAAGAAAAGGAAGAATCAACTGAAATAAACAAGATGTGATTTTCTATGTACTTTATAGTTATAAAAAAGTGTTAGAAATTTGTGTCAAACAGGTATAGCCAGAATGGGAGCCAACAGAAAAGAGAGAAGCACAAGTTAAAACCAGTTTTCTGGTTTTCATCTGAAAAGAAGCCCCTAACAAAGATACACTTCTTCAGATTTTGATACATGCAAATAACACTGAGGATTGAAGAATTGCAGGAAAAGGTCTAACACCTCAGATTCTGGATATGTAAAGGGAAACGTCAGAAATAAAAGATACAGAAAGCAAGAAGTCCTGGGCTGCTTGTAATCATGTAACGCAAAAGCTGGAGCATAATGCAAGGATCAAAAGACTCACATAAAGAAAATTAACTATTCTTGTTCTGTAGAGACTGCACTGCTCATACTGGGAGGTCAGACATGTACTAAAACAGCAATACCTGCAATTGTGTTAAATAAAGGCTTAGAATAGAACCCAGCACCACAAACAAATGATTCACTCACTCTGAGGCCCAAGTGCCATAGACAGATATAGCTGGGCCTTCATGATGGCTTAGGAAAGAAAGATATTTGCTGAGCAGCCTGACAATATGATTCAATACCCATTGTAGAAATAAATACCTGACTCCCAAAGGATTTTGTCTGACTTCATGAGGGCTTCTTGACGTGGTGTGTGTCAAAGCCTCTCAACACCCCCTCTGTCAATACACACACACACACACACACACACACACACACACACACACACAAGCTAAAATAATATGCAAAGTATATCTTTGAAAACAACTAATATATGAGAATTAGTAAATGCTGATGTTCAAAACTTTTATCTCTGTGTTTCAAAGACTACAAATAAATGGGCTCCTTTTTTTTGAGAGCTGAGAAATCTTAACAGTCAAGTGATACCTACATAAAAAAAATTAGTCAAATTCCAAAGTAGAGCCTCCCTAATGTGTAAGGCTATATCAGATAATGTAACATGTGAATAGATGTCCCAGAAAGACAAAGAGAAAAATGGGTAGAAAATATTGTTAATATTTTGTCAGGCCTGGAAATGCAGCTGATTGTTTGAGAGTTCTTACTGCTGTTGTAGAGGACCTGAGTTCACTCCCCACCACCTGCATCCCATGTTACACAACTTCCTGTATCTACAAATCCAGAAGATTGACAATCTCTTTTAGCTCTCTGAGGCATCTATACAAATATGTATACAAAAACAGACAGACAGACAGATAGACACATAGACAGAGAGACACACATAGGCACACACAAATAACATAAGTTGCTGATTTATAAAAATGTTCAAAATATTCCCCAAAGATATCGATTAAAATAAATTTACAAATTTAAGAATTCTACCCAAGACCTATCAGGATAAAGAAAAGAATTTTGGCTAGAACAATAATATGTAAACTGTGGCCTGACAAGTGTGCAGTAGATGTTCAGCTTTTTATAGAGATCTGCTTCTTGACCTGTTTATTGAAACTGTTTACAGTCAATTAGCTGTCAAAGGTTTGGAAAAGGAAGTGTTCATATGACACATTCTACAGTGTGTGGACAGATTCTTAATTGAAGACCAGACTTTGCTTCAGGTTGTTGCTCCTGTCCTTAAAAAGAAGTAAACAATATGAAAATTATTTTTCCTGTGTAAGAGAATGGATCACAGGAAAAACATTCATTGATCTTTGGGGTTGAAGAATATTGAGAGAGACCCTATTTTCTATGTATTTACTTGAAGTAATATCTATTTACTGGAAGGGGAAGCCATAGGCCACCATACATAATATAAGCACTTGTTTAGCTAAACATTTTTATGAACTATAGAAGTCTCATAAATAATAAAAGCAAGACATTCTCTATCTTGATAAGTTTTGGGAGCAAGGTATACACTACCATGTCCTTTCTTCATGTCATGTTTCTCATTTTGCTAAGGAGGAAATTTAAAAGAGATCAATAAAATTAATTATAAACACATTTGACACACTATGATAGATAGATTGTCCTTCACAAATGTCTTCTTTGTTTTAAGACAATGTAACTAACAACATCTAATATCAGAAAAGCATTACATTAGAGATGTCAATATAGAAGATTATAGCAGCATTCTTCAAAACTGTCAAGGCCATTAGAGACAGATAGGTAGAAATGATAGATAAATAGATAGATTAGATAGATGATGAAAAAATATAGATAGATAATAGACAGATGATAGACAGATATATGATAGAGAGATAATAGATAGAAAGTGATAGATTATAGATATAAGCATATACATACATACATACATACATACATACATACATACATACATACAATCAAAGACCACATACAAAGACCGGAGAAGAATTGGTTCACTGTAGAAAAGAACAAGAAAATCTCAAAACTAAATTCACTGTGCAATCATGAATAGAACCAGAGATAAATTGTGATAATTTAAATTATGACTGTACTTTAGCTACTGGTATGGTGATTTCCCTTCATTGCAACCCCCACATGTCTTCACTGTAACCTATTCCCAAGAAAACTTAGAAAACTTGGAAGATGTGAATGACAGTGGCTGCACCAATTTGGGAAGTTTTAAAAGTATATATAAGATTAATGCTGGGGTGGGGCAGGGGATGATGCCTTTTGATAGTGTAGCTGTTTTGGAGTTCCACACACTCCTATGATTCAACTCCCACCATGATCCAGAGTCCTCGCTCAGGGTGTAAAAGTAATATTCACCATAAAAAAAGGTGTTATTGTGGGTAGGCAGCTCTAGCTGACAGATATAGGTAACTTCCGGCTTCCTGAGCACTCAGTTTCCACAGGAAAGCCAGCTGGAGTAGCCATCCTAATATCGAATAAAATGGACTTTCAACTAAAATTGATCAAAAAAGATAGGGAAGGGAACTACATTCTCATTAAAGGAAAAATTCATCAACATGACATCTCAATACTGAATATCTATGCCTCGAATACAAGGGCACCCACATTTGTAAAAGAAACTCTTCTAAAGCTTAAATCAAACATCAATTCCCACACATTAGTAGAAGGAGACTTCAACATCCCACACACAACAATGGACAGGTCATCGAGACAGAAAGCAGAGACATTATGAGAGTAACAGAGATCATGAAACAAATGGACCTAACAGATATCTACAGAAAATTTCACCCAAACACAAAAAAAATACACCTTCTTTTCAGCACCTAACAGAATCTTCTCCAAAATTGACCATATAGTCAGACACAAAGCAAGCCTCAATAGATATACGAAATTTGAAATAACCCTCGTATTTTACTAGATTACTATGGATTAAGCTAGACTACAACAACAACAGAAATAACAAAAAACCTACACATTCATGGAAACTGAACAACTCCATACTCAATGACTACTAGGTCAAAGAACATATAAAGAAGGAAATCAAAGACTTCTTAAAATCCAATGAAAACAAAGGTACAACATACCCAAATCAACAAAATCAGAAATGAAAAGGGAGAAATAACAACAGACATTGAGGAAATCCAGAGAATCTTTATTAAAAATCTGTACTCCACCAAATTAGAAAACCTAAGCGAAATGGACAATTTTCTTGATAGATTCCACCTACCTACTAAATTTAAATCATGATCACTTTAACAGATTAAACAGCCCTATAACACCTAAGGAAATATAAACAGTCATTAAAAGTCTCCAAACCAAAAAAAGTCTAGGGCCAGATGGTTTCAGTACAGAATTCTACCAGACCTTCAAAGAAGAGTTAATACCAATACTCTTCAAACTCTTACACAAAAGAGAAACAGAAGGAAGACTGCAAAAGTCATTCTATGAGGCCACAGTCACCCTGATCTTGAAATCACACAAAGACCCAACAAAGAAAGAGAATTTCAGACCAATTTCCTTCATGAACAAAGACACAAAAACATTTAATAAAATACTGGCAAACCAAATCCAAGAACACATAAAAAGTATCATCCACAATGATCAAATAGGCTTCATTCAAAGAATGCAGGGGTGGTTCAACATATAAAAATCTATCAACGTAATTTACCATATAAACAAGTTGAAAAAAACAAAACAAAACCACATGAACATCTCGTTAGATGCTGAAAAAGCATTTGAAAAAAATCTAACACCCCTTCATGCTAAAAGTCCTGGAGAGAGCTGGCATACAAGGAACATACCTGTAAATAATGAAGGTAATATACAGCAAGCCCATAGCCAACATCAAATTAAACAGAGAGAAGCTTAAAGTATTTTCTCTAAAGCCAGGGACAAGGCAAGGATTCCCACTCTCCTCATATTTCCAACATAGCATTTGAAGTCCTGTCAAAGTAATAAGACAACTAAAGGAGATCAAGGATATACAAATTGGAAAGGAAGAAGTCAAATTATCCCTATTTGCAGACAATATAATAGTATGAATAATTGACCACAAAAATTCTACTGGAGAATTAATGCAACTGATAATCACCTTCAGCAAGGTGGCAGGATACAAAATTAATGCAAAAAAATTGGAAACTCTTCTTTATACAAAAGATAAATGGGATGAGAAAGAAATTAGGGAAACAACACCCTTCACAATAGCCACAAACAATGTAAAATACCTGGGTGTAACTAAAGACCTGTATGGCAAGAACTTCAAGTCCTGTAAGAAAGAAATTGAAGAGCACATCAGAAGATGGAAAGATCTCAT
The DNA here is from genome assembly GCA_907164525.1 of Lophiomys imhausi. Classification (NCBI taxonomy): domain Eukaryota; kingdom Metazoa; phylum Chordata; class Mammalia; order Rodentia; family Muridae; genus Lophiomys; species Lophiomys imhausi. Next base: position 2,925,469 of record CAJQZJ010012579.1, read on the forward strand.
TCTCCCATTCTCATGGATAGGTAGGATCAACATAGTAAAAATGGCCATCCTACAAAAAGCAATATTCAGTTCAATTCCTATTAAAATACCAACACAATTCTTTATAGACCTAAAAACAAAACAGTTCTCAACTTCATATGGAATAACAAAAAACCAGAATGGCTAAATCAATCCTGTACATTAAAAAAAAAAATCTGGAGTTATTACCATTCCAGATTTCAAGCTATACTAGAGAGCAACAGTAATAAAAATAGCATGGTACTAGTATAAAAACAGACCAGTGGATCAATGGAATTGAATTGAAGACGCAGAAATGAAGCCACACACCAATGGTCACTTAATTTTTGACGAAGAAGCCAAAACCTTACAATGGAAAAAGGACAGCATCTTAAACAAACAGTTTTTGTCTAACTGCATGTCTACATCTAAAAGAATGAAATTAGACCCATACTTATCACCTTGAACAAAACTTAAGTTAAGTAGATCAAAGACCTTAAAATAAGGCCTGACACACTAAATCTAATAGAAGAGAAAGTGGGAAAAAGCCTCAACTCATTGGCACAGTTGACAACTTCCTAAACACAACACTAGTAGCTCTGGCTCTAAGACCAACATTCAACAAATGGGACCTCATGGAACTGAAAAGCTTCTGTAAGGCAAAACACACTGTCATTTGAACAAAACAGCAACCTACAGATTGGGAAAAGGATTTTTACCAACCATACATCTGACAGAGGGCTAATATCCATCATTTACAAAGAACTCAATAAATTAAGTGCCAAGAAATAATATTATCCCCCCCCCCAAAAAAATGGGAACAGAGCTAAACCAAGAATTCACAAAGGAGGAATCTCTAATGGCCAAAAGATACATGAAGAAATGCTCAACATCCTTAATCATCAGAGAAATGCAACTTAAGAGGACTCTGAGATTCCATCTCCCACCTGTCAGAATGGCTAAGATCAAAAGCTCAAATGGAAGCACATGCTGGTGAGGATGTGGAGAAAGGGGAACACTCCTCCATTTCTGTTGGGAGTGCAAGCTTGTACAACCACTATGGATTTTAGTCTGGCCATATCTTAGGAAACTTGGAATAGCTCTACCTCAAGACCCAGCCATACCACTTCTGGTTAAACATTCAAATGATTCACCTCCAAATCACAAGGGCATCTCCTCATCTATGTTCATAGCAGCTTTATTTGTAATAGCTAGAAACTAGAAACAACCCAGATGTCCCTCAACTGACAAATGGATAAAAAAAAAACTGTAGTACATTTACACAATGGAATACTACTCAGCTATCAGAAACAAGGAAATCATAAAATTTGCAGCCAAATGGATGGACATGGAAAAGCTCATCCTGAGTGAGCTAACCCAGACTCAGAAAGATGCAAATGGTATCAATAGATTATAAGTGAATACACTTATAATTAGATTTTAGGCATATAGTACAAGATAACTATCCTACAACTAACACACCAAAATGAACAGAAACATAGTCTTTGTTACCTATTATTGGGACATTTTACTCTAGTGTTACTGACATTTAGGCCCCCAGTCCATGAGGAAGCTCTTATCCCTCATATGACGGCTGAACTCTGGGGAGGGGTTTGATATGCAGGGACACCCTACTCCAGAGGAGGAGGATAGTAGGGAGAGGTGAAGGAGAGTGGTAGGGTGGGACTAGGAGGGAAGGAGGAAACTGTGATGGAGATGTAACTTGAAGTAATAAATAAACATAAAAAAATTGTGTATAAATTTATTCTTGAAAGTTTCTATTTTTTAGAAGTATGAACAAATAGTAAAATATTTCAAAACATGTTACAGATTTTCCTCCTTATGTGTTGCCTAAAGTAGTCAGGTTTTGTTTCGTCTTGAGAAATTCATGGTTTTCTTTATTATCAATGTTTTGTTTTTTGTCGATTCTTTGTATTGTTCTTTTTGTTTCTAAGTTGTTGATTTCAGCCCTGAGTTTGATAATTTCCTCTTATCTGTTCCTCTTGGGAGTGTTTGCTTCTTTTTGTTCTAGCTCTTTCAGGTGTTCTTTTAGGTGGCTAGTATAGGAATTCTCCAGTTTCTTTTTGAAGGCACTTAGAGCTATAAACTTTCCTCTTAGCACTGCTTTCAATGTGTCCCATAAGTTTGGGTATGTTGTGCCTTCATTTTCATTGAGTTCTAAGAAGACTTTAATTTCTTTTTTTATTTCTTCCCTGACCCAGAGGTCATTGAGGAGAGAGTTGTTCAGTTTCCATGTTTTTGCAAGCACTCTGTTGTTTTTGTTACTGTTGAAGCCTAGCTTTATTCCATGATGGTCTGATAAGTTACAAGGAGTGATTTCAATTTTCCTGTATCTGTTGAGGCTTGCTTTGTGACCGACTATATGGTCGATTTTGGAGAAGGTTCCGTGAGGTGCCGAGAAGAAAGTGTGTTCTTTTGTTTTTGGGTGAAATGTTCTGTAGATATCAATTAGGTCCATTTGATTCATGACATCTGTGAGGTTCATTATTTCTCTGTTTGGTTTCTGCATTGTTGATCTGTCCAGTGGTGTTTTTTAAAAATGGGTTATTTTACATATATTATATTCTGACACTAGCTTTGTCTGTCCCAACTCCTCCCAGATCCTCTCAATCTTCTCACCTACCCAAATCCAAATCTGGCTTATTTTCCTTCATTAGAAAATAAATAGGCATCAGCAACAACAACAACAACACACACACACACACACACACACACACACACAAACAGAATAGGATAAAACAGAGAAAAAGAGCCAAGGAAAAAGCATAAGAAACATAGACACAAAGACATACACATTTGTACACACAGAAACCCCAAGAAAACACAAGATCAGAAGTAAGACTGTAAGATTAAAAAACAAAAAACAAAAAAAAACTTCAGAAAAGAAAAAGAGAGAAGTCCCTGGGTCTAACCTCCAAAACCTATTTAACAAGACCATTTAACAGCTTATAATCTCTTCCCCTAAATAACAAGATTTTCTATTATCCATCAAATGACCAAAGTGGGGGGGGGGGAAACACCCTCCCCACCTACTGGGGATGGGATGTTGCTCTCTTAAAATGACTTCCTGATTATTTTGGATGTAGTAAACAGTTTGGGGCCCAAATAAGGATGAAAAAATGGTTAAAAATGTTAATTAGAATCATTTGATGTTCAGTCCTTTTCCGCTCACCTATTTAAATGTCCTAAGAAGTTCGTAGACAGAAGCTGAACTTCAGGGCTTTACTGAAGTTCTGGCTGGAGCAGTCTGTAGAGCTGAACAATCTTAGCAATTTTGAGTTGTTGTGGTTGTAGACTTTTGGGGAAACAGCTATTGAGGAAGTCTGCAAGACTGGATCGTCTGGGCTACTTGTTTTCTTTGGTGTCTGATCTGTTTTCTTCTGAGGTTTCTGTTGTCCAGTCATTCCTGGATTCCTTGGGTGGATGCTTTAAATCTCCTGGAAAGATAAGAACAGAGCCCTGCCCTAATCCTAACACTGGGATATTACCTTATTTTTTGGGGGGAGGGGGGTCAGGTAATATTTTTTTCTGGAGCAAATTTGGTTTGTTGACAATATAAAAAGTATTATCTTTCAATTCGGATTAAAGAAGAAAGAGGGTGTTCTGGGTCTAAGATGTTTTTAAAAATGTGATGCAAGTTAGTATGAAAGCTGAGTTAGATATAGAACTTTAAACACATGGAGATGGCTAGATAGTAGAATGTTAAAGTCAGGTGCCAAATACATATGGACTGGACATTGGGAATGTATACTAAGCCACATAACTTTCATAATTGTGGCCATTTATTTCTGTTGTTTTGTATTGTATTAATTGTTATAAGAGAAAGAACCATTTGTTGGACTGAAAGCGGGAGCTGTTGGGGGAAAAAGACGTACCTTAAACTTAAAAAAAAAGGGAAGAGAATGGGGGTTTGAAGGGGAAGAGGTTGGGGCTGGAGGAAGGGGTAGGGAGGGGATTGTGATTGAGATGTAACTTGAAGAAATTAAAAAAAAGAAATCCAAAGGGTTTCAAACCCCAAAAAATGTCCAGACAAAATATTATGAAACAACCTAAAAAAATAACATTAAGTTCATTTTGAGTTAGCCATCTACTGCTGGACATGAGACCCACCCTTAAGAATGGTTTGTATAGCCAGCCGCTGGAGAAAACTATTTTTTCTTTTATGAACAGATGCCAACTGTAGGTTGAATCTGGGTTAGGGATGGGAGCTTGTGTCCAATTTCTCACTCAGTGGTGGAACCCCATCTGTCTTAGACATCTGCCCTATGCATGATGCCATAGTCTCTTTGAGTTCATATGTGGTCAGTCCTTTTGTGTTTCAAAGGACTTATTTACATGGTGTCTTCCATCCCCACAGCCTCTTACAATATTTTCAGCTCCTCTTCTATAGAAAGTTCCCTGAGCTCTGAAGGAAGATAGTTGATGGAGTCATCCCATGTTATACTGAGTGTCCAAAAGTCCCTTACACTGTGCACATTGTCCACTTGTGGGTCTTTGAAGATTTCCAGTATTAGTTTCTTTGAGCTCTGAATGAAGGCAATGCCCAATATACTCACTACAGCTTCTCAGTGCAGTAAATTCCTTGCTCTTCCCACCGGTATTGATCAGGGCCATGTAAGAAAGAAAGCAGGCATGTGAGCTGTCCATTTGATTATGTGGCTCACATGATGTGATGTTGGATGTTAAATACCATCTACAATGATTAACCTCTATGTTTATGTTTCCAGTGGTGTTGACTCCTTGAAAAACAAACCATGTGCTAGACAGAGAAAAATATGTTTAGAGCCTATCCTGAATATTTAAAACAAGGCTTCTCCCAGATGCCTTAATCTGAGATCACCATTCAGATTGTTTAGTTTGAGAAGGTTTTGTTGCTGCTTGGCAAATTTAAAATCAAAAGGAGATAAAAGGGCAGGGGTCCAAGAAACATGTGTCAAAATCACTAATTGCTCTTCTTCTGCTCCTTGAGTAAGAATGGAACAGTTATCCATGAAAACAAGATATAAAAAAAAACCCTATTTAGGAATTAATACTGGCTGGTTGGAAATGGTTGTGACTTCACAGCTGTGCTCTTAGAAGTGATCTCTGTCACGGTGCAGTGCTGAGTTCAAAATTACTTCACTTCTTTCAAGAAACTGGAAAGCAAGATAATCTCAGCTTTTTAAACACCCAACTTACAAATAATGTTTGTGAATATTTTAAATTTCAAATATTAAATTAAATAGAGGTTCAGGTTTAAAATTTAAAGGAAAATCAATTAGAACATATACTTGGAACCTAGCATAACTATCCTACAAGAAAGTCCACCAGGCAGTGGATCAAAACAAATGCTGAGATACACAGCCAAGCATAAAGTGGAGTCTGGGAGTCCTATATAAGAGAGGGAGGAGGAATAGAGGGACCTGGAGGGGACAAGAACAACACACGAAGATCAATAGTACCAACCAATCTAGGCTCCTAGAAGCTTACAGAGACTCAAATACTAACCCAAAAAAAAGAAGAAAAAAAAAGCATGCATAAACTAGATCTAGCCCTCCTATATATATATATATATATATATAAAGTAGGCAAGTTGGTCTTCCTACAGATCCCTGAGCAAGTGGAGGGGGGTGGTGTCTGTTTTGGACTCTGTTGCCTATTAGTGGGACAGCTTTCCCTAGCCTGACTGCCATGTGGGGTCCAAGAGCAAGAGGAAGCTCTTAGCCCTGATGCGACTGATTAACTGAGGGAGATTGATATGTGGGGACCCTCTTACCTGAGGAAAAGGAAAGGAGGGAGAGAATAAACCAGGTGGGAGGGTAGGAATGAGAGCGGAGGTAGAAGGGGGCTGTGATCAAGATGTAACTTGAATAAATAAATAAATGCTGGGGGGGGGGTGGGGAAAGAACATGTATTTAAAAAGCACATGATCGAACTTTCAAGGAGTTACTATGGTTCATTTAGATCTAGAAAACAATATTTTTCTCTTAAAAAGTGACTGCAGTGAATCAGGAAGATAATTGAATATACATATTTGTATGTTCAATTGTATTGAACACTCTTTAATGATGTGCCAGTCCATCCATTATATTGAACATTAAATCACAAGCCTGACCAGGGAAAATGTTCACTAAGGCCAGTTATAGACTGCAGTGAGCCATGAGGCATGAGGTTTGCTTTCAGAAGTCCAAGGCTCATGCATGGAATAATAAAAAAAAAAATCAGAAGGATCTATATCGATGACATGCAGATACATGCAATGAAGTACATAAATGGATGGTTAGATAGATGATAGATAGATAGATAGATAGATAGATAGATAGATAGATAGATAGACAGATAGACAGATAGACATATAGATGATAGATAGACTAGATATATAGATGGTAGATTAGATATATACATAGGTGATAGATAGATAGATTAGATAGGCAGGTGATTAGATGGATGGACGGACGGACGGACGGACGGACGGACAGACGGACGGACGGACGGACGGACGGACAGACAGACAGACAGACAGACAGACAGACAGATAGATAGATAGATAGATAGATAGATAGATAGATAGATAGATAGATGTGAGGATGGATAAAAGCTAAATTCATGTGTTCAACTACATTAATACAAGAGGATGGATTCTGTTTAACTAATAATACAGAAAACATGTTTGAATGTAAAGATCTGGTTTTAGGAAAGGTAAGAATTTTGATACTGACAAATACATTGTGCATTAAGTTCATTGTCTTTTGCTGTTTTGAGTTGATGAGGGCAAAGGAGAGATGGCATGAATCATACAACTGTTTACATGGTATCCTTGGATAACCCTGGCTAGATTCCTACTTGCAGTATAAACAGGTTGAGCTCAAATTCATTAAACCTCTGGTTCAGTGTATGCAATGCTTTGGTCATAAGCATGCACCACCATGCCCTGCAAGAAATATCTATTTTTTTAAACATTGTATGAAAGTCATCTAAGAGAAAATGAATTTTATACAAGTATTTAATTATATTCATACAGCCTTAGTTTAGACTCAAGTTTTTGAGCATTTTCACTACTGAAGTTTTAGATCTGATCATCTTTTGTTACAACTGTCAAGTGAGTCCTAGGAATACTATGATGCTTAGGAAAACTCATTTGATGGCCACAGCACCAGCTCTACTGTTTCTGATGATCAAAATATGAAAGGATGTCAAAGGATTTTTTTCTTATTTTCTTTTAGTCTCCTCTTCAGAGCCATTAATCTAGACAACATTAAGTGAGACCTCATTAAGTGAGACCCATACATTGTCCCAAAATACAAGCTCTGTGATATTTGAAGATTGATTCATTAAATAGTAAGCTAATAATTATTTCTTGTATAGTTGTTAAGTAGTATAAACTGAATGTATTTTCAGTACTACTTAGTTTATAGAAATAACCAAGTATTGTATATAGCCATGAGTAGAAGAAAACAGAAGCAAATTTATAAGTTTATTCTTTGGGGGGCAGAGATATGGTTAAGTAGTAAAATGCTTGCCACCCAAGTAAAAAAAGGTAGACATGGTGGTACACACTAGTATCCAAACACTGAGGAACCTGAGGCAGAAAGATCCCTGGTGTTCCAAGTCTTGTAGCATCAATGAGCTGCAAGTGAAATGAGACAATCTGACTCACAAAGTAAAGTAAAAAGGAATAGAGGAAGTCATTTGATAAAACCTACATGTGAGCTCACCCTCCATACACATGAAAATTTATATTTCCATACGCAACACACATGGAGAGAAACAGAGTGACAGAGAGACAAAGAGAAACATGGAGATAGAGACACAGAGAGACAGGGGAACAATTTTTTTTTCTGGAGTTACATAAAATCTGAGTTTAGTAGAATTCTGAGCTTTGTGTATCTGTAATTCAGCACAAAAAATTATCCTTATGTCTGCTGTTTCAGAACAGTAGAAGGATAGAGCAGTTAAAGCCAGCAGCAAGTATGTCACCAATCTATGATCCTGACATGTAGGCAGGACAGAAAAAAATTTCTCTTCAGACAAGTTCTTCCTATCTGTAAAAGGGCAAATATGCCTTAGAATGAGAAGAAGAAAACATGTCTAACTATTAGAAATGGAAAAAAATAGAAGGAGTCATAAAAAACAATTTAAAAAAGTATCCTTTTTTCCCTGTGCAATGTAAATCCAAGTCAGATTAACCAACCTGCTGAAACTAATAATATTTGTAACAAATTAGCAATTTTCATAGGTGGTAGGATGAAATAAGCAAGTTTTATTCTTGACACAAAAGAGTGACCTTCATTGGTATCTTTTTGTGTCTTGCTTTGATAAATATAAACAAAACATCTGCCTCCTGAATGCTCTGTAATTTTTTTAGTAATCAATATCAATCTATCATTTCTGCACTTTGCTGAATTCTCATGAAGGGGAAAACAAGGAATGTATTTACCTGCATACAGAAAAAAAAACCTGATTCCAAAAAGAGCTCTGTTTGGGAGGAGAAAGGGTATTAGGAAGACAAGCTAGGATAGTGTAGAGTAAATATGATCAACATACATTATATGCTCATTTGAAACTGTCCCAATCAATAATAGTTAATAATAGGTACATACAAATAAAATGCCAAATATATTCACTAATCACATATATACAATATGTTTCATAGACCAAAGTAATTGTGAATGTCAGATTCCCACTAGCATTACAAAACCTTTGTGACCCTCAGCCTGAGGGGAGTGAAGTTTACTTTGTTTAGTTCACCATATTAGAGATTTCAGTTCATGCCTGGTATTGCAGTGTCTTTGGCTAATTTCTGGCCAGTGCATTACACCAGGTTCCTACAGTAGGGACATACTGTTCATCTCATGGTGTCCATGGAAACAAAGAACCTGTACCTGATTCAATGGCATGTCCCAATGGTCTAACCTCCTTCTATCTAACCCCCATCATTTACACCACACCCACTGTACCATCTTCCTCTTACCAGTCTGCCTACCCTCATGTGCATATTTGGTAGTCATTAAAATGTTGTTGAAAGAAAAATGAATCTTATTCAGATGATTCCTTATTTTAAGTTCTGCATTTAGTGATGCAGAATAAGACAGTTACTAGTAAAGGACTGTGTATCTCTGTCACCATTTTAAAATATTTCTTAAAATGATGAGTGTGTTAATAAATAGTAACTACTATTTAAGATGCTTGTAAAGTTTAATAGAGAGCACTTCCAAGGAAATTTGTTTCAAACTAACATGGTTCACAGTGGATGCGTAAACATACACAAAATAAATTTCCATTGACTCAATAGTGCTTCAAAATTCAACCCACTATGTTTTTTTTCTTAATTCACCAAAAAATACAATAGGAAGTCAGTAATAGGATATGATGTCCCTTCATGATACAATAAACCTATCCTCTAACATGGAATCTTAAACTATAATTACAAGTACAAATATAGCAGTGTTGCAGACTAAATTAAAACTATACAGTTAGATTATTTTTCCATATGTTGAACAATATTTAACTGGGAAAAATTGAACACACACTCCTTCAGTGAACTGGTGGTGTGTAAAAATGCTGCACTTCAAACTTGTGATAAGGTAAACATCATGATCCTTTACAGTCTCCTCTAAATAATATTTGAAAGTAAAATTTAAATGTGGCTTACAATTAATATTTGCAGATGTCATTATTCAGCTGTAAGATAATATTTTAAATAATACTCTGAACTAAAGAACTAACTTACCATGTAGAGAAATTGTAATCCAGCAACATGGCTGCACTGGCAAGGATCACATCCAAAGACTTCTGTCTGTCTGATCTGGCTAGAATACAGACATGCACTTAGTACACATCCTTAATCCCTCTGTCTGGAATTTAGTACACATCTTTAAACCTAAACAATGATGTCTAATTGAGGGCCACACAAACTAATTAATCAGAGAAAGATTTAAAAGGAGTCAGAGATAGGATACGCCCAACTCTCATGAGAAGAGGAAGGAAATAGAAGCTACTTAAGAGAGCATAAAGAGAGACCAAGGGAGTTTGTGAAGACAACACTGTAGAATTTCAGAGTGCAGTTAAGTTTGTGGTATTCAGCTCCTGGAATTCAGAAGAAGTTCTTCCAAGCAGAGAAATTCAGTGAGAAGCAGAGAGAAGCTAGTTTGAATCAGTCAGCTTAGAGAGGAGCTTTGAATAGAGCTTTAAAGAGCTTGCCAGAACAGCTGAGTTAAACCAGCCAGCAAGAGTTCAGAAAGAACTAGAAAGTGTAAGCTTATTCCACAGTAAATATCGGAGTCTGAAAATATTCTAGGCCTAGACTTTATGGAGTTTAGAAGCTTCTATGTTTAGGTATAAGGATAGTTAGATAGAAATTATCTGGACTCAGCCTAAGCAATGTATTAATAAAGCTTGGTTACAGCTCTCATCTTATTACCTCTTCTGAGGAAATAAAAACAACTTTACATTACCTTGAATGTTTTGTAAATAATATAGGCATTTCTGCTGTGCCCAATTATGCACAATAATTTATCTATATGAAGGTAAACACGAAAGAGACTTTATATTTCCTTTGAGGTACAGGGTCCTCCCTGGCTTCATCTTGGTTACAGAAATTTGCTAAAGCTCAATTATTTATATATATGTGTGTGTGTGTGTGTGTGTGTGTGTGTGTGTGTGTGTGTGTGTGT